>VZTA01001925.1:66622-269411 GCA_013398855.1 Mohoua ochrocephala
CCCCTCTGGCTGTCCCTGTTCCCCACACTCCCCTCTGGCTGTCCATGCTCCCCACACTGCCCCTCTGGGTGTCCATGCTCCCCACACTCCCCTCTGGGTGTCCATGCTCCCCACACTCCCCTCTGGGTGTGGGTTGCTGAGCCCCTTTCTCAGCTCCCCTTATTGTCCCCTCTGGGCGTCCACGTCCTTAACGACCTCTGGGAGAATGCGCAATCCATCTCAACACTCTCCCAAAGGACCCTCCGGAGGTATTTTGGGATCGCCATCCCTAGAGTCGAGGCCCTTTTCTGACTTCCCTTTGCTGCCAGCCCTGGTGTCCTGCCGTGTTTCACTCCCCAAAGTTGTACTCACCGCTGAGATTTGCTGAGATCCTTCTCGATTTTCCCTTACGACTCCCCTGGCTGTCCACATCCAGTGCTCCTTTCCCACGGAATCCTACGGATTCGGATTTCTTCTGGGGTGCTCGTGGAGTGTCACCCCAGCCTTCTCCACCTGGATTTGGGTGACAGACAGGATGGAAGCCCTCTTTTCTCTGATACCAATCCAATTTTTAACGCCTAACCCCAAACTTCCCTTCGCTGTCCATCCCCCACGTAGCACGACCTCCCTATATTAAGTCACTAATTAAAACGACTCGTGTAGCAATTTGGCAGAGCAGCCTTGATGGGCATCTACTTAGTGACGAGCTCCAGTGTTTTATCAACGTTAATGAGTGATGGGAGACTCTTTGTGCCCTTTTCACAAAGGTCCTGCTCAAACCACCGCGTTATCAGCCTTAATTACAGCGAGTTAATTTGCTGTTCCCTGCCTCGCAGATGTTCAGGCAAACATTCCATGGATGGTGGGTTGGTGAGGGAGCCCCTGCAGCTGCCCAGGGGTGAGGGGACAGGCAGTGCTGATGAATGGTTTTGCAGGGCTTTGCAGGGCCTTGCCAGCCAAATCCGTCAGTGATTTGTGAATCCTCGTCCCCAGCTCTGTCATGGCAGCGTGTGCTTCTGGAAAAACACAAATACAAATAACAATAATGATGAAAAAATATCCCACCACTGCCCAGGATGTGCTCTTCACCAGTCCTGTGGCACTGATGTATCTTTGGGGATTCCTGCCAATGCAGAAAGAGAATCTTTCTATCCAGCTACTTCTTGGTCCTGTCCAGCTAAATCATTCCCCACCCCAGCTCTGCAGTGTGAGACAGCTGTGCAGCACCCCGCACACTTTCCATGCTTTCATGTCCCCTCTGGGCCCTGGCTAAGAGCAAATGGCACTGTGGAAAATCACAGAATCCCAGAATGGTTTGGGATGGGAGGGACCTTAAAGCCCACCCAGTGCCACCCCTGCCATGGACAGGGACACCTCCCACTGTCCCAGGCTGCTCCAAGCCCCAATGTCCAGCCTGGCCTTGGGCACTGCCAGGGATCCAGGGGCAGCCACAGCTGCTCTGGGCACCCTGTGCCAGGGCCTCCTCACCTTCACAGGGAAGGATTTCTTCCCAACATCCCATCTAAACCAACTGTCTGTCAGTTTGAAGCCATTCCCCCTCGTCCTGGCACTCCAGGCCCGTGTCCAAACTCCTTCTCCATCATTCTTGTGGCTCCCTTCAGGAAAGTCTCAAGTCCAGTTCACCTTGGGAGGAGGAGACCCCGCTGAGACATTTCTTGTTGTAAGTTCAGTGATCGATTGATGAATTTCCTCCTGGGTGGGAGCAAAGCTCTCCTGGAATCACCTCCCTGTGGAGGATGGTGCCCCTGCCCCTGGTGCCTCCAGAGCCCCATTCCCACAGCACAGCCACCCACCCAGGAGGATTTCAGGGTTTGTTTTTCGCTGTGGTGGGAGGAAGACGCTCACCTCTCTGGGCCAGGGAGATGCTGTGCCCTGCCGGGTGGCCACAGCCTGCCCTGAGCATCCCTGCCGAGGGGAGGGAGCAATCCCAGCTCCATGGAGCCCACACCTCAGGCCGGCCCGAGGGAAAATGCAGCCCTGCCACGAGGAGCCAAAGACACCACGAGCTGCCCCTGCTCCGTGCAGCACCTTGTACAGAGCGCTCGGGCTGATAAAAGTGCAATAATCCGCATTTATCGGCACCCTCCACTCAGCGTCTGCAAGCCCCAAAGGATCTTTACCCTGAATTAATGGCAGATGTGTTGCTGCAGGGCCCAGGGCTGGGGTTTGGAGGGGGTTTTCCCCAGGCTCTGGGTGTCAGGTAGGAATGGGGGTGGAAAGGTGAGGGAACAATGACAACCGGCTGCTTTTTCCTTTTTTCCCCCCTTTTTTGGCTACAAGTCCTCTACATCTTGTAAGTATTCCCAGGGGAGAGGATGAGTGCTGCAGTCAGATTAAGCCAGCATGAGCAGAATCACATTTTCTGGGGGTTTTTGGGAGGCTGTAGCTCATTATAATTATCCAGAGGACGCAGCCAAATTGTTTAAACACCCTGCGAGTGTCAGAGAACGAGCTGTGAACTCAAAACAACGTGAAGACACAAATAGTGGTAACAGGCTGTGCCGGACTTGTTTTCAGAAATGGATGCCTGGATTTCGGAAAGGACTTTTGTAAGGGCTTTATATACCTTATTTAAAAGTGAATTTTGAACACGCTTTCGAATGGTTACTGAGAGTCACCTACTGATAATCATCTTAGTGAAAAACGAGGATCAGGAGAAAGCAGGGTTTGTCTGTGCTCTGGGAAGGGTGTGGGGAGGAGGTGGAAGGGATCCTCCCTCTGCAGCCTGATTGGGAAACCACGGAGTACTCACCAAGGTGATAAAAACAAAGGCAAAGGGGCTGCAAGCTGGGCAGCCTCTCATCTTCTCCCTTTCATGAAGAGCGCAGGAGGAGCAGAGCAGAAAGGTTGCAGGCTTCACTAAATCCTAATTATCCCTTGATTATGCCCGCAGCAGGGATGAAGTTTTCAAAAGTGCGGTTTCTGCAGTAACTCCAGAAATCTGGCTCCGTGCTTTCCCAGCCCGGCTCCCACCGCCGGCCGTGGGGCCGGGCTCAGGGCTCCAGAGACGCGCGGTGCCTGAAAAACCAGATTGTACCGAAAATCTGCTCCCATTTCTGCCGCTCTCTGAGCTGGAGGAAAGCTTTTTTCACCTCCCTTTTCTTCCCTGCCCCAGGCAGGAAACCTGTTCAGTTCAGGCAGTGTCAATAATCCTGTTTATTTAGCCTGTGATATAAAACTCCTCATGAGTTCTGGTTTTCCTTTTTTTCTTTCCTTTCTCTCTCTTTTTTTTTGTTTGTTTGTTTTTGTAGGGTTTTTTTTTTGTTTTTTCTTTAATCCTTCTCCTTTCTACAGCATTCAGGAATCTCAAGAGCCGTTTAGAACAAACTCCAACATCTCTGCCAGAGGACCGCAGCTCTGAACTCCTCGTCTCTTTCTCCAGGTACCTGAATTCTCTGGGAGCGAGCGCCCATCGCCATGAAATGGATATTTCAGGGGTTTCACTGCAGTTCCCTCCGTTCTGGGTGGTTCAGCTGCCCCAAGAGCTCCGTGTTCGCAGCAATGTGGATTTTGGGAGGAACGGGGAGATGAGAAATTTGCTGTGGCCGGGGGTGGAATTCCCTGAGTTCTTCCTGCTGGAGCCCTTGGATTTCTGGCTCCGTGGTGCTTATTCCCACTTCTCAGGCAGAAGGCACCGAGACCCAGCCATCCCCTTCAAAGATCGGCTGCTTGGGCACACGAAACATTCTCTCTTTGTATTAAAAAGAAGAGAAAAAGCAAACGGTTCACGTGAGTTTGATTCCCCAGGCTGCCCACAGAACGCAGCTGACTGAGATAAAAGCGCATCCCCCCTGCTCCCGGTGCCCACATCCCTCTGCCTGCCTCTGGTAAGGAATATCCCACAAAAACACCGGCACGGTGCATGTTTTGTGCAGCAGGAATCGCACAGAGTGGTGCACAGGGCTGGCTCCAGGAGCGCTGGGCGCTGTGCCCCATCCCCACCGATTTCGTGCTCTGTGAGGCACCTTAATTCCAGGGGATTCCCGTGGCAGGAAGGAGATCGAGCCCGGGCTGGCAGCACCAGTTCCAGCACTAAGGGAAGCTCTTGATGAGGTTGGGTTTGTTCACAGTTGGTGAAGATGGAAACAAAGTGAAAAACCTCCTGGCACTCTTTGCACAGGGTGAAATAAACGCATTCGCTGCACACTTAAATGCAATAAACACATACAAATACTGCTAACACGTGGAATAAATACAAATTATCTCTGTCCACTGACTCCTCTGATGCCCAGGGAGCGCAGTCAGCTACTCAAGGAGCATCAGTGCCAATAATACAAGTATTACTATAATTATTGGAGCAAATAATTACAAGGGCAGTGAGAGGACAAGGGAGAACGGTCTCAAACTGACAGAGGGCAGGGTTAGAGGGGATATCGGGAAGAAATTGGGTTGGATGAAACAACCAGCAGCAGTGCCAGCTCCTGGGCTGCCTGGAGAGGGAGGCACAGCCTCAGGAACAGCAGAGCCTGCGGAGGCAGGAGCCGAGCCCTTTGCCACGTCTCTGGGATGAGATTTGTGTGGCCAAAAGCGCCTGTTCTGGGTACTCACCTACGGCCGTGGGTGCTGCAATCCCTTCCCTCTGCCCATTCCGGGATTCCACACCATCCAGGCTGATCCCGGCCAGTTTCCCCCCGTCCAGCTAAAACAGCTGCTGGAATCGTAGGAATTGTCCCCTCTTCTCCATGGTGACCAGTTGTGACCAGTTCAGCCGTTTTTAGGTTGCTCTCCAGAGCTGTGACAGCAAAGCTGAGTAAGGAACATCCTCACCCCAGCTCTGCCTCCGGTGTCCACAGCTGCAGCAGGAGGGAACGAGATGAGGTTCGTGGGCAGCAAGGTGAGGGGGGTTTGTGAGGGCAACTTGATGGAAAAAAATCAGTGCTCCGTGTGTGGCTGTGTCCTGCTGGTCCTTTGATAATAAAAGGATGATGCAGAGCTTTTGCATGGAGAAGGAAAAGGAACTGAAGGCAGCTTTGAACAGTAAAGATGACTTTTTAAAATAAAAAAACCCGTTGAGATCAAAATATTTTTGCTCAGTAATTAGGAATTTCATTTTTCCTGTAGCTAATGGTGTTTGCGAGGCAGTGCCTTGCTGGGTAATTTTTAATTAAAGCCTAGGACATGGATTCAAGCTCCAAAACTATCTTCTGTTTATGCCCATCCATTTTCTTGAGTCTTTCTGGAGATAATGAATCCTGCCTCCCTTCCTCACTGTCAAATTTGAGCTCGACCTTTTTGCTTGTAAATAGATTAGAAAAAATTAATCCCAGGCTGTAATAAGGTCTTTCATTATGCTGTGGGGAAGGTTATTTATGCTTTTAAGGCTCGTTCCAACCTAATAGGTGTGAAAGGAAGAGCACTTAAGCTCTCCACTGCTGACAAGGATGTTGTGTCTGAGAAAT
The DNA here is from genome assembly GCA_013398855.1 of Mohoua ochrocephala. Lineage (NCBI taxonomy): Eukaryota > Metazoa > Chordata > Aves > Passeriformes > Acanthizidae > Mohoua > Mohoua ochrocephala. The sequence goes on from VZTA01001925.1 coordinate 72,022, forward strand.
GAAAGTCATGGTGGGTTCATCTCGCTGCTGTTAGTTAAGATGAATATCAGCACCACGCGCATGAACTGGAAGATATATCTTTAAAGATAAAGGAAGTGGGTTTTCCGCTGGTTCAGATGGAATTACAGCCGCACATAATGGAGGGTGAGGAAAAGTGGGGAGTTGGGAGAGGCGTTTCCTCCCCAGCCGGTTTCTGGCAGCTGATGGAGGCAGCTGGTGGGCGCCTGTTTGCAGCGGTTCTCAGCTCCTCGTGTCATTTCCCCCCAAATATGTTAAAGGATCTCTCTAATCGCAGCCGATCAGAGCGATTGAAGCTGAAGGTGAGAGACGCTGCTCTGTCCCTCCGCAAAAACCAACGGGAGCGATGGGCACAGGAGAACAGGGCAAGGTCCCAGAGGGCAGCGTGGGCTCGTGGCCACCCTGAACCGGGTGGGATCCGGATTCCATGGAGTGGGGAATGTCTGTGTGAGCTTGGGAGAAGGGAGCGCGGATCTTTTGTCTCCAGAAGATGCCGTGGCGCTGAGAGCGGAGCACCGGCCTTTCGCCTCTGGATTCTGCAATTCAAATCTGGCCTCGGAGGCAGAAGGAGCCGGTGGTGTCACCTCTGCTAAAGCAGCTTCTAAAAGTCGATAAAGCCAATTGCTGCCCCAGGGCAGGGGGAAGCTGAGAGGAGAGGATGAATTGATGAGAGATGTGAAAAAACCGCAGCCTGGCTAAGCCTGGCTTGGTTTGGTCATTGCCACTTCCACCAGCCCTTCCTGTTTCCTTCACAATTGTTCTCTTAAAAGAGATAATCGTCCTTAGCTGTCTCCTAGAAGGAGAACGGAGAGGCTCCCTTCACATAAACGTGATCTTATCTCCCAAAATAATCCCCAAATTCTCAATGAAAGCCATCAGTGGCCGCTCACCACCCACACGGCCCATTTAACCCCTTTTGTTGGGATCCTTCTGGGGGAAGCTGCAAAATGCCTTTGGAAAGGTGAAATCTCTGCTGGCTGAGATTGCTCGGAGCGTTTAAAATTCGTGTGAGGCCGTGCCTCTCTGCTGCTTCGGGGATGAGCCTCGTGGGCTTTGCTGGGGATTAATAACATCACCGAGTGCCCAGGGAGAGGCAAAAAACGAGCCCCGCTTTATCTGGGGTAAGAAATGTATTTACGTCTTAACCGAGTTGTTTGGGTGTTGCTTAAATGATAATGAGTAAATTGAGGATGCTTTACTAATATAATTGCTGTCAGCAACTGGAATCCATAGCTCCTGGAGCAGTAATAAAAAGTAACTTCTAATAACCAGATAATACTGTGTAATCTCTGAGATTGTTTTAGAGGGGCTTTAATGCCGCTTCCAACCCCAACCGTTCTGTGATTCTATAACCCCTGAATGATTTGCCGACAATTCGCAGGCATCCCACCCTCCGGATAACGGAGTCCTCAGTCAAAACACCGCAGCAAACCCCGAGGGAGTCAGAGCTCCCAGGACAGGCTGGCTGCCGGCACCGCCCTGAGTTCCACAGCTCGCACAAACATTTCGGCTCCCAGCTGTGCCCGGGCTGTCGCTGTCTTTGCGACCTTTGCACCTACGGACAGTGAGCCCCAATTAGGCTTCTACCCCAGGGCAAAGCCTGAGGCGTGGCTGAGCCCAGACTTGAGCCCAGCTGGGCTCGACCCAAAGTCCAGCCTGTCCTCTGCTCCTGTTCTCCTCGCTCCACACTGCGTCTGGGTTCTATTTATACCCGCATTACTTGATTCATTACGAAATTTCTTCCCTGGCAGGGTAGGCATCTATCATTAAATCAAAATCTGTCTGGAAACAGAACAGAGACTCCAACTTCAAAGCCTGCCACTGCTTTCCGTGGAGCTCTCCTTGCTGGTTGCCTGGGAGGCTTATTTGAAATTATGCACGGAGACGGGCAGAGAGGAATGAGTTCCAAAGTCGTCATAATTATGCCCTTGAGTGGGCGAGACTTGGAAACGCTCGGGGTGCAGGAGGCAGCGGGGAGGAGAGGCAGCTCCATCCCTGTACCTCCGGCACCCCCAGAGAGAACCAAAACCCCCAGGGATGCTCCAAACCCTCCGTGGACACTTCCCACCCTCTCTGTCTACAGACCACCCAACAAGCCCTTGCCTCATATCAGCTTTCCTTATCCTCTCTCACTGACTGGAGAAGGCTGGTGGGCACGGAGATAACAAAACACCGCTGACAGAGTGCCCTTTACAGCCCTTTGCCAAAAACACCCTCGCTTTGTTACTACAGCTTGGAACCTCAGCCACGCTGTGCTTAAAAAAATACTTTTAAAAGGCCATTTTACCTTGAAACATTTTCACTTTTATAGCCTTAAACATCCAGGTCTGTGCGTTTCGGTTCGTGTAATCACGATGCACGGAAATAGGAGGTGATTCAAGTCTCAGACAGAGAAAGAGTTTTCCAGTATCTGGGAGAATTCGGTGCCTGGGTAAACACAGCTCAAAACCCCTCCGAGTGTGGCTTGGGTCAGGAGGGTTAATTCTGAACAAGGTTTAAGGAGCAAGGAAGCTCTGCTGTGCGCTCCAAGGCTTCTTCTCTGGGATAACGAGGGGTGGCTGTAGGGGCCTGGTCCTGATGTGCTCCTTGTGGTGTTTCTGAGGGGATAACGCTCCTAACTTGGGGGATTTGTTGGGGACGTGTTGGTCCATCGGATGGGAACGAGAGACTTCCCGTGGCTCAGCTGGAGCTCAGAGACAGCGTTTGGTTCAAGGCTCAAGTCCATTCCTCTCCCTGCTGGGGCACCCGGGAAGCTCTGCACAAAGCCAGCTCCAGGTTTTGTTGCTGGGACATTTATCCTGGCGGTACCGGGGGACGTTGGCAGCTTTGGGTGCTGCTTTTGTGCTTTTGGATTTGCCACAGGTGCAGCGATGCGAGGGGAGCTGGGCGGGTTTGGGGACTTCCGAGGTTATTTTAAAGAAGCATTAATGCTGCGCAGAACAGCGCCGAGGTTTGAGACCGAGACAGAGTAACTGCCCATTATCTCCCAGATAAAAAAGCATCACAGACCACTCCTCACCAGGGGTTTTTGGTCCAGCCCAGCCTGCAGGTCCTGCAAACTCTCTGTGGAAGGGAAATGCTGTGAAGTCTGTCCTTAGGCCAGCAAAGGGATTGTAGCTTGCTGATACAACACAAACATCCTCTGTCCCTGCGTTTTCCTGTTCCAAATACACCCGTGCCAGCACGGAGTTTGACAATGGCTCTGGATCATAACGGGGGACACTGCTGGGTGCCTCCCCCTCGGTGATCTGCTCCCTCTCCTTGTGGAACTGGAGAACTGGTCACAGATCTCGAGGGCTCATTAATCCAACCAGTGATCCAAACCGTATTTTCCAATGTATACAAGCCTTTACGTGTGCCGTTCACTGCCTGGTGTAACTGTGTGTGTGCGTGTTTGATTGGTTTCCATGGAATCACAGAATATCCCGAGTCCAGGATCGGGGTCACAGGGTCCAATGGAAGCAGTTCCATGATTTTGCTGGGACTTTGTGCTGCTGATAAACATCAGGTGGGCAGGTTTCCTGCAGCAGCGTGGCGAAAAACGGAACGGCTCTATGATATTTTGAGAGACTAATACACAGTCAGACACTCTGATCTAATTAATGTCTACTTAATTAGGCTCAAGTGAATGATTTCAGACCACGAGGCCCAGGGGAGGTAGAGTTGATAACAGTTATTTAGGAAATCCAGGGTGTCCGAGTTTGCCCGACTCCATCTCCTCACGGCGCAGATCCATGAAATCACTCTCCACAGGCAGGGATAAGGAGTGCCCGGCTCCTTCAAATGATCCCTGCTGATTCATGAGTCAATTCTCAGCTAATACGAAAGTTATAAGATATTTATTCACTCCTGGCTACTTGGGCTGTCCCCAAAGTTCACCTTGGGGGATTGTGCTCTCACCGAAGGTTTTGATAAAAAATTGAAATGCCCTTTTTGTTGTCCTGCAAGTCATTATGTCCACCTGATAAAAATGATTTCAGACCTAACTCCACCCATTAATCAAAAAGGTCAGTACAATAAATAGTTTTTATCTTGCCTGCCAGAAACCTTTCTTCCCCCTGGTCTTAGGAGCTGAGTGCAAGAGAAGATGTAGGCAAAGAATAGGATCTCAAAGACTGGCTGATCAATGCCATGCAGAGACATGAATTATTGTTGAGAACTCAGGGGAAAAATGGAGTGCTCTGATGCCAGGGAGAGGCAATATTGCCTGAGTTTTCAACCTCCAGGCACTAAAGGGGAATGAAGTAGCTTCATTCATCTTAATAAATTTATGTCCAGCATCTGGTTCTGAACGAGATAGATTTGGCTTTTCTGGAGATCTATAGGAGTGAGAATATATAGATATGAAATATGCATATATTCCCCACACCACTGCTTTCATAAACCTGACGCTCCTGACTTTTTCCAGTGTGTCTGGTTGCAAAGCTGGGCTCAAGATGGAGTTTTTGCTCCTGGGCTTCGCATTGATTTTCCTGCTCAGGGCTGACTGAAACCCCCCCAGTCCCTGGTTTACAGCAGGGTTTGGCGGGGATGTGATCCTGGGACATCTGACACCCTTGGAAAAGTGGAATTGGCTTCCCTGGGAATCTGCACCCCCTCCTCCTTCCGTGGGCTTTGTCCTGTGCTCCATTAATGTTTGCTCATCTGCAGTGACCCCCTCGTCTCCCTTCCCCCGGCATTCCTGGAAGGCTTTAGCAGTTTGGATACGCAGAGTACCCGGCCACGGCCGCGCTGATGGGACGTGTGAGCTGGAGGAAGAACGAGCTTCCGCAAATGTCACGAGAAGATAAAATCCCTCGAGTGGCATTTACCTTTGTGATTATTCCCTCTCATCCCCGGCGCGGGGTGTACGTTTCCATTACGGGTCCGTGTGTGACAAAGAGGAGTTAGATTTGCACTGCAAAATGAATTTTTAAATGCCCTCGCATCCTGTCCAGGAGCGGCTGCGCTCTCCCGCCGCGGTGCCCGCCGCCCCTCCTGGAGCACCACCTGCAGCCTCTCCTCTCCGCTCTAATGCCTCTCTAAATATCACTGCTCTGTCTGCACCCTAAATCTTGAGGAACAGCACCAAACCCGAGGCCACCCACAATATCTGGGGCAGATCTCCGCGTTCCTCGCCCGGCTGTGTTTCCCTTCATCCCCCAGCACGGCAACAGATCCAGCGCGGTGCTCAGGGCTGGGCTCCGACGGGTAGTAATTTACTCAGAGCAGAGCAATCAGGATCTGTGCAGGTGTCCTGACGGACACGGCGCTGCTGTGGCTGCGCCCAGGTTATCTGAGAGCAGCTTTCTGCTGTGAATGTAGAAACACCAGCTTGCACTGAGCTGTTGAGGAACAGATGGGGCTTCTGCCATGTGATGCAGCCTAGAAAACAGATTTGATTTAGTGCACCATGCCTGTCTGACTTTTAAACTTGTATTAACAGGATTTCAGGAAGGCAGACTCCACATAAAACCCTCAGCTAACAGAGCACCGGGCAGGAGGTTACGGAGCTCTGAAAATTATCAATTAATTCTCCTTTCATTCCAGAGGGCCAGATGGGGATGAATATTTATTTACTTTGACAGCTTTTATTAGAGGGGAAAAAGGTCCTCATTATGTGTTTTGATTTCACAGCACAATCAAGGAAATTAGTACAATGTATAAAACAGTAATTAAGGCTGTTAGATTTCCGAACTCACACTGACACGGGAGATCTTCCCCCTGTGCAAAGCTGCTTCTTTTTCTTGCGGTGCTCCTGGCACTCAGGCACCGAGATTATTATGTAATGTCAGCTCATCTCTCTTCAGAATGGATTTTGCAGGTTTAACCACTTAGGAGCTGTCTCCAGGAGCCCTGGCCTTGCCAGCCTCGGGAAAGGCTCCATGCTCTGCACTAATTACCTGAGTTTGGGGAGCTCTGTCTGGACATGCCAAAATAATGGCCAATTTACAGATGTTTGATGTGGAGAGGCCAGTGGGTTCTTGCGTCGAGGGCCGATCCAGCTGGGCTCAGATAAAGGGAGGGATTGCCCCTGCCTCTGCCTGAGATGCTCATTTATTGGGTTTTTGGGGATCCCTGTGGTTCCTGGGCTCGTTTCGCAGACCTGACGTGAGCAATTCCCGTGTGGTTACACAGGCACTGTTCAAAGGGCTTCAGACCCTGCTGAACATGTGGTAAATATATTAAGATCCACCACCTATATTAATTATCTACTATATTATATATATATTTACTAATTAGATAGCTTCCTAACAGGAAAAACGGTTTTTTAGCAACGGAGTTGGCATCTGGAATCAGACAAAATAGGGAATTATCGCTGTAAAAAAGAGAGAGCTGAGCCCAGATCCTTTATTCTTTTGGGCAGTGCCACTTTGGGAATGTACCATATGTGGCTTTTAATGTCGCACTGAAGTGGGAGAGAAGAGGAAGAGTGGGCTGCCCTCGATTTGGCAAATCACAGGGCACCAGCATGACCTGTTTTTACAGCTGAGAACCTTCGGCCTGCAAAGTTCTTGTTTAAAGACTTTATCTCACTGACCAGATGGTGCAATTTGTCTGCCATGGACATTTGGGAATATCTGCTGAATTCTGCGTAAGGACAAGTGTTTTAATCATCCAGTGTCTTGCTGTGCTAATCTTGTTTGTCTGCAGTGACCAACTCTTCTCTCATCCCTGGCGATCCTGGAGCTGTTCTGTGGGGGCTTTTGTACAGCCCCCTTCCCATCCCTGCTTCTTTATTGTCTGTCCCTTGGGAATTTCTTTGGGTTTAACTCCTCCTGTTGAGGTGGAATGAAACACTATGGAAAATAAAGCAGATGTGTAGGAGCCTGGGATATTTAAAACCTCTCTCCCAAGTTAATCCTTTCATCAGAATAAATTCTCTTAGAGATGGAAGCAGTAGAGAAGATTAGGGCAGAGGAGGAGCTGGGAAGCTCCTGGATGCAGAGGAGGTGGGAGCTGGTGCATGACCAGTGCCCCTGGACAGGAAGGATGCAAACCAGGGAATTCAAATATCTAGAGAAGTATAAAAAAGCAGCACCGTGAGAGATAAAAGTAACTGACCTTCTACTCCTTACCTGAAGGAAAAAACTCTTACTGAGCTCTCTGGTGCTTTCCCAGCTGTGGGATGCTGCAGCTGTGCGGGTGGGAACGCAGGAATGGAGGGGCTGGAGCTGTGAGCATCCCCTGCCCTCGGTGACACTCCCAGTGCTGTGTGTGGGGACAGCTGTGACACAGTGGTCACACAGTGACCCTCAGCCCCCTCCTCCTCACCTGCCCAGCCCTGTGTCACTCAGAGATAAAGGCAAAAGCAGCTTTGCCCCACAGCCCCCTGTGCTGACCCATCTTGCTTGGGAATGCGCATTCCAGTTTTATTTGGGAGGTTCGGGATCAGGTTTGAGCCTCGTTGCAGTTTAATTGCTGGGATTGCCCAGAGCAATTCCTCTGCACAGGAAAGTGCCACCCCTCAGAGCAAACCTCCTTGCCCTTGATGACAGCGGTAGGGTTTATTATTTATTATTTAATATTTAGGCTGTATTCGTGATCATGCAATGCAAGGAATCCTCCAGCTCCTGCTCCCACATCCCAGGGCAGCTCCACGCATGCCACAGGCAGTGAAGGACCTGTGTGGGACACAAAACATGGGCTGTGCTGGTGGTGGGGTGTTAAAGCAGCTCTCTCTGTGCCAAAGCCATGGAATTTCATGGCTGAGGATGTGTTTAATGCGCTGTTACCACTGGAAACTGTGATGGATTATGTGCAACAACTCTGGTGCACAACTGAACAAGCAGGCAGTTAATTACTGCAATGATAACATGTTATGAAAAGGAATTGCACTCGTGGCCATTCATTATGATGATGAATTTCCCACAGTTCGTTACTGGTCATCTGCACCACTCGTGTGACAAATGGCCAGAGTCCCACGCAGGAGGAAATCCCTCCCCTCCCCTTCCCTTCCCCCGTCCGTGGAGGAGATGGTGTTGTTAATGTGACAGTGCCTAATTGCTCTGGTGCCCAAGCCCAATATTTATATTCATTTGTACGTATTACTCACATCAGAGTGTGCTGTGACACACTGCAGGGCTGCCTTTTAGAGATGAATTCATTCTGGGCTTTCTCTGGCCAGTTAAATACATTAAACCACTGGTCTGAAATCTGGGGAGGGCCGAGGGAGGGAGAGGTTTTTGGCAAATTGCGTGGAGCAAGCGAAATGACAGGGATTGGGAGGTGGGAGTATTGCTTGGTACCGGATCCTTGACTCTTGCTGAGTGATAGATTTCCCAGCCCTAAATAGCTGGCACATTACGTTACACGGGGCTGATGGGTGCAAATTATCGGCGAGGCTGTTTGGAGACTGAGTGTTATTAACTGGAGGGGAAGGTGGCGCAGGGCCAGGAGCAGAGGGGGAACCTCCGGGCACCTTGTGCTGGCTTGCAGGAGCAGTTGTGTGTGTGCCTGCTGGCATCCACACCGGCAAAGGCACCACCGAAGCGATATTTAAAGGGAAGAAATTGAGCTTTTTCCAATAAGGACCCTGATCACAGGCAGAATATCAGAATGCCTCGTTAATTACAAACAGCCTGTAATCAATAGCTCGGTTTCCCGCTGCGTTGAGCTCCCGGTGCTCAGAAAAAGGGCTGCAACGATGTGATATGAAAACCTAAAGGGATAAATATTTCAGAGAGGATATTGAGCTCTGTGGTTCGACCAGTCTGGGAAAAATCAAGGTGAGACCTCCTTAAACGCTTGGCTGACCCCTTGCCCTCCTCATCCTTCGGAGATCCCTGCACCTCCTCTCCACGTGCCGGATGCCTCCCAGGACCTGGTGCTGGGCCAGGGCCGTGTCTGGGCTGGCTGCTCGTGTTCCCCTTCTCTCACAGTGACCTCCAGAAAGCGCAGCCTTCCCCAGCTCATCCGCACACAGCGGCCCATTCTCTGAGGGATTTATTTTTGGCAGCCGGCGTGCAGAAATTCTGAACCCAAACGATTAGCTCAAAAACGCCCTTAATGCGAATATTCAGCAATGGAAAATTTTCCCCGTTCTCCTCCAAGCTGAAGAACGTTGGCAGTCACTGGATTTTCTCACTCCCGCACACAACCCCAGGTCTGTCCTCATTTCTGAAGGTCGGCACCTCTAGCCCCGAGCAGGTTATTATCCCAGGGATGTTTTATTCATGCTAATGCTGCCAAATGGAAATTATCTTTTTCATGTTAATGAGGAGTAATTTGAGAAATCGGAAAAATCCTGACCTTTGGAGATGGAAAAGAGTATTATCAAGAAAGAGAAGAAAACGTGTCCCAAATGAGGGAGCCGCTGTTCCATGGATCAGTGGCTATTCAGTGACGTGGGCCACTTTTCCAGGGCGCAGGGACCCAGGATGGGGAGCTCCAGCTGTTCCCAGCACAGGAGGATGCTCTGCTTTGTGCCTGCCCGGGGATGAGCAGCTCCAGGCACCGCCTGGGTTGGAAAAGTGACTGAGGCCACTTTTTCCCGACTCTGCTGGACATGGCGTGCCAAAGACACTGAAAGTGCACTCTGGGATTGATGCCGTGGTATTTCCTGGGTGTGAGAGGTTCGTGTTTATCAGTCTGCAGTCAGTCCACGCTCGGGAAGCGGCTCTGGGGTCTGATCTGTGCGTGGGGACAGGAGTGCTCGGTGTGAGCCCAGCTCCTCTTCCTGCTCTCAGCTCCGTGTCCATCCCCCTTCCCAAGGCCGGCTCTGATGCTTCCCTGTGCAGGTTTTCTCCTTCCCAAATAATGCTGGCTCAGCTTCAGATGAATTATTAACTACAGAGCACAGTGGACACCACGAAAATGGATGGTTTTCTTCCCAGGAGGAAGCAGAGCTGCAGCATCCTTAGGCTCCCCTTGGATCGAGGAATGCTGCTGGGACTGGAGTCTCTGCTGCTGGACCTGCTGCTCTGCCAAGCCCTAATTGCTGCAGCCATTTCTATTTCAAATAGAAATTTGAAATGGATCATGTGAGTCACAACTAAAGCCCCAGTTTGCCAGAGTGCTTGTGGGAATCACGACATTCCATTGGTGAAGGGATGGGTGTGGAAGGAATGGAGCCAATGGGTCTCTTGCCCAGTGATGCCAGCAGTGACCAGCTGGATCCCAGGGAGCCCACCCGAGGGTTTGTGCCTCGCTCAGACCTGGAATGGAGCAAGGATCCACAGAAATCCTCTGGAGATGGAAGTGAAGCCTGAAGATGGCAGCAGAAGATGCAGCTGGAACAGGGCAGGTGCTCAGAGCGTGGGGTTCTCCAGGGGATGGTGCAAGGTGGGTGTGCAGGGAAGAGCAGGATGGGGGAAACCTCCCGTGAGTGCTTTGTGGCAGTATATCAAAAATATAAAATACATCCATGTACGTAAAGTACCTGGGAGTGACTCTCTGCAAAGCCAGAGGAGTGAGGAGCTGAGTCCAAGGACTTTTGGCATTCCGAGTGCTCCACTTCCCACCTGGGACAGCCTGGCTGCAGGAGGCTCCTCTGCAATCTCTGAGAAACATCGGTGTCCCCCTGTTTGGATTTACAGCGGTGGTGACTCCGCCTGGCCCTGTGTCCAGTGGCCCACTGCCCCCAAGGCCAGCAGCAGCAGAGCTGTGGCTCAGCAGCCCCTGAGGAGACTTCTCCTGGGGTTCCTCAGGCAGGAATCCAGCAGTGGGAGCGGTTGCTCAGAGGATGTCACCCCTCAGCCTGGTGCCAGCGGGGCTGGGCTGCGCCCTCAGACACGTTCGGAGCATCCCCTCCCGAGAGAGCGGAAAACCCCAGCACCGTGTGGTTGTGCCAGGCTGCAGTGCTGGTGCTCAGAGCTCTGTTTGCAGTCAGGCAAACACTGATTGCTGTCAGTGCCGTCTGGATTCCCTCAGTTTGCAAGCAGGGAGTTGGCCACGGCCGCTCCTCGGTGCCGCCGGCGCTGCACAAACTGCTCAGCCCCTGCGCTGGCTCTGACAGAACTTCAGAGATCATTTTTTATCTCTACACTCACTGCCTTGGGAGATCTCTGGAGCTGCTCAGACTGCCTGCATCAACACTCCGTGCTGCAGGAGTTGTTCAGGAGTTTGCTTTCCTAGGAAGAGGGCTGGGTAATGGCTCTGTGAAAAACATGTTTGGGGCTTGAGGAAAAGCAGCTATAAAATCCTTTCTTGCTGCTACAGAAATTCACAGCCACGCTCCTCAGTTTCAGGTTTTTAAATTGTTTTAGTAATAACGATGTTTTAATGTTTTATTTTAAATTTCCTCCATTACACCTTGTGAACATGTGTCACTGTTTGCCTCTGCAGTGAAATCCAGTGTAAATCTCTGTGACAGAGCATCACCACTGCTCCTCTCTGCTGAGACAATCCCACCCTGGGATGAAGGGACTGGAGCAGCACTTTAGCTGCCCCAGGTGGGTGAAGCCCACCAGGGTTCTTCCAGCTCTCCCCCAGGTGAGGAAGGCTGTGTCACACACCTGGCTGCTCCCTCTGGTCCCTGCTCCAGGGCAGCTCCCCTCGGGTGGTGTTTTCCCTACACATCCCACTGATGGTGGTTAAACAATTCCCTCTTTTTCTGCCTTTATTCCATGGATGGAAGCAGCTCTGGAGCCACCAGGAGCAGAGCAGGACCTGGCTCTGCCCTTAGTCCTCACCCCTCCCTGGTGCCAGGACCCACTGGGGGCTGCTCAAGGCCACCAGTGAAGGGTTAATTACTGCTCAGACTAATTACTGCGGGCAATGTGCGTTCTGTTAATATCAAATACAGCTGCAGAGGCTTTTCCACAGGAACATTGCTTATGGCTCTTGTAAAAGGCAGTCTGTCTGCTGCATTAATTCCCTGGTGGCACATTAATTCCCTGCCTTTATCATAATTACAGCCCTGTGCACTGGGATTGTACAACTCATTTGGTCTCTCACACTCCACACCACAGAAAAGTGCTCTGTGACCTGCAGGCTCCATTGGCTCCAAGTGTCTCACGACTATTTCAGAGTTATAAGCACAGAACTGAATTTATTGTTTGATTTTTTTCCCCCCCAGTTGAAATAGGAAAGGTGAATGGCAAATTAGGAGATTTTCTTCGTCCAGCATCTTATTTTGGTACCTAGACAGAAATTTAACGTTATTAAGTTCCTTGGTCAGAAAAATAACTGTAGGTGCCCAGCCACCATAATATAGATATAAAATATATCCATATTAAAAAAAACCCCATATATATATATATAAAAATATACCATATATATGTGCAGGTGTCAAGCTGAGGCTCTGGAAATGCCCAGGCTGTAGGACAGAGGCTGATTTGTCCACTCCTGTGACCAGACACAGGTTCTGGATTTACATAAAAACCGTATCAAATGTTTACACAGAATTTGTTTGAGAAGTCTCTCTGGGGGGACTGAAGGTTTTCCAGCTTTACTGGGAAAAGTAAAGCTTTAGTCCAGTAAGTCCTAAAGTGGGATGATGTCCCCCATTGGTGTGGTTTGAGGCCAGTCCTGATTTAGCTGAGAGAAGTGACACCTCTGGGTGGAGCCAGGCTCTTTTTGCCAGACTTCATATCCTGACAAATTGGCTGGGTTAGGTCTTGACCTGGAAATTGTTATGGTTTGAATGTTATTAATAGAAATAAATCTCTCTGTTGGCATGAACGAGGTGTCTGTTGTTAGGAAGTCCTTAGGAGAACAGGGGAAGTTCAGGTGGAATATCAGGGTGTGTCTGCAGCTTTTGTTTTATGGCAAACCCGTGGCTGGTGCAAACAAACCCCGGCTGTGCTTCATGGGGTGGGCAAATGGCCAGAGGCAGGAGCCGCTCCTCACCACGAGTGAGGTTTATGTGGGAAATGGAGTTTTCTCCCAGTGATGTGGCACAGGATGTGCATCTCCACGAGGGAAACAGGAGCACACAGCACAGACCTCCTGGAGGGTTTGGAAAATCCGAGACCACCGAGTCCAAGTTTTGCCCTAATACCTGCCCAAAGCCCATAGGTGTTTGTGTTCACTGTGACAATTCCCATCAGGTGTGGTGACACCCAGGGGGAGCAGGGGGGACTGTGCACATGCAGGTACATTTTGCTTTCCTTACCCCCCTTAGAAAGGGGTGAAGCAGACAATTGGAAATTCACACCAGTGAACGGCTCCAGAGCTGCCTTCCAGGAGCCCTGCCGTGACTCACTGTGCGCTGCCTTAAAAGACACAACAAATGCAGTAGCATTCATTCCTTTTGCTATTTTAATTCTGTGGGGGAAAAGCCCTCATCTCAAACCTGCTGAAGTGAATGGGATGACTTCATTAATTTAAGGCAGTCTCATTCTGTATTTTAGGGCTTTACATAAGAGCTGCCTACGTGCTCCCCCTCTCTGAACGGCTGGAGCCCGGCTGAGCACGGGCCCCCCTCGTGTCTCCTCTGGGTGAGAGGAGGGAATGAAGAGCTGGCCAATTCATCCTTTGACTGAGAAAGGTTGGGGAGTCACCGACAGGAGAGAGAGCAGTGGGTGACACCTCTCTGGGTCACGCCAGGCCAGGAGAGCTGAGGGTGCTCACCTGGAGAGGAGAAGGCTCCAGGGAGACCTCAGAGCCCCTTTCTGGAAGGGCTCCAGGAGAGCTGGAGAAGGACTTGGGACAAGGGATGGAGGGACAGGACACAGGGAATGGCTGTAAGATGAAAGAGCAGGTTTAGATTGGTGTTAGGAAGAATTTCTTTACTCAGAATGTGCAGAGGCCCTGGCACAGGGTGCCCAGAGAAGCTGTGGCTGCCCCTGGATCCCTGGCAGTGTCCAAGGCCAGGTTGGACGGGGCTTGGAGCAGCCTGAGACAGTGGGAGGTGTCCCTGCCCATGGCAGGGGTGGCACTGGATGGGCTTTGAGGTCTCTTCCAACCCAAACCCTTCTGGGATTCTGCGATTCCAGAAGTTTTGCTGGTTCCAGATGAATACAGAGGACATGGTGTTTTCCAGATTTTTCAGAAATCTGACCTCTCAGGATCCATCCAAAGAACTGTTCTGCCTTTGACCTCTCCTTGTCCAGTGTAAGAGGGAATTTCTGCAGCTTTCATTGTGTTCTATTCCTCATGCTTATTTAAAAAAAAAAAAAAGGAAGCCTTTTGAGCTCCTTGTTTGACGAGTGAGGTTCATTTTAAAAATTACTGAGATGAAAACAGACAAAAACCTCCTGGGCACGATTCTGAGCCTACTGCAGAGTGGAGGGATTTAAAAGCCGTGTGGATGTGGCACTTGGGGACATGGGCCAGTGGTGGCCTTGGCAGTGCTGGGTTCGATCCTGAAGGTCTTCTCCAACCGAAAGGATTCGATTCCATGGTGTTATGATCTACCAAAAGAGTCCTGCCAGTCTCGCAGTGCTGGGAGATGGGGTTGTGTTTGTCTGTCTGCACTGGTGTCTCAGGAGCTGCGTTGCCCAGGGACAGGTCCTGGCCCTGGGACACTCCCAGCCAGGAGGGCTGGGCTGCGTTCACAGCCACGGTTCCTGCGCTGCTGCCCCTGAGGAGTTCTGCACTCAGAGCCTCGGCAGGGCTGTGCCACGGATTCCTTCTGATGCAGGAGACGTTTTTTAGCATTCCTCACATGTAAACAGGCTCCCCTGCTCCTGCCTCCGAGGCAGAGGGGATATTGCTGCCTGGGAGGCACAGGGAGAGGCTTGGGATGATTTCCACGTGAGAGATCCACTTGGACGGTTGCTGAGGTGGTTTCTAAATTCTGACTTTGTTTTCCACAAGTTTGCTACTCCTCTGCTCTGATTTCTTCCCTTTTCTTGGTAAATACAGATTGACATCTGCAAACTTTCTGCCTATGAAAATTGTGCCTCCATCAGCATCTCCTTCTGCAGGAACTTTGGTAATTTCTGGAAGCTTTTTGTCTTCCCCAAGTCTAATCTTAGACAACAAACAAAGCCAGACAAACGCTTTTTCAGTCTAGAAAGGCACAAATAAGCAACCTGTACTTGTTAAATTAGGCACTATAAAAAATGCTGAGCTTTAAATCATTGTCCCAGTAATTATTGTCATCATTGTCGTTATTAGATGACATAAGATTTTATTGCTGATAATTTGGAGGCTTTGATACATTTATTTGAACTGACTGCTCCTTTGGCTAAGAATAATTGCTTCAATTTCTCTTTTGGGCTTTTGCTTCTATAAAAAGATTGTTGACCTTGAAGACTTTGCTTTATTTTGGATTCTTGTTCAAATGCAAATACTGAGAAAATACCTAGAGAAAAAAACGTAGCTCAGCAAGCAGAACATGGAATTTGGGGACCTTGGAGAGAGAAGCCAGGATTTGGGTTGTCAGAGACCCCCAGCTTCTCTCTTAATCCTTTTAATTATTATTTTAAGAGTAGAAAGCGAGGTTTGCTTTTCCATAAGGAGATGTTGATGTGTTTGAGTGCTTTGACTGCTGAAGGTTTGCACTGGGGGTTGATGGAATTGATGGATCTCGTGGCTTTTGTGGAGCTGCAGGTTCCACGGCCAGGAACCTGCCCCAGCCCAGCTGTTTGCCCAGGAAATGCTGTGTTTGGGGCACGCTCCCGTTCAGCTGTGGTAAGAACAAAAAATGAGTTAGGAAATAAATTAAGGAGAAAAAAAGAGCTGGATAACAGCAACTAACGGCACCAGGCAGGGTGACAGACTCTGGAGAGCTCCGAAATGTCATGGTTTCATGCAGTGTGCAAATAAGGATGAAATTGAAAATCAGCTCTTTTAGGAGAGGTAACTCTTAATTTGCATGAAATAATAATCAAATCATTATCAGGCCACCTTAAACAGCCACACTGAAGGTCACTCATCTGCACTGAGAGACACCACACAACGAGGTCTGTCTGGCATCACTTTGGAAGGAGAAGGATAATTACCCGTGGGATTTGTTAATTTTTGTGTCGATTAATCAGGTGTGTGTTTCCAGCTAATAACTGACTTTCATCTGCAAACATTGACAATTGTTTCACTCTCGGGTGGTTTTGTAGGACTTGACAATGTCTTAGCCTGAAACTGTGAGAAACTGAGGCAAAGTGTGAATGGGACCTGACATTTTTCGATATTTTTAATCAGGTGAGTGACAAGTAGAGAGTCCAATGACAAAGAGACTCCTTGTGGACAAAAGGCCAAGTGAGTCAAAGACCTCCCACCCACAATTTTAAAATTCTCCATTTTTATGGAAGAGGGCACCTTTGTTGCAGGGAGCTGAAGTGTTGAGAATGGAGGAGAGGCTTCCCGAGGGCCGTTCTCAGAGCTGTCAGCGATGACATTCTCACTGAGCTCCCGCTTCCCTCGCCAGGAAAAGGTTGCAGTCTTGGCAGCGCACAGAAATAATCATGTCTGGTCAAGTGTGGCACAAAGGAGTTGAACTCCAACAAAGGGGAAAGCCACCTGGTTTTGGATGATTTATAGCAGTGGCAGGAGAGGGTCAGGCTCAGCTCCGGAATCAAAGATGGAATAAGCACTAAACAAATGTTTTCTGTTTGCATTCACTGATTTAAACGACAATCCTTTATTAGGCTCAGACAGAAACGTGAGTGCTGTCTCAGCAGCACGGTCTAAGCAGCGCATTTTCATTGTTATTCTTCCTATTCATGCCTCATATGATTTTTCTATTGGGTTAATGGCAAATACTCTTAGGTAATAACAGGGGTGCGGGTTAATTATTCAGTAAGTGCTGCTAAAGACAGCAGTGTTTCCTCTCCTGCTCCAAAAAGGCTTAATTTCCCACCATGTCATTAAACATCCTCGCTTAAGAGGCCCGAGAATGAATCATTGCCTCTGATTTAGGATCATCAAAAAGCACATAGCTGCTGCCTTTATTTAACTGACTTGTGATTTAATGTTAATGGAATTCACGTATCCCTGCCCTTAGATGTTAAAATGGAGCTTGTCTAGGTGATCTCTGAGCCAGTGGAACCCAGGTGTGCTTGGGTGTCTCTGTTGGTGGTGATGTCCCACACAAATCCAGGTGCTGGAGTTCCCCGAGAGCAGCACATTGAGGGGCAGAATAAAGCCCATCCCTGTGCAGGTGTTAATTTAACAACCCTGCATCCCTTCCCCTGTTTAAAATCTGTGCTGGGTTCAGCAACTTAAGGAAGAGTCGCTGTGTTAAGGTGCTAAAAGGTTGGACTCGATGATTGAAGGTTGGACTTGATGATCTTGGAGGTGTTTTCCAGCCTTGATGATTCCATGACTCTGTGAAATGTGGTTTTCCTGTGCTGAACAACTCCCTGGTGCCCATCAGGGCTGGCTGCGTGCCCCAGGAGGGTGGGAGGTGTGGGGATCCTGGAGCACGGGCAGAGCAAAAGCTGTGCTGGGCCAGCTCCGTGGGGACATTCCCCAGGGCCACAGGAGGCCTTGGCATGGTGGGGATGTCAGATGGTGAGCCAGGAGCAGTGTTCTGTGGCAGGGGGGCAGTGAAGAGCTTGGGAGGACCTTTGGAGTGAAGAAGATGGAAATTTAGAAGGCAGAGAACTATCTGCAGCTCAGAGAAATGAATCAGTAAAACAAGAATGCCGTGGAAGTTCAAAGCCAGGTGTTTCCCCGTCTCCCATGGGTGAATTGTCCCCCTCAGCCCCACCACTGCTGACAGGGGCCACGAGGGGCTGTTCCATGCCTTCCTTTGCCTTTCCTCCCCCTGGTGTCTGCACAAAACTCGGAGGCTGCAGGAGTGCAACAGGGATTCTTTCCTTCCAGGGCCAGGCGTTTGTAGCATTGTTCAATTAACAGTAATAGCGATAATAGTAATAATAATTACGGTAATAGCAATAATAATAATGATAATGATAATAGTTTGAAAAAATCCTCTCAACCCGCCTGTCTTCCACGGCTTAGTGGAGCATTATCCCACAGCCAGACTGGGGGCACTGGGGTTAATTAACGTGCTCTCAGCTGGTGCTCGAGCCAGAAGGGATCTTCAGTCACCATCCCTCACAGTCCTGGTGAACAGCGACCAGTGGCACCTCCAGCTCAGCCCCATTCCATCCCCAAACCATCCCATGGCTGTGTCTGGAGTGGATGACATTCCACGGGCTGATGATTTCTGTTTCCTCCTCTGAGTTATTATCAAAGTGCAACATTTGTTCAGATTAACATCTCAACCCCCTCTTCTATTTTGGGGGGCTCTGAAAGCTTGGGTGATACATCAATGACCAAATGTAATTGCTTTCTCTAAAATATGGCTTTCTAAAAGGAAATCTGACTGGGATGCATGTAGTGAAGGATTTAATTTATGTAGAAGCAATGGGTCTGAAAAAGGAGGAGGAGGAAAAGTTGTGATATGGAGGCTGAATTCATCTTCAGTTATGAATAACAGATGATTCACTTGGGAATATTTTTTGCTAGATTTAAACGAAATCTCATCAAAAACATGATAATTGGATGTATTTATAAACCTGCACGGCCCACTCAAGGGGGTTTTAGTAATGTTGTCAATACTAGAGGTTCACCCTAAAACCAGTCAGAATCTATTGCTGCAAGGAGTTGTACCTGGCTCTGATGGTAATTCCTTGAAGTAATCCCTGGAAACTGAGGGTTTAACAGACCTTCTCACTCTGTATTTCTGAATTGTCTCCCAGAAATCAGGAAGTGCTCCTTGGCTCAGCAAAGTTGGGAAAACTTGATGAAGTTGGCCAGGAGATTGAAATGTTGGTCACATTTGCCCTCCTGGTCAGGGAAAAACATTGCTCTGAAAACATTTCCCCTGTGAGGGTGGTGAGGGGCTGGGATGGAATTCCCAGAGAAGCTGTGGCTACCCCTGGATCCCTGGCAGTGTCCACGGCCAGGCTGGACATTGGGGCTTGGAGCACCCTGGGGTAGTGGAAGGTGTCCCTGTCCACTGGAAACAGGATGAGCTTTAATGTCCTTCAAACCCAAACCATTCCAGTGTTCCATGACTTCAGTGTTCTGCTCCTGCTGGGCACGAGCTGCTCTGGTGTCCCCAAGGCTCCTGCCAGGCGAGAGAGAACAAAAGACACCTCAACTTTCAACCTCAAGAGCTCTCAACCTTTTCTTCCAACATTGTGTCTTGGGTTTCCTATGGAATTTCCTCTCCTCCAAGTGGTAAAGGTGTCCCATCATCTGCCCCTGCTGTATTTTCCAGAAGAAGAGAGTGATGGATATTTCATCGTGGTCTGCAAACCTCTGGTTCTGTTAATTTGGCCTCTCTAGGTCACGTTTGCCTCATCTGCATGCGGGGAGGCACCTCCTCCTCCTCGGTGTAAGGGCTGTAACATTCTCTGCTGATGAAAATACTTTGATAGGGTTGTTTTTTTTTTTTTCCCCTCACAAATTATCAGGTCATTTAAAAAAATGAGCTCATTTTAATCTAATTCTGCATGTGCAACTGTCTGGAGAGTTATTTTCAGCTCCAGTAGTTGCAGCTTGCAATTATTCTGCTTCCTTTAAGAAAAGAAAAGTAACAGCTCTATATTTTATGCAAATTACTGGTGATCTCTCAGAGCAACTTGTGTTTAGGAGAAGTAATAGGAAAAATAAGAGGCCCGATGGATGGTAAAGTGGATTTGAAAAAGCACAAGGGAAGTAGGAAAATATGTAAAGATCGCTAAAATATTAACATTTGACCACTTTGGCAGGAATATTTCAATTAAAAGCCATGTAATTCTTATTGAAGTGAAATCAACTGTTCCTAACTAACTGTGGCTTCGGCTGGTGAAAAAGCGACTTTTTTATTTCATTTCCTAAATTGCTGTGGTTCACGTGAGCATTCAGACATTCCTGCATCTCCCACAGAGGTCATGGAGTGGAAGTGGGGTGTCAAGGAGTGCCTCGAGTACCTTCATCCATTCCCAGCAGGGGTGTGGAGGTGGGATTTGGTATTTTCCTGTATTTACATCCACGTTTTGAGCCCTTTTTGAGTACAAGCTGCCAGTTTGTGCATCTTGTCCAGGTGCTGCCAGTACAGGCAGGGCTGAAGGTCGTGTCCAGTTTCAATGTGCTTTAAATTTGATGCTTATTTTGTGCATTTCCACAGAACCTGCACTGATCTGAACAAAATTCTGCAGCAGTTTGTCGCTTTATTTACTGGAAAAAGTCTTGTCACTGGAATATGTCCTTAAGGCTGCCTTACACATCACAATTATTGCTGTTTAAAGGGATAAATCAGCTTTTCTGTCCCTTGTAGAAAAAGGTTCCTCCAACAATTTTTCCCTTGGATCCATGGTTGACCTCTGTGCCTGTTGGTGGCTCCGGCACAGGTTCCCAGAGCAGCTGTGGCTGCCCCTGGATCCCTGGCAGTGCCCAAGGCCAGGCTGGACGGGGCTGGGAGCAGCCTGGGACAGTGGAAGGTGTCCCTGCCATGGCAGGGGTGGGATGGGATGATCTTTAAGGTCCATACCAAACCACTCTGGGACTCCACGACTCCGTAACAGAAGCCTCATCCATCAAGCAGCAGCAACTCTCCTGCCAGGGGCCAGCTGTCACCTCCAAACGCTGAGGAATGACCCTCCAAACGCGCCCCGTGGCACTGATATTCCAGAGAAACCTCTGGAGCATCTGGCCCAAGCTGTTGGAACATCCTCGTGCAGAACCAGCTGCTGCCTTGCTCGGCTTTCGTCCCCCCCAGCCCCGGGAACAGGGAGAGAGGGGATGTGAGCACGAGGAATTACGAGGCTTGGAAAGAAGGGAATGAGACTGAAAAGACTTGGGAGGTTTGAGGCTGCCACTGGAGGGACCGAGTGCTGCAAACACAGGCAGTAAATACTTCTGGTTGCTCTGATGAGATTTAAGATTTACCGAGGAGGATTTTTTAAAATGTTGTCTGTGGTGGTAAGGCAGAGATTTTTGATAGCAAAGAGGTACTTTGGGAAATTTAATGCCCATTGTCACCAATCTGTCTGTGTTTAGCAAAGGGAGCAGGTTAATCCAGGGAGGGCGAGACCGGAGTGTGGGATGGGAAGTCCCAGAGCTGAGGGAGCGATGCAGAGCAGCTCTGGGAAGCAGAGGAGGCAGGGAAAGGCTTTTCCGTAGCTCTGCCCGGGGGGTTGTGGATGGGCTGAGCCTGGGTAAAGCAGGTGCCTGTTCCCCTGAATCCCTCCAGTGCCTGCTTGGAATGCGTGCCTCTGAATTTCATTCCTGCTCCTGGATTCTGGTGTAAAGCAGGAGTTCTGGTGTAAAACCCCCCAAAAGCTTGGCTGCACAGGGCTCTGGGCTCTGGAAACGGCCTTATTGTCATCTCAGCCTGAGAATTATCCCCCCAGCTCCGCCATAATTAAGTTTATTTTTCCTGCACCTAATCTCTGTTCTTCCTGCACCCAATCCCCCTGAGTTTGGAGCTGCAGGGCCTGAGAGGAGGCTGGACATCCCAAAAATGTGAGGGCACTCCAGGTGTGATCCTGCAGGCACCACTCGCCGGAGATCTCTTCATACACTTCGTGTAAGCAGCAGTACAAATGAGCTGATGGTTTCTTAATTAGATTTGAGCATTCCGTTGTTAATTAATTTACTGGAATGTTTCAGGATGTTTTCCCCCCTCATCCCTCTCCCCGAGGAGCAGCCAGCAGCGGTGCCACGTAGCACAAATTAATCTTTACAACTGCCACATGTCATTCCTCCACTCGAGGAACAGAAGCCACCACGGAATATTTGTTCCCTACAAAACACAAAGCGAAGGAACATCTTCCTTAACAAATGAATAATTAAGTTTAAATAACAATGTCAAAATACCCTTTAAAAAAAATTTCTATTTGCTTGGCTAATGGCTGTAATTTAGTGCTTTCAGTATTTAGTTTTCCTGCTGAGAACTGGTTTTTGGGAGGTCATACAAGATCCCAAAGGTCTGATTCGATTTCTGCAGGTCTGGAAGTTTTCCCCCATGGCAGGAGGTTGGAATGAGATGTCTTGAAGGTCCCTTCCAACCCAAACCGTTCTGGGATTCTGTGATCTACGAGGGTTTTGTCATCTCTCGGTGGTTACTGCTGAAATGAAATGGAGTCTATAATCATGAATATCTCCTCATATGATAAAATCCAATGTTCAAGTGCTCCCAGGAAGGAATTTCCCAGAGTTTCTAAGAAGGTTTCTGGAAAGCCACCGTTCATTGCCCTCATAACTCCAGCTGAAAATCAGGGCTGTGCACTCCAGTGTAGGAATGGGAAGTGAAACACTGAAAGGCCCTTTCTACTGTGTGAGTTCCTGCTAAATCACCTGATGAAATGACAAGGCACCAAGGGTCATTGAAACTCCTGCCCTATTTGTTTGATTTTTGTGTGTTCTTTTAGGCATGTGGCAAAATGAAAGAGTTTTCAGGCAAGCAGCTCAGACACTCAGAGAATTCGTCGTTTGTTCTCTTGAGCTCTCCTTCCTTACCAGAAATTCCTGTGGTAAGGAGAAATCCACCACCTTTATCTTTTGGGGAGCTGTTCTGCTTGTAGCAGGGGTTGATGATGGTGAGGGGAGAGGACCCTTGTGGGAACCCATTTGGTTATGGGTGGTTTGGAACTGGTCTGTGGCACACCTGAAGGATTTGTTTGAGGCTTAAAAGGCAAAAGTTAGAGACACTAAAACTTCAGGATGCCATGAGACTTCAGGGGTGAGGATTTGGGAGCCTTTGGGGTAAAGTTTGGTCTAAAATCCCAAATGCAGGGGAAGGAGAAAGTTTCATGGGATCCAGCACTGTGCCAAGTGAAAGGTTCCAGGTCTGAGTTTCTGA
Organism: Mohoua ochrocephala; assembly: GCA_013398855.1. Classification (NCBI taxonomy): domain Eukaryota; kingdom Metazoa; phylum Chordata; class Aves; order Passeriformes; family Acanthizidae; genus Mohoua; species Mohoua ochrocephala. Next base: position 94,646 of record VZTA01001925.1, read on the forward strand.
GTTATGACAACCTGCAATTTATTGTGAACTTCTATTTTAATTTACAAAACCCCTCAAACCAATATTTTACAGCAGTAAGAACAATCAGAGAAAGGAAAAGCCCAGGTTTGGTTTAGGATGACAGCGGACAAGGAATAAGCAATTTGTGGAATTCTAAATGGAGGAGTCTTGAGGCGGGGCAAGAAAATGCCAGAAAGGAAGAGGCTTTAGGCAAAGGAGATAATTGAACCGCGATGGATATGGGATTTTTTTGTGTATGTATCCAGGCAACCGTTTGCTTTAGCTGTAATGGCTGTTATAAATCACGGAGTGAAGGCTCTCACCCCACGACGAGTCTGGGACAGAGCTGCTCGTGCTGCCAGCTAACGGAGCACATCCCTCGGAGGAACAAGAGTTTGCTGCCATTGTCGCTCACCTGGCGGCACGGTGACAGCTCGTGCAGGGCAGCGTTTAGGGCACCTTGGAGCAGCTGCACTGCCCTGTCATAAACACCAAAGAGCTGAAGGAACCCTACGACATCATCAAACAAATTCCATCACCTACCCTGTGACCTCCAGGATTTGTGAGGGGTGGCTGGAGCTGGTTTCTCTGTCCCAGTGCTTTGGTTTGGGCTCCCATTCCCCCAGAGCAGGCGAGGGATCCAGAGCCTGCTCCACGTGGACTGGAGTGGGAGGGGTTGAGCGAGGCCTGGCGATGAAGGTTCTGGAAGAGAAGTGCAGCCACGCTCCTGAAGTTGTGTATTTTCTGTTATTACCAGGCCTTAACTCTCAGACCTGGATTGCTCCCTGGGCTCCTGGGTTGCTGTGTGGCTTTGTGGGAGCCAAGCCATGGGACAAGAGGTGATGGATGCACGGGAAGTTCCACCTGGACATGAGGCAGAACTCCCCTGTGCAGTGACTGAGCGCTGAGCAGGCTGCCCAGGGAAGCTGTGGAGTCTCCTCACTGGGAATATTCCAGAACCCCTGGACACAATCCTGTGCCCTGTGCTCTGGGATGAGCAGGGAGGTGAGACCAGGTGGCCCCCTGTGGTCCCTTCCAACCTGACCCGCTCTGGAATTCTGTGAACTTCCCCAGGGCTATCAGAATTTTAGGATTTCAGAGTTTCCTTTCTGGCACCGTGCTCTGCCTGAATTTAAAAGACAAACAGCAGGCTCTGTGGCTACTCAAAAAATTATAATGCTCTTTTTTTTCCTTTTGTGTGTGAAAAATGAGCTACCCATTGAAAGAAGAGCCTGTTCCACACCACTACATGTGTTTCATGCATATTCACAAAGAAGCAGTTTTGAAAAATACACTGCTGTGCTCTTGCTGCTGGAGATAGAGGAGAATATTACAAATTCCATTTTTTCCCTACTGCTTCACTTCTGCCACTGTGTAAACACCGAGTGTGTGTTGTGCTGTTGGGATTAACTGGTGTTTGTTTAAGGTGGGAGAGGTGTTTTTAGAAAACAGATGGATTTGGACTGTTTGTTTCCCCCAGGAACTGGAGGAATGGAAGCTCATTTAGAATTGTTCTCTGTAATTTTTGCTGTTGGCTCTGAGGAAATGCTGAGAGTCTGCATTTACCTCCGTCCTCTCCACCTCCCCTGTCTCAGCTACAACTCCTGCCTGCTGCACTCTGCTTGTGGGGCCCTTGAAAATGATAAATACTCTGGAAATATGCTCAGACCTCAGACACATCAGCCAGCATTGGGGGGATTTTTGATCTTTTATTCTGGGCTTTGGTGGGGAGAATAACATTACCTTAGCACACAGGGCGGTTGTGCAGATAAATGCAGTAAAGGCATATGAAGCACTGAGATAACGCCCTGATTGATGCCACAGGAAAAGGTCCACAGGGAAATTCCTAATTCAGAGCATGGCCAGGACACGAGGAAAGCTCTGGAGCAGGTGCTGAGCCGTGGGGATGCAGCAGGACTTGGCATCTCCGCGCTCGGCTGCCTTTGATTTCCAGTCTCCAGGTGAGCTGATCACCAGAGGTACAACCAGCAGCAGCACTGCCCGGGCTGCAGCCCAGGAGGAAAGAGCTCATTTGAAAGTTTAGTGCCCAAAACTCAGTGTTTGACCACAGAGCTCGGAGCAAAACCTTCAGAGCTCTGTTGCTGATGTGCATCCGCTGCCCTTTGGAGTCTTTAGGTGCCCCTTGGAGTTTTCCAGAGGTAAATCCACGTGTGAGATTAGGAACAAAAAGGGCCTTTGTTAACTCATTTATAGCAAAGTATTGAAAATATCCATGGTTTAAGGAAAAATTCCTTTCCAACAGACTAGGAGGGGAAAGCCCCTGTTTGCTGTTTATTTTAATTATCAGGACACACAGAGGGTGATGCTGGGATTACCAGTGACAGGAGGAGCCCACAAATCTCAGCCCATCCTCTCCATTTCCAGTACAAACAATGAAGAATGCAAAGAAATAAAATTTCAGGCTTCAGCAGAGGACACGCCAAGCGTCTCCTCTGTTGTACTTCAGTTCTGCTCTGCCAAACGAAACGGCTCCTCCTCCTGCAGAGAGGGGTTGAGGGATACTGCACATCACTTCTGGGGGAAAAGAGAGAGAGATCATTAACAGCAGAGCGAGGGAAAGTGCCCAGAACTGCATAACTTTTTCCAGCTTACAGATGCAAAAAAAAAGAGCTTCTTGGAGGTTGATGGGGTTTGGATTGTCCCTGGGGATATATTTGATGTATGATCTGACTGGGAGCAGGCAGGTACAGAGGAACACTGTAGATTTCGAGGGCAGTGGAGCATAGCCCAATAATTCACGAGAAGTTTAACCCTAATGGGAGCTGGGAAGTTGCAGGAGGGGGATGTGCTGCGATGCCTGTGGGAGTGGGAGGTTTTGTTTCCAAGCCTGGAGCTGTGCTGCTCAGGCCATCCTCCCTCTGGGGCTGGAAGGGCTCTGTGCTCTGCTCAGCCTTCCCTGTGACCCAGCTGGCTGTGACCCAGACCTGCTGCCAGGCGTGGTCACCATCCCTCCCTGTGCCACCGGGGTTGGAGAGCTCCTGCTGATGGCCAGAGGAGGCAGAAATGCTGAGTTCATTGATGGGTGGTACCTTGGCAGCCCCAGCATCAATTATCAGCACTGCCATGCAGTGGCCCTTTGAGTTTCCCTCCTTTTCCTGGAAGCTGTGTATGGGCTGGGAAGATTTGCTGCCATGTTATTGATTGAAAAATTGTTTATCCACATTAGCCAAGCTGAATTTATCACCCGGTCTGGGATGAGCGTGGCCACAAAAGCTTGAGGGTGTCAGTTTAGCTCAGCATCGCCCTGAGACTCAGGCCTAAAATTTTTGAGGCAACTTCCTGACTCCTGGATAATCTGGGATAATTCTTCTGTGTTATCACCCAGAAGTGATCAGGAGGGAAGGGTTTGCCTGAGGAGCTGATTTGTGGCTGCTCTGAGCTCCAGCACAGCCCAGCAGTTCCCATTTCAATTGCAGGGAGGTTAAGAATGGATCATCACGTCTGTTTAAACTCCGAGCTCTTCCAGGCACAGAAGTATTTACGTTCCATCTGCATCCTGGGAGAGCAGGGAACAAGTCTCGACTGAGATTTCAGGGACTGTTCGGGAGATAGGACTGAAAACCAGGTTTAAGGGAAATATTGCCACAGGATTATAGGCCGAGAAATTGAAGGGTTTAGAATTGCTTGGATTTTTTTTTTAATGACAGCTTGCTAAGAAAATGGCACAAAAGAGTGCAAAATCCTGTCTTTATCACGAAGAAAAGGAAAATGTATTTTAAGGTGCAATAAGCAGAGAATATTCAGACAATTCCGGCTTTCTGATATAATCATGTTACACTGGAGTGCCAGCCACCTGCATTTTAGAATTGTGTGTGAGGGTATCAGAGCTGGTGAGAAGTTTAGAAGATTTGTATTTCTGTGATCAAACAAGAAGATATTTTTAGAAGCAGGAGGTGGAAGGAGTTTGTGCCTGTTTGGCTCAAGGACAGTACATTAGACAGCTGTAATTGTGTTCCTCTCATTCAGACATGACACCAATGCTGCTCTCACACTGCTAAAAGAAACTTTTTTATTTAAATGAAAGAAATAAAACTTTTTTTTTTCCCAAGATTTTTTTTTTTTGCTTGGAGAAAACAATAATTCTAAATCTGTGCTGATACTCAGCCGAGTTTCTCTTCCTTCTCTCCCATTTCAGCAGAGCAGGGGACTACAAAGCTCCGAGAGAGGCACTTGTTTGATCACAAATACAAAGATGGTGCATGACAGTAATTAAATTTTTCCTCTCAACTAATTTAATTTGTTAGCCAAAGAGAGGGAAAGGCTTTATTGCAAATGGGAAGAGGCAGCTTCTTCCACCTGACTTTACTTGTACTTGACTAACTACTTCATTAGAACCCGGGCAAGTCCAGTGACAGATCATTAATTTCCAGGGCTGTAATCTGGGAAGCCAAGATTAGTAGAGAGCTGCTCTGCCAAACCCAGCCTAGCTGCATTAATGCTTATTAAAGCTAAGCCTTAAGTCTGTTTTCATGCTGCCTCTGTCACGTTAGGGATTAATTGAATGTATTAGGACAGCACATGCAGAGAGAAGAGATCACTTTGGGTTACACCAGAAGGATGGGATTTCCCGCTGGAGACAAATCCCTCAGGAAGTGGGGACGTCTGCTAAAAAGTGGGGCCATTGCTGATGGGGTCTGGGCAAAAGCAAGTTTATGTGGTGTTATTTGGCCTCCGTGGTCAAGGTGTTTTTATGCCCTCGCATCCAAGTTCCCATCCCTGGAGGGGTTTAAAGCCGTGTGGATGTGGCACTTGGGGACAGGAACTTGAGGATCTTGGTGGGTTTTGGAGGCCCCACCCGCTGGGTTATTGCCTTTCATCACTGATTCCAACCCAAACTCCTGCAGGACGTGATCCCTCACTGACGCTACGGAAACCCGTGTAAGAATGAACAAGTGTATTTAAAACTGGACAAATTTATTCAGGACTGCACATAACATTTCTTTTCCTCGGCCGTCAGCTCATTGGAGCCTTTGCTTGTTTGTTTTATTGCAGATCCATTATTGCAAGCTGGGAAATTGGTGCTGGCACAACCCTCCTCTGCAGTTACCTGTTGCTAAAACCCTTTTTATTTCAGTTTGTAACTGGTTTTTCTCTGCCTTTATTGCCTCTGCAAGAATCCACTGCAGCTGCCAATAAACCCCTCAGTCGGCAGCGTTGAAAGGTTGTTTGCACAGAAGAGAACACTCTGCCCAAACAGGCTGTAAAATTAGGACAGATGCATTGTTTTCTGAAACACACAGACATGAAATTTGATGGTAGCACTCCCAGCTTCATTAAGTTCTTTCCAGGGTCTGACAAAAGTGGCATTCATGGAAAATGCTTTTGGAGGAGAAGTTTTGTGGTTTGTTTCAGGGGGAGCAGGGTAGCAGGGGGCACGGCAAGGAGAAAATAACATTATTTCATGCACAGGCGATGGGTGAGGCTCTTTAATGTGAGGCACAGGAAATGGGGAGCATTTTGCAGGATTTTTGCAGCTCACAAGCCTTGCCACACGCTCACACATTCGAAACCTAAAAAGCTTTACAGATTTTTGATGTTCATCGATTTAGGCAAAGTTACAAAGGCCAGGAGAGGAAAAAGTGAATCGCTGGGGATTCAGAGAGCCTCCATTATTTCCAGAGTCACGCAAACCATAAACTCATGGAGAATCTGGCAGGTTTCGAGGTCTCTCACCAGTGGGAGGGTGGCTTAAGTGCTTTACAGGATTGCTCTCAAAATTGTTATAAGATTATGTGCGATAGAAGCAAATGTGGTGCCCCCAAAGACTGGGGGTAGTGAACATAATTATGTTTAGTGTTCTGCAGCTTCACAAAAGGATTTGTTGATTCCCACAGCGGTTACATTGATTTTATACCTTTCTGAGCACACAAAATAGCAATTAGTCAATGCTGTACGTTGCATTTCTGACAGGTATAAAATTATAGTGCCAATTATTTTGCACAAGTTGATGAACAGCAGCAGAGGTTTCTGAACAGTCTCTAAGACAGTGCGGGCAAAGAAATCTGTCACTTCAATGTCTGAAAGGTGTGACTGCAATTTCCAATAAAATAGAATGAAAATCTTTGTGATGTGTGCATGCTGTACAGTTGTCATTATAATGGTGGCCGCTTCTTTGCTGGCACATAATAACATTTGTTAAATCTTAACCACTTCAGAGTAATTTACTAGTGACTGAGGTCTCTCTGACTTTACCCTTCCCAGAGGAATAATGTAGAGAGTTCCGAGCTTCCTCTCTAAAGGAAATAAATCTGTATCACCTGACCACAGAGAATCTTTACCCATTTGTGGCAGTTATTTCACTCTCAGGCAGCTGAAGCAGAACGTTTTTCTCCAGGGCAAGTGGAATTTCACACCTCCAAAAAGGTGGGGTTTGCATAGAGGTTCGGTTTAATTTTAATCTTTATTTAATTTGAATTATTTGAATTATTTCATCTCTTTGTCGAACGAGTAAATGACGAGTCCAACAAGTTCTGCCACTTGCTTGGGTTGATGAAAGACAGCTCATGAGTTATGCTCTGTCCTTCGAGGGAAGGTGGCATTTTCCAAGCAGGAAATACATTGTATGGGAAGCTGCTGAACTCACACACCTCTCATTATAAGAGTTCCATCAATTACAGCAATTTTGGGAATTGCCTATTTCAGAGACTGCCCTCCAAGTTTGCTGCTCTGAGGGCAGGGTTTGACAGGAACACCGAGTTCTGCAGGGCTGAGCTCTGGCTCTGGGAAAAGCATGCGAGGAACAGACCCCTTGTTAAAACGTGACTTCCCAGAGAAGGTGGGGAATTGCCTTTATTACTCCTGAGGGAGTGAGACACAACCGGGTGTGAGGGCAGAACAGCACTGGAGAAAGCGCTCGAGATCTTTCTGATGTGGGGTTGTCCCAGTACAGGTCACTGAGAACTCCCTGCACTCTGGGGAGTGGGAAGGAGAATCCTGCCACAGATGTGGGATGTGTTACCCAGAGGGGAGAAATGTTCGTGGGGTTCCTGTGTTCTTCATTGCTCAGGACGTTGATTTGTGCCCCCCAAATTCCTCTGTCCCTGGAATCCCCACCCAGCTGGACACGGATTGTCCAGCAGAAGGTGGGGCTGGATCTCACATGCAGCTTTAGGTTGGGGCAATTCCCTCTTTTGAGTTCCAGGTTCCACGTGAAGGGCGTTTTGTGACTGGAAAAATGAATTGACAAAAATATTTGTGGTAAAAAATACAGAACATCCCATTTTTAGGAACCGTTTCTCGCTAAGGTTAAGCTCGGTTTTACCACCACAGCTGCTAAAAGCAGAGAACTTCGTGTCCTTTAAAGTGTCCGATTTTGTGGATGAAGCTTTGAGTGCTCAGGATGGAACTGTCCCACAAACGGCATCGTTTCCTTTTTGCAAACAAACGAGGCCATTAGAGGCAGGATTCAGGATTACTCCAGAGCGTTTCCCTGATTGGGATTTCTAACCACAACGCCTAACTTTGATAAACTTCATTACGTTACAATCAATGCATGTGTGAGGCTGAGGGAGAAGGGATTTCTGATTTCTCATTCTCAGCTGTCACAGTAAGTGTTTAGGAAGGAGAATTTCCCTGGAGGGGCAGAGATCCTGAGGAGCAGCAGGGATCCCGCGGGGCAGGGCTCGCTCATCAAGGCATCATTAACGCTAATGACGTTTAGGTGAAGGCAGTTTAACAACAGCCTCTGAAGGAGCTGCAAATGGGGAAGATTTCCTGCCTGGCCTCGGACAGACCCTATGGGACATCCCCAGCATTCCCAGGTGCTGCCCATTCCCTTGATTGTTCTCATGGGATGATCCCTCCCAGGGGTGGAGGCAGAGCCAATTTAAAGGCTCTCCATTTCCTCCCCTTTTTCATTCTGGATCGGGACCTTCGTCGCTATTTTTCTTCAGCCGAGGGCCTCGTCAGCTGCTTCCAAAGGTAATTTCTTGGGGCTTAGGTTGTGTCAGGCAACCCGAGTGCCAGGAGTGACTTTATTTAACCCAAACTGAAGAACAGCATTTAGTTTCTGTACCCTCAAAATCCATTTTTACAGCCTGAGGTTTACCCGCTTTGCCACTCTGCAAGCAGCTCTGTGCTGTAGGTCACCCTTCAGGGAAAAGCAAAAGAGGTCCTAAAGCTTTCTTCTTTCTTGATGGGTGTTTTAATAATTTGATAAAAATTTATTAGGTGGGAATTTGGGCTGAAAATATAGATGTCTCCTATATTAAAGCTTTTTATAAATGTGCATAAAAACCTGAACTACACTCAGCTATCGCCTTTTGGTTAAGGGGAAAGTTTTCCTTGTGCCGATAAAAGTAAAGTCTCTTCGTTCCTTTCACCTTTACACTCCTTAATTTAGGAACTCTATTTAGCAGCTTGCCGAGTCTGTTGGGTTTTCTTGAACTCATTATTTTATTGTTCCTTTTGCTTTGGGAGAGTTGGGATTCGTGGGAAGAAAACTTTGTGCTTTTGGCCTCGAATGGTTGAATCGGGTCCTGGATGGGGTTGTGCAAGGTCTGGTTGCTTTTAGGGTGGGCTGAATTTGACCCCATTTGTCCATTCCCAACTGGAGACCCTGGAGATGGGGCTCCTCCTCTGCTCCAAGGGGAGGGATGGGATGTTCCTTTCCCACCCGGCTGGGAGCCCTTCGCTGCTGAAATGGGCATTTTAAATCCAATATAAACCAGCAAAAGGTCTATGTAAAAAATAAACCCCTGTGAAGGAGATGATCGTTTAGACACAAACAGTATTCTGATTTTTGCTATTGTTTTCCTGCTGCATTGATGATGTGACGCTCGATCCAATGCAAGCCCCAGCTATTGTTTTTCCGATCAACTTTTGATTTTAATGAAGTGGAATAAATGGCTTTGAATCGGTTATCACGCTAAGGAAAGAAAGGGCATGGAAGTATTCCGTTGGTTTGACGGGTCAGGTGAAATATTTCACAGATTAGCAGCACATTTAACTCTAAGGAGAGACGATGAGCGAAATTTCCCTGCGTGATGTTATCAGCTGGAAGGGAATTACACCAGCAGCACTGGGCAGGGGAAGCTGGCAGAAGCTGCAGCCTGAAGTTCTTGCAGGAGCAGAATAGAAAAGCCAGGTGCAGAAAGAGATTTTTTTTTTCTGAATTGAAAATGAACCTGCTCGGTCTGGGAGATCTTAGCACATCTGGCTGTGGAGCAGTTTGGAGCTGTAGCTGAGCGTGGTGAGGGCAAATGTCTGTGATTCCTTTCCTTTTGCGGTACCCGGGACAGACATGAAGGAATTTGGGACGCGGTGTGAAGTGTTTCGTTAACGCGAGCAATTTGCAAGTGCAGCCATCGGGGGTCTTGTGCGGCTTCTGTGTGAAATCTTAGTACTTGATTGTTTTTCTACATTAACTGCAAAGAAGTTTTCTCACTGAACTTTGTTCTCACGATGTCTTTTGCCAGAACAAAACAAAACCTTGGTAGGGAATCGCTCCTCGGGGTTTTTTACCACTTACTGTATTTACTTGCTCGGTGTGTATGGATAACAACCCATGGCAACACCTGTGCTTTGTCCTTGCAGAAGCGAAAGAGGAGTCGAATAGATTCTGTTCCCTACTATTATAAACGACCCAGGTCCGTTATGGAAATGAGTAATTAAAATTTATTGAGAACGCAAAAATCACGAAGCAAAATGGCGGCCAGCGCTGGGGGCTTTGCTGGGCTGCCACAGCTCCTAAAATGGCGGTTCAGTCTTTTATACCCGCAGGCTCATGCATATTAATGATTGATTTACATAGCCACGCCCCCGCGTCAGGCTCTTGAGGGTTCCCGCGCTTTTTGTCTCTGAGGCGATTTGGGGTTTCATGGGTCGGGCCCCTTGTTCCTTTATGGCGCTGCCTCTGAATTCCGGCTGGCAACGCTCGGCTCTGCCCCGCCAAACTCCCCAGAGCTGCCCTCAGCACACAAACCGCCCCACCCCGTAAAGCCAAGTCCGGGCAACCAAACCTCCCCGGCAAAACCTCCCAACAGAGCTTAGTCCTTTCCCAAGACAATCTCGTACAACCTCACACAACACTATAACTCAACATACAATATGATTTACCACTAATACAACACCTGGCAAAAGCCAACAAAAATCCATTCATAACGCTACCAACCCTGCCAGAAATGCAGAGTGCGATGGGCACTTTGCTGCCCTTCGCAGCCGCCAGATTTACCCTGGTTATGGGTGTTCTTCAGCCTCATTAGTTGTATAATTTATTTAGAAAGTTGTCCCTTTGGGAACTGCTGCTTTAGTGCTGAAAAAGCGTGCATTTGTTTGTTTAGATGGCCAGAAATTTGTTAAATATTGTCCTCCTTGTCCTCTGTAGGGAGTCCAGAGTCTGGGTTTGCCACCCAAATGGAATATTAGGGTCGGTGTGCAGATAAACAGATCCAGGGAAAGGCAGGGGGGTCTCTGACTCCAGCACCACATTCCCAGTGAGGAGGGTCCCGAGTGCTCCGTTCCCTCTGGAGTGGGAAGCCAGGAGAGGGATTTTTGATGTGGATGTTTTCGCTGGCTTCCATCAGAACTCTCTGCTTTTACTGCCTCAGTAGGAATTTTCCCTTTTTGTTTGCTGGATCCCAGCAGTTAAACATAAACTGCCTGTTCTTATTTTCCTAACAAAAACCATTTGAGGCACTTCCCAGAAGTTAGGAATCATGAATAATGAAAGATTTTATTTTTAATTTCCAGAACAAAATAAGAGTATGAAATGGTTAGGCAAAACACTTGAATCCAATTAGGAAGCAACTCGGTGAAGAAGAAAACCTTGACACTTATTTTGAGTATTTGATTCCCTACAATATCAATTTAAATGTAAATTGTACTTTGGAGAAGAATGCTTCCATCAGGGGCTAAAAGCATGTGGTTTATTCTCAGTGTTTTACAACTGGATTATCTCAGACCTGGCTTTATAGTTACTGCCTGTGGGCAGAATTCCACCTTAGCACTTAGAGCACAGGCAGTAATACACTTGCGCATCTATTTTTCTGCAGTTGGTGATAGAATTGTGTGATTAAATAAGAAATTTTATTCTTTCTTTTCCCGTGGTAGATTGCAATCGGTATATTTAGGTTCGATTTTGGCTATAAAAGTTGTAGCCTGCGAATAAGTGGGATGAGAAGTTGCAGCTTGAATTGTTACTGGCAGAACTGAAGTGCTGAGATCTCAAATATTTAAAGATTAAAGGTCTCGGGGGAGCCTTGAACCGTGTTTAGTGCCAGGTGATGGGGTGTGTTCATGGCAGTGTTTTATCCTCTCAGAACTGGGCTCTGTCCAGCTGGACCCGTCTGAAAATTGCAGTGTCCCATGTTCCTCATGGTGGCTGCCTGAGATCCCTCTCAGGTGCTTTTAGGTACCAGCAACAGCCCTAAAACTGCTCCAGCTCCTGCCTGGAGATCAGAGGCAACCCCCAGGTAATTTGTGTTGTGAAAAGTGTCAGCATGACTGCTAGGAGATGCTGGGGATAATCCCAGGAGCGCGTGGTGTAGCTGGAGATGGAAGAAATGTCAAATAAAATGACATTGACTGTTATTCCCAGAATCTAACGAGGTTTTTTTAAAGTATTTTGGGTGATTTAATGCATTTCAGACAAGCTGTTAGTGCAGGGCTTGTGTCTCTTCAAATGCAGCTCTCTCCCGAGCCAGGCTGTGCCTGGGTGTTTGGCTTTCAGTGCGTTCATGCAAATATAAAAGGTAAAAAATGCTCCTGTGTAGCTACACTTTAAAACAGTCTTTTAAAGCAGTGAAAATTTGGGGTTTCAATAGTTCATATTTCGTGTTTCTCATGTGACATGAGTAGGCAATGCCATGGCAGGACAAGGGTGGTGACCTCTGCCATGAACTGAGGAGCACCAGCCTGGGAGTCGCCTGACCTGTAGACTCAGGCATTTTATTGAAAAGGAGATTTAGTTCTTTGTATTTTCTTCCTTTTTTTTAAAATCAGAGCTTTAAGCCTCCGTTTTCCTTGTATTTTCCTTCACGACCCTGTGGCTGTTGGATGAAGGCACAGGTGGAGCTAAAGGGGCTGGTTTAGAGCTGCTTTACAGTTCAGGCATTGCCTTGCCCTGCCCTGCAAACAGGGATTTGTCCCTTCTTGTTTCTAGCACTTGTTTGTTATGCCTTGGATTGATGTGTCAGGGTTTTTTTTTCTTTTCCTTCAGAAACTTTTCCGTCTTGGCATTTGGCAACTTCGTACTTCAGCCTTGTTGTTCTGCTCTGTTCATATTTTTAAAATGTGTGCTCTACATCCAGAAAATAAATTCCGAGGTGGAGGGCACCCGTGTGGAACAGCCCCGTGTCAAAGGCAGATAAAATATCTCCCACTCACTGACAGCATTAGATTTTTGTCACCCTGTTAATGCTGGTTCCATATCACTCAGGAGGAGAAACACTTTGCTTCTTGATTTATGGGCCCTGACAGGGAAGTGTCCAGGATGATTAATTACAGCCCTAAATGACAGTGCCCTCATTCACACCTCCCTGGCCTGGATGATTGAAATTAATAAATATATCTGTATGGGTGTGGAATTTGCCACCGCCTGTTCAAATATTTATACACTTGACATGCTGGGAAGGGATTTAGCGGAGGCAAAGCCTTGTAATCAGTACCTTACTACATTTAATAGCAGTTTGTAGGGAGGGAAAGAAGCAGAAGATTCTGGAACTGATTGGAAGGTTATGAATAATTTTCCGAGAAAATGTTATGACATTTCTTTGGCAGTTTAAACCATCACTTTCTGCAAGCATTCTGAGGATGTTGTCTTTATATTTGTCATTTATTTTTGAAAATATTGGCTTTTAAAGTCTATAAATTACCTCGAGAACTGTATTTTCGGGGACTGTGTCTGGCACATTGGGACTCTAACAAAGCTCTGCCTTGCCAAGAGGAGAGCACAGTTACTGGAGCATCCAGAATTATCTGTTCCTTGTCTAAACGCCACCAGACACCTCCATTTACCCTCGTTTGGGTGACTCTGATGAGATCCACTTGTCCCGATGAATTTGGGTGTTAGAGGGCTCTCAGTGCATGAAGAAGGAACAGAATCGTATTTGGTGACAGAGCTGGGGAGTTTGTGACACTCAGGGGCTGTTCACAGCTGGGAAGAAGTGCAGCCCCACCTCAGGAGCGATGTTTGGCTCCATTTTTCCAGCTCCTCCAGGTTATTCTTGGAGCAGCTCTTGCCCATGCTGGGTAAAGATTCAAAATTCCTGAAAATTTTCAGTTTGCATATAAAATTGTTTGTACTTCACCAGTAACACTGGGGTCAGTCCGATGATACCTCTGCCATCCTCTGGATTGCACCAGGGCTGGGAGGGTGCAATCAGCCTCTTTACTCTGGTGATGAAAGTGTGGGAAAGCTGAGGAGCGTTGATCCCATCAAAGCACGGGAGCTCTGGAATGGAGCCTCCTCAGGGATGTAACAGGTGCTGAATGGATCCCTTAATTGCCCGAACTTGGAGAGTGATGTTTGCTTCTTTATCAACACGGAAACCTTTATTCGATCCCTTAATGTTGCGTTTTTGGGGCTGCTTCCCTTCAAATTCCATCCGCGCATGGGAAGCCTTGCGTGGAATATCCAATGTGTGGCCGGTTTTGACTGCTCTGAAGCAAGCTCCAGGTTTTCCAGCTGGAACCGTAAATCCAAACTTTCAAAGACTAAATGGAAGTTTTCTGTGTTCAGTCTGGGTTTTTTCTGCATTCACCTGAAACCTGTGCTTGTCCAGGTCCTCCTCCCGTGCCCTCAGGGAAAGGCAGCGCTGCCTTTTGGAGCTTGTTTCAACCACAATATTTTTGTGGAGTTTGTGGCCAGCTTTCCTTTTAACTTGAACTCTCTGCCTCAGCCCCCCGTGTGTGAAGTGGAGATAATTCTGCTGCCTTACCTTGTCAGTTTAATTAATGTTGTGGAGCATTCAGATAGCGACAAACAGCCGAGAAAAGCCCAAAGGAAATGAAAAATTCTTTCTTCGGAGCAGTGTTTGGACAGTCGGCAGGAGATAAGGCTCAGACACACACTGAAAAATGAGGCAACCCCAAAATATTAAATCCAGGCTCATTTAGGAGGAAGGATTGAACTCCGTGTGCTCAGGGAGCAGACACACGTGGGGAAGGGCTGATGATGTAGTTAAAGACTTGTAAATCAAGGAGATGCACAGGCAGGTGGGGCTGAGAATGGAAAGACAAAGTTATGCCATGTCACTAATTTCTGTAATTACCGAGGGCCTTAAAAGATGTTCTGGCTGGTTTTGCCCTAGGCTTGTACTAAAATCACTCAAAACACAAACATTTTTATTAAAAAAAAATATATTAACCACTTAAACTTCAATTAGAAAAAATGTTTCCCTGTGAAACTCAATCTATTTTCTTATTATTTCTGTGCGGCTTCTGATAGGAAAATGTGTTACGGATTGCAGGGCCAGATGTTCTATGAGGGGAAAAAAAATACAGGTTTTTTTTGATTTAACCTTTAAAGGAAAAAAGAAGCAATGTAGACAGGCATTAAACCTGGGGGGTTTGATTGGGTTTTCTTTTTATTAGTAGGAGAATATCCCCTGATGTGCCTGAAAACCCACATGCTTCAGGATGAATTAATTTGGCCATGATTTTGTGCCGGTGACATCAGGGAAATGATGTTCAGTGCTCTGTGGCTTCCAGGAGGATTCCAGCAGCTGGGAGGTGATGGGATGAGTGGCTACCACATGTGTTAATTCCTTCCTTTTATTGGCTGCTGGAGCTTCCAGAAGCAGCTGACAGCTTCATTTAGCTGAAGGGGAGGGGGAATTGCAGCATGATTAGGTACAGGTCATCTGAGGGTAAAACTGAACATCTAAATTCATGTAAGGAGTCCTTGGTGTGGCAAAACTCACACCCACAGCAGTTGTTGTCCTTCAGCCGCCTGCTGAAGGGCCCTCCAATGCACAGGGCTCCTCCTGGAGTGGAAAAAAAATCCCGAGATTAATTGCAAATTCCATTCACGTCGTTCCCCAAATGATTTTTAATTTTCCTTGAATGACAAGCAATTATGGCCTTTTTTTTTGGGGCTGCATCGAGAGATAAAATGTCTCTCAAATTCTTTCAGGTATGTCGTTAAACTGTGTTCATAATTGAGGGCTACAGGAAAAAGTGTGAAGTCTAATTGTGAGTAAAGAATGAAATGAAAGATTATGTTAAGCATCAGAGCTGTTGTTGAATTATGCAGGTTTAAATAGTGTGTGGCACTTTCCCTCAAGAACTTCGAAAAATAATATGGGGTAAACTGTGGAGGAATGGAGCTGTGGCGTTTGTGTGGAGTGATGTACATTTGTCTTATGGGTCGTGGAAAAGACAAAATTTGAATAAAATCTCTTCCTGAATCTCCTCTTTCTTCTTGGGAGCCTTCCTGCTGCTCTTGCCTGCACCAGCTTTAATTCCAAGCAGAGAGGGGCTGGTTCAGCATTGTATATGGGACAACACAAAGCAATCTGCCATCACCACGATCTCCAGGGTTTGGGGCTGGAGGGCCCCGTGCTGATAAAACAACCCTTCTCTAACAGCGGCAAATGCCTCCTAAACCTCTGTCGTTCTCACCACTTCTCATTTGCATCCAGACCTGAAAGGTGATAAATGCCGGGAGCCCAGTGTGGGACTGCTGTCACAGGAGAAGGAACGCTCTGTTTGGAGAATAGATCTGAAATGCTGGAAAAAATCCCTATAAATCTGTACCTGCTCAAATGCACCATCGGAAAGTGACAGACGGCGGGGAGGATAATTTAAATACTGGGTATATGCATATGAATGGCCTCATTTACATAGTGCTCTAAAGTAATAAATTGTTACAGCACTTCCAGTGCCACTGCTGTTGCGTGTTTGCCATCAGATCCAAGGAAAGGAGCACGGCAGCCTCTGGACTGGCTTAGGGAATGAGGGCTTTTATTGGAATGATGAGGAAATCAATCAGGAGGGGCTAACGAAGAGTTCATGGTGGCTCCATTCTATGGTGAAGCTCCTCGGTGAATGGTTCTGGTGTTCGCTGAATGAATTTTCGTGCCTTTCGATGCTGTGAGCAGTGAGATCTACTCGGATATGATTTGGGAACTGAGTCAGTGGAGCTGTTCTCCTTTGGCAGAAACACAACCTTAAGGAATCTTTCGAGGCAGTGGGTGTTATTCCTCACTTATCCTCATGTGGGACGTTTGATCAGTGGAGGTTGGAGTCCCCTGTAAATTATGGATTCCTCAGGGACACCGAGTTGGATCTGTGGTGTCTGCATGTGGGTTCTGCTCCTCACAGTGCCCGTTCTGCCCCACTGAGGAGGGTGAACTCCCTCCAAAAATGCTTCACCTTGGCCTGAGCAGAGCACTCTGCTCACAGCCCAGCTCCAGCCCACAGTGCCCCATCCTTCTGCAGAGGAGAGCAGTGCAGGGAGCAGGGTCCTGGATTTCCTGCAGCCTGCTCATCTCCTGGTTGTCCAGCCTGGAGCATCCCTGCTCCTGCCAGTGATGTGCCTGGAATGAGCCCCACAGGCTGCACCCAAACCCTCCTGGCCCAGAGGGGTCCCTGTGCAGGGATTGTCTTCCTGTAATTCCTGTGATATGGGGAAATTTGGTGAGAGCTGGAGGAAAACAGGTGTGAGCCACTGCCCTTACCCTGTGCTTGGGAACTACTGCTGGGAGAAGCAGGAATTCTGGCTGCTGCCTGGTTTGAGGGGGTAGGGGGGATGTATTTTCTGTGACTTCTGGTGCAAGAGGGATTGTGCTCTAATGGTGCCTGGAGAGTAACTGAAAGAGGGGAAATTGAGGTTATATATGCAAAAGAAATCCCTCCCTGTGAGGGTGGGGAGGCCCTGGCACAGGGTGCCCAGAGCAGCTGTGGCTGTCCCTGGATCCCTGGCAGTGCCCAAGGCCAGGTTGGACACTGGGGCTTGGAGCAGCCTGGGACAGTGGAAGGTGTCCCTGCCCATGGCAGGGGTGGCACTGGATGGGCTTTAAGTTTCCTTGCAACCTAAGCTATTTATGATTCTAAATAGAATTTCTTGCTTTCCCTGTCAGTGCTTTCACATGTTTGACAAACAGCTCAGCACCCTAATTCTTATTTTTACAGTTCACTGCTGTTTCATATTGACAGTATCCATCTCTCCCTCCCTTTAAACCGAACCTTTCATTGATTTATTGTGATGGTTCTTTAAATCCCTCGTGAAAGAACAAATAATCTCTTGGCATTTCGCACACCTTTTAATTATAAACACGTTAAAGAATTGAAAATCTCTCAGAAGCAAAAAAAACCAAGCAAAACTAGTATTTATATCTTTTAGAAGAGAAAAAGTAATTGAAAAGAAAGGGAAGAGTCTGTAGGATCGTAAAGGAGCTTACTCTGACTCGTTTATTCCCTTCTGTGCCTGATGTGATGTGTCAGTGAAGCTGAACTTGGCATTTTATGGCTCTCCTCCCCTGGATTGCCTGAGACACATGTCCATAAAACCCTGCTGTGTTACAGAAGTCTGAAGAACATCACTCCCGTTGTTCTGGAACTTTTTAATTCCCTAGTTCTGTGTACAAACCAGCGTCACCTGTGGTTTGTGCCTTTGGATGGAGGTGGGAATCTGGAGCCAGGCCCTTCCAGGGATGGAACTGAGCCAAGGATCATAGAATATGGAATATCCTGAGCTGGAAGGAACCCAATAGAATCGTGGAAGAGGTCAATAAAAGTAATATCAACAATAACTGCCCATTATTTAGCTCCAAACTGATAATGCGGGGAGCTGGCAACCAAATGCAATTATAAATTCAGCTTGCCCGTAATTACGAAGTACAGCTCAATGCTGCTCACGTTGCTCAAATGAGCTTTGCTGCAGGATAGATGAGGCTCTCACCCACCGAGACAACATTTGAGCCCTTTTAATTGTCCTTTTGGAAACAAATTTTCTCGTCGTTACTCACCAGCACTCCCAGTTACCCTGTGCGTGTTCCTGAAGGGGGGATGGGAATTCTCCTGGTTCAGTGTGATGTCCGCTGTTAGATTAGCACCTGCTCTCTCTTCGGGGAAATCACAGGGAAATTATCTCTGGTGATTCGATATTTTCCTGAAAAACCTGCACATTAGGAGAGAGAAAAGAGCCCTGCTGTAACTGGTTAACAGGTGCCTCATAAAATAATTCCTAGAACTTCTCTTTTTCCATCAGGAAATTGCTCTCAAGGAAGTTATCGGTGAGGCAAACTGCTCTTGCTGCTTCCATGGGCAAAGTGGGAACATCTCCCAGGAATTCTGGCTGCCGGAGGGCACATGAAGGGGGTGTGCTGGGCCTGCAGAAGGAATTATAGCAGAAATGAGGGAGAATGTAAGGAACGGGGCCTTCCAGGTGGGAATGGGGCCTTCCAGCTGGAGGTGGCAGGGAATGTGGTAGGAGAGGGAGTGCAGGGATGAGTGGGATGAGCAGTATTGGGAGGGGGTTGGTCCATCAGGAATGTCAAGGATGTCCTGTCACCATCCAGCAGTGCTGGATGAAATCCTGCCCTGCCCAGCTCTGAGAGTTTGATGGGAAATGTGCCCCACACTGGTGCTGAGATGCTGAATTTCGTAGCCTGGCCCAAGCTGACCTTTAGCAAAGCAATTAAAAAGGCTGTGAGAACGACCCCGTCCCCTGGAGCTGTGGGATGAGATCAGAGAACAACCAGCCAGAATCTCTGCCAGCTGAGCTTTTCCCTTCTGCTGAACAGGTATTATCCCATAAACAGCCCGGGGTTGAGCACTCTTAGGTGTTGGCGGTGCCTTTATTAGGATTTTGGCTGATCTCTAGGCTTTGTTACATCCCTGCCTTTCTGCAGAGGTAAAATGGACAAATAATTCCTACAAGATGGTGCTTAGATATTTGATCTCTCTGCTGTTTCTGACTGCACAGGGTCACTCTGTTAGATGTGAGATTCTCCAGCGTTTCCTATCTGTTATTTGGAGTCAAACTGAAATTTAGAACCTTGTGTTGTTGCCTTGGATGAGTTTCTCTCTCCTGAACAGCAGGTTTTAATCCCAGCCCTGCAGAGACAGGCACAGTTTTGCTGTGTAAATAAATCCATGGGAAATCCCAAAAGTCCACAACGTCCTTTCTGTCTGGAGAGCCCAAATCCGGGATCACAAATCCCTGGGATGCCTCCCGTGCCTCAGTTTCCTCCCACGCATTTACCTACCCACGTGCTGGAGAGGTGAAGCTCAGCACGGTTTCCAAACGGTTTGGGACTCATTCACTGAGATAAACGAGTTCCTGTAAAAATAACCCTGGTAAAATGAATCATGCCTGGGAGGTCCACAAAAATCTTTATAGGCACGCGAGGTAATTAATTAGAAATAGTCCATTACTGGGGAATTGGTTTAGGATTCAATTTTTAATTTAGTATTAAATTGCTTAGGGACTATTTTCTTCTACGTTTTCCTTGTATCTTTAGCTTACTCTGTGATATTTGGTACTCTGCTGTCCTGCCATTGGAGAGCACTCCCAAGCCTTGGACTCCCAGTATGGGAACAAATGGGATCCTTCCTTCTGGAATTGCTCTGAGCTTTAATCCTTCCCTGCATCAGGCCTTCTTAAATATCTCAGTGTAAAACAAAGGGAGAGCTGTGGATTCTCCAAGGTCTTTCTAGAGCTCGCAAAAGACAAAGCTCGATTTTTAAACAAAAAAGGCATGGTTTTCCTGAAAATTAGCTGGGATAGCAGGGCATCCCTGAGGTTTCCGGCTGTGCTGGTCCAAAGAAAATGTAACTTTGGTAGAGTTTTCTTTTTGTAATGAATTTGACTCCCTTGCAGTTAAATCAATGTATAATTAAAATGACCCCTGTTCTCATTAATTATCTCTGCTCTGGGTTGTTACTGGGGGAGAGCTCACAGGGACCTGGCTGCTCAGTCAGTTTAAGTCACTTTTTGGCACGAGAGGAGATGGCAGAGAGCGTGGAGCAAGTCTTTTCCCATTTAATTGTGCACCAGGGCACAGAGAGAGAGGAATTGCTGGCTCAGGTGGGTCAGGCTCCATCGCAGGTGGCAGCCTCCTCCTCCCGAGGGTCCGGCTGAGAACCAAACACTCCGAGCCCTTTTCCTGCAGGACTCCCTGCCTCAGGGTCAGGTCTGCATGGCCAGGGAACAGCATCCACGAGGATGCCAACACTCCCGAAATTGGCTTCTGGAGGAATATTTTTAATTTAATTGTAGGTTTTAATGCAGTTGCAGAGTCATAAAAAGGTTTGGTTGGGAAGGGAGGACCTAAAAGATCCCCCTAATTCCAACCCCCAATAAAGAGTTACTGTGTTGTGGCTTTTATGACAAAGCACCAGGTATGTGACTCCTCCCAGACTCCCCTCCCCTTCCCTGGGGAGGACTAACAAGGTGATAGCTGTAGTTTTAGTGTGTCTACTATATTTCCTGATATAAAGCTTATAAAAAATGCCAAAATCTCCTGCACAGCTGGCACGGCGACTGCACAGCTGTGGCCTGGGGCTGCTGGCTCCTGATTCCTCAGCCTGGTGGGTGCCTGTGCTCAGCCTGGGGCTGGGGACTGCTTGGGCTGAGTTTAACTGATCACAGCCCGGCTCGGGGGCAGCAAAGCTGAGCAGTTTTCCTGTTACAAGTGTTGAGTTTTAATTCCTGGAGCACCCACAAAGGGCGTCTTGGCACCCAGAGTTCTGTGTGATTCACTCTGTGAGTGATAAGCAAATGTTCAAGTTGGAGGTGAACAATTAATTTATTACATGGGAAACCCCTAACTCAGGAGCACTGATGGGATTTCCCAGGGGAGTAAGAATCATGGAATGATTTTCACACCCTGGGGCAATTCCAGCTCTGAAAGCTGCCTCTGTAGCCTGCTGCAGGTTAAATCTAAAGTGCTGGTTTTGGTGAGTCTTTCTTAGCAGGTTGATGTGATGTGTCTCAATTCCCAAATGCCAAAAATCCAACCCCCCAGATCTTACCAGCAGAGTTTGTACCTAACTGTTATTGGCAGGGCTGGAGCTGGCAGAGCAGTTTTAAATTCAGATGTTTTATTTACTATAAAAGCTATATGTAAACCAGCAGTAAAGCCACCAGCATTCCTAAGGAATCCTAGTTCTAACAAAAGATTGGAACTTTGGGAGGCAGGCAGCTCTGTGTATGTGTAGACAAATTCTTCTCTTCTGCCGTTGGGAGCCAATTGCTGATTATTTGGGGGTGTTGCTATTTCTGTCCCATTGTTCCATCATTAGTTAACTGACAGAAAATTGCCTGCTCTGTTTTCATCTTTTCATAGTTTTAAATGCTTGGATGAAGCTGATTCCAGCCCTTTTTATCAAGGCTTTTCCTTCAGTTCTTGAGAAAGACTAAAGCCCAGAAACTGCTTTGAACCAGCAACTTCATCCTAAGTTGCAGTTCTAGATGGGGATAGAAATAACGGGAACAATCTACCAAAGAGGCAAATCCAAAATTCAGCCTTATTTCCGTACCCTGGATTTATATTTTGTATATAATGTAATTCAGAGTGCAGCTCATTTAACCTGTGGAACACACATGGGAGCCACTTAACACTTGATTGGGTTTTGAGATGAACTGAAGGAGTAAAATGGAACAAATGGTGGCGTTTTGGGTCAGGAGAGTGGCAGGGTGACGTCGACCGTGCTGCTCAAGGATACAGAACTTCAGCATTAATAATACATAACTGCAAGCTCTAGGAATAAATCCCTTTCTGCTGTTCAATTCAGGGGCTCCTGGGCCTGAGCAGATTAGCTCTGTAGAGGTGTTCTGCAGCGGAGTGGAAATGATTACCTTTGGAGTACAGTCCATTTACTGGGAGCACTGGGCAGGGCCAGGCTGGGCTCCGGTCATGGAGGAGAGCTGGAGGCACAGGACACGTTATCCTGCTGCCACAGCTCCCGAAATGAATACAGATTGCAGAGGAGCCCATTACCGTAATAGAGCCAATCCGTGGATCCTGTCGGATTGGGCAATAACAGCACAAAGTACCTTATTCCTTGTTCTGCTTCACGCTCCTCTGAACAATGGAGATGGGCTGAATTTGCACTCATTGCTGGGATATTGATACAAGCTGCTAAGACACTTTCTCTGTGTTTCATTAAAGGAGTCGCAGCACGTTTTGGGAGGGGTTTGTGTGAGGGGATCTCTTAATGAATCCCTTCTGAAGTGGTAATCAATCATTTCTGAAAAATCAGTGGATGGAGCGGCTGTGCAGCGCTGTGGGGAGGGAGCTGCGATCTCTCCCAGGCACGAATAAATCACCGGCAGTGCTCTGAATAAAGCTGGCAGTGCTTGGCAGTGTCCCCTCAGCCAGGGCTCGGCTCCTCTGCTGCCCTTCTGTGGAGGGCTCACAGGGAATGGGGCTCCAGGGACGGGCGATGATGGAAGGATGGATTCTGTTCCTTGTGGAAGTCGTGAGGTGCCCACGGGGGTCACAGCAAGGGTTGTCCTGCCCCGTGGTTTGATGTGGCAGTGCCACCTGCGGGGGCTGGGAGAGCAGGGGAAGAGGAAGAAATGTCCTCCTCCGATCTCTCTGCCTCCTACCACTTCCAGCTCAGGGACTTCCAAAGCTGGATCCATATGGATTCAGGAATTCAGTGATGGTTTGGACAGAAAGAAATCCCCTCCCACAAACCTCCCCTCTGTCCTGTGTGGCTCAGCAGGAGCTGGACCCGCACATGAACCACTGAAGTTGAAAATGTTTGGCAAACCCTTGTTCCAGCGGGATTTTCCACCATCCAGATGAGGCTGGGGTGTAGATTGCCCTTAAATAAAGTCTGATCTGAGGGCTGGCAGCTCCTGTGGGAGCTGGGGCAGAACCTGATCTCCAGCCCTTTGGTGTCCCAGTGTCTGGAATTCCCAGAGTCTGGATCTGGTGCCTGGAAACCCTCCTGTTGTTCCCTGGCCCTGGGAAAGCCCAGCAGCTGCCATAGCCAGGACTCCAGCTCTGCTTTTGTGGGGGATTTGGAAATGTGGAGCTGTTTACTGTTTTCTAAACTGGTTTAGAAACTGAGTTGTGGGGTTTCTTAATTTTCTTTGAAATGCCGTAGTTCTCTCCTTGTCTCAGTTCTTGCTTGGGAGCTGCAGCAATTCCAGGGGAATATTTTATTGGTGATGCTGTGGTGACCAGAAGGTTTTCATGGGGGTCCAGAGGCAGATTTGGGTTCCAAGGCCACTGCTACACCCCAATAATGTGGTTTGCTTTGCTCCTCTCCCGAGTCCTTCAGGCTCAGCCTTCTCCCTGCTGTGTCCCCAGTCCCTTCCCTCCTCCTACTCTGAGCACCTCATGCTGGAAGCCCCAGCCCTGCTCCTCTCCCCACATCCAGGGCACACCTTTTCCCATGCTGCTTATCTTTGGGGTTGGAATTCCAGTTATTATTTAATGACCTTTCTACCAACGAGACCCATTTTTTGTGAGGTTTAGAGTGTTCAGAGCGAGCCAGTGCCATGGATAGGTGGGATGTACTGAGGAGAGATGTGGGCTGCAGTGCCAAACATCCTGACAAATGTAAACTTGGAACCCCCTGTGCTAGAGAATTCCTCCCACAGTGTTCTGCACAGCCTGCTGATGCCGGGGGCACTGAAAGGCCCCTCTGGAAGGGTCAGTCAGGGTAGAGCCAACGTGCATGAGAATGTTTTGGAAAGAGTGTCGCAAACCACAACAATCTGATTTACGAATCAGCAGAAATGGAAGTGATAGGCCGTATTTTCACTGAGAAATATCATAACTGTCAGGGAGCAAAATTGTCTTTTGATTGTAGCAATATGCATTGAAATCACTGGTAGGGAAGTTAATCTCCTCAAGGTTATGAAATATTTTTTTGGCTGAGGATACACTTCTAAAAATTGTTTTTGTTGTTGTGGTTTTTTTGTTGTGTTTTTTTTTTTCCTTTTTTGCCCCCCATCTTAATTATATAAGAGTGAAATGAAAGGACAGAGACTCAGGTGCCCTGGTGAGGTGTTCCTCCAGGAGGAGCAGGAGAGGGGGGCAGGCTGGAAAATGACCCCTCTCTGCCTGTTCCCTGCAAATCCTTGGATCTGGGAGCTTGTTTATATCCTGCTGTCTCCATGCTGGAGAGTCAGGAGAGCAAAACATGAAATGGTTTGTGTTGAACAGACTGGCCCGTGTAGGTTTTCCTGCAGGGTTCCTCTGCAGGGGTTTCAAATGTGGCATTTGGGAACGTGGTCAGTGCTGGGGATGGTTGGAATTGATGGCCTTGATAATGTGCTGGGGAGCTTCTTTTCAATAGAAATAACTTATTTACATGCTTAGTCTGTTTATCACTCTGTGTTGTAGGAGACTCTTAACCAGCTGAACTCTCAGAAATTCATGTTTGCCTGGCTTTGGAGGGCTTTTCCGACCTCAGTGATTATTCCATGAGCAGGAGCATTCCCTTCAGGACTGTGGGGCGAGTCCCTGTTTTACAGGGTTGTTTTTGGAGGCCAAGGCAGAGCCTCCCTGGGCCAGCAGAGCCGAGGGGGTGTCCCAGCCCACATGAGAGGGACAACCACGGGATGTGTCCCCCCAGCCCCTGCTGCTGCCTCCCCCGGCCTGGGGCACAGGGAGAGGCTCCAATATTCCATTTTGTGCATCGCTGGCCAAGTCAGGACTGACTGATTGATATTCAACATGGAAATTGCGTTTCCGAGTACCTTCAGGAGTGTCGCAAGGAGGCAGCTGGGCTGATGGGGAGATTATTCTGTGAGATCAGTGCATGATGGAGCTAATGAATTAGATCCAACCACCTACGGTTAAATCTGTTTGCTGTGTACAAAAATGAACGGGAAAATGAGGTTTTTATTAAAAATATCATAACGATTTTTTTTTTTTCCTTCAGCCAGAATATGCAGCACATCAGTGCCTCGCCCATGCAGCTGTAAGGGTAATGCTGTTACACCACAGACATTTCATCTAAATAACAAAGTTAATATTGAAATATTATTTTTACCAATGACAGGGTGGTTTTAAACAGTCCATTGGTATCAAATCATACGAACAATGTCCAATCCAGCTCCATTTTTCACCTCTTCAGGCAGGTGAGGAGTTGTCAGCCTTCCCTTCAGGTGCCATCTCTCCTGCCCAGAGAGTGAGGGGCCACCAGGTCCTGTCTCCTCCTGCATTTGCTGGGTGTCAGGAATGCAGGGGGATCCTGGCAGTGCCATTAAACCTCTCACTTTCTGGCTGGGTTTCAGAAGTGGGAAATTAAATGTTTTAAGAGCAACTGAGGCCTTTGTGTGTTCCTGGCGAGGCAGGGAAAGTGTCAGGGAGGCAGGAACGGGGCTTGGCTGGATGCAGGAATGTTGCTGTGAAGCAGGATCCACACATCTGGGTGGAAGCTGGAGAATGAGGATTATGTCCAATAACCACTCCCAGTTATATTCCCATTCCTGGATATCCACTGGGAATGAAGGCAGTGATGCTGCAGGCGCTGTGGGGCTGTGAACACGGGACAGAGAGATACCCAGGAATCCCAAATGGATTTCAGTGCTTGAGCTCTCACCCTGGAAATACCAGGAATGTTTCCTTTGGAATCAGCAGTGTTGGAAGAACTGAAGGTTGAGAGAGCAAAGCAAGCAATGGGATTAATTTTTTTTACAAGAGAAAACGCGGGGTGAAAGAATTCTTTGCTATCAGCTTCTCAGTAACATGTCATTTGCCTAAAGTATATTTTGCTGGAATAATCGCTGTGGATTCCTGGTTTTTAGCTGGCGTATCTATATTTCCCTCAGCCTCAGTGACAGAACAGTGGCCCAAAGCATCTGGATGTAAAAAATTATGTTCCTAAACACTTCTCCTGTGAGCTTTTAAGGTGTGATCAGACCTATTTGTGTTGTATTTTATAGATAAACAGCTGTGTGGGACACTTTGTTTCTGTGTTTTGTTTTACTGTGAGGAGAAAAATAATTATTTTGCTGTCAAGGACTTCTTTCCTGGGCAGATTCTATATTAACGTGACAATACCCGGGAACATTGTCAGCTCACAGCTGGCTCTTCCCAGTGCCTTTGGCAACTGCGTTCAAGGGGCATGTTGGAGATTTGGGTGCTTGTCCCATAATGTGCTGGGGAGTTTATTTTTAATAGAAATAACTTATTTGTATGCTTAGTTTGTTTATCACGCTGCATTTTAGGAGACTGTTACCCCTGAGTTTCCTCTTAACCAGCTGAACTCCGAGAAATTCGCGTTCACCTGGGCTCCAGCCAGGTGAGAATTCTCCTGTCTCACATTTCCCTCCCCAGAAACATCTCCTGACGGCTTTTCCAGGTCTCCATCTTCGTGTGGTTCCATGGAGGTGACAGATGGGCTTTGCCCGGAGGATGGACACGAGGCTGGGGACAAACCTCAGCGTGGCCTCCAGCAGGACGTGTCCCTCTGAGAAGGTGTCCTCTCCTCAAAGAGCTCTCTTCGTGGCTGCCCAGTACAGAGTGCAGATGAAAGGAGCCTTCAGGAGGTTCTGCATTCCGCTCCAGCAGTGCAGTTTGTTTCACGTGATGGTTGTTTACTGTTGAGCAGCAGCAGCAAAGCTTCCTTTCTAATTAACCTGGCTCTACCAGGAGATTTGCCTTCATCTCTCCCCGGACAGGTCCTGAGAGGCCCAGTTCCTCTCTGCCAGGGGAAGGTGTGCAAGTGGGGATGCGAAATAGCCAGAGAAGCCTCTGACTCATTAAAATTCCAGCAGAGGTCTTGGTGGAACAAGCTTTTGATCAGATACAATCTATTCTCAAGCTCAGTCTAATATCCCTGGATGGCAGCTTTTCTTAACTCTCTTTCGGGTTTTTTTTCCTCTCTTATTTTATCAGGCAGTAGTCTCATAAATTTTCTCCTTTCTCCCTGCAGGACCTTAAACATGGAGAGGCTTTGTTACAGTGATGAGCTTAAATAGGGAGCTGGGGGAGCAGCAGTGCCAGAGGAGGAATTTCAACCCATCCTGGAGCTCAGCCTGCAGCAGCTCTGTCCCTGCTGCCTCTCATGGATGCACTGGCTGGATATCCTGGAGATGCAAAACCTTTCCACCTCCCAGAGGTCTCCAAACCTTTGCTTTGTACCTGTGCAGCTTTACCACATCCAGCCGAAGTTCACAGTCTCAAAAGCAGGGTGTGATTTTGCCCAGTATTTGAATTTTGTCCAACATGCCTGCCTGGTGGTGGTGTTCCATCCAACTGCTCCTTCTGATCCGAAGGTCCTGGTGCATCCAGAGGGACAGGCCGGTGGGTACGTGGACAAGGCAAGTGTGTGGCTGCCATGGAAACAGCCTGAAATTAGGAAATCAATTAAAGCTGGGAAAAGTGCTATCACTTTAGGAGCCTAAATGCTTTTCTGTATCTTTTCACTCTCTGTAGCTTCTCCATTTTGACTTGCAGGTAATTGAAGCTTTAATTTGTTACCGTGTAACAGGTTAATGAAGGGAGTTCTAAATGAACTGAATTCCCCCGTGCTCCCCACAGTGAGCGTGTGCAGCAATGGAGAGCTCCAGCTGCTCTGGGAGAAGCTGTTCTCGCACGATCCCCTTCCTGCCTGTCTGAATTCCTGGACAATTCAGCCTCGAGGGCTGAGTTTTGAAATGAACCTGGAAAAAGGCTCATTATGGGGCAGGGAAAGGGGAATCCGTGACCTGTTAACGGCTCAGTCAGCCTGCAGAACAATTTGGGATAAAAACCCAGAATTTTCTGCTGATTTAAGAAAAGGAGGAACGTGCTCAGCAGTGACAGTAATTGGCTGTAAGCAGGCGGTGTTTGCTCTGTGCACTGTCTGGCTGTGTTGTGTGGAGCACAGGGAGCCCAGCTGGGATTACCCCGAGGTGCAGCTGCCGTGCCTGGTGCGTGGCTGGGGGTGCTGCTGCCCTGGATGTGGCTCTCAGCTGCAGGATTTGCATTCCCTCCCTCACTGCTGCTCCCTCTGGCACTGCTCCATCTCACCATTCAGACCTGCAGAAGGGGGGTCTGGAGCAGCAGCCTCCTGGTTATCCTTTCTCAGCGGGTTAATAAACCCACTGGCAGATATTCCTGTTTCAAAGAGCAGTTTTAAATGAATCCAGGAGCTGGAATGTTTGAAGACCCTGCAGGTACTGAGGGGCGTATCCAGGTGTAATTGTGGCATTCAAATCTCAGCCAAAAGTTGCTCCTCTTTGGCTTCTTTATTTGGCATTCAGAATGGGATTTTCACCTGTCCAGGGAGATCAAGTTCCACTGAAAATCAATGGGACTTTGACACTTCTAATGACAGAAACACCCTCAGAAATCCCATCTTTAGGGCTCTAAATGACTCTCTCAATTTCAGAAGTACTCAGTGGCTGTGGCTGGTTTTTACAGCTCCTCACTTCTACCTGATCCTTTCGAACTCTGCTCCCTTAAAGGTGAGGGGAGAGTGCTGGGAGCTGTGCTTAGGGCACACCTTTGAGGGGGCTTAAATTACATTTTTAAAACACTTGATAAAAACCTAGACCGTAGAGATGAGGCTTTGCATTATTCCCCCATCCTTCTTTGTCAAGTTCTCAATTCCCTGTTTGATCTCCAGGATCTAAATAAATCAGCATGTTTGCCTGCCTTGCCCAACGTCTAATTAAATATGGAGATTGCAGATATGCTTGAAGTGAACAATGAATACTTGATATATTTTCATTGAGATCTGGGGTTATAATGAAATTATTTATTACTTCCAAATTAGAAGCATTAGAAAAAGTCACAGTGAGTGTTTGTGCTTGCTACAAACTGCTTACATTTGCATCTCATTCTTTTATACCAACACCTTCCCCCTTTGGTCAGGGACTGCTCTGAGAAGTTGACGTTGCCCCTGTTTTGACTGAACCTTTTTCAGAGAGGGCAGTGCCTCGGGGAGAGGCTGAGCTTTAATCTCTCACATTTCTGGTTCCAGTAGCTGAACTCAATCTGAGGCTTGAAATGCCACACTAAAAATAACGTTTGGGGTTGCTGCAGCTCCTTTCTTGCCCACGGTTTTAACTTTGGCCGACTTCCATAAACTTAATTTAACATCAGTATTTAGTATGATGTTTTTTCAGGAGTATTTCCCAGTTGTTCCATAGGTTTAGAAAGTGTATGGAAGCCATAAGGTTCTTCCCTCCACAGAGTTGCTGAGGTGATTATGATGAAATGATGAACTTGGTCATAAATCATGATTTATCCTCCTGGCAATGAGATCACCGTGGCAGAGGGCTGGGACCAGAGGCTCTTTAAGGTCCCTTCCATCCCAAGCCATTCTGTGGCTCTGAGAAGAAAAAAATACATCTAAACCCTGATGGGAAAAACCCTCCTGCTGCTCACCTGGAGTAGAGAGCCCAGAAGAGCTGAGTGTGAGTAAAGAGTGTGGCTGGGCTGTGGAGCTTTGTTTCTTGGAGAAGTTCAGGATTGCAGAAGAGGAAGACAAGGCTGTGCTGTGGGAGCAGGAGGAGTCCCTGCCTTGCAGCTCTTCCCGTTGTTCTGAGGCTTTTTTCCCTCAAAATGAGACCTTGTATGAGCTAAATATTACAATTACCAGCATTAGGAAAGGCTTTGCAGTCAGTTCTGTCCCGATTTCCACGCGTTATTTGCAATATTTGCTGCATAGCTGACAAATGAAATTAAGAAAAAGACCTTTTAAATTTAATTAAAACCCATATAAATTGTGGAATATATTAGTGAAAAACAGCCCTTGTCATCTTTGCTTTGGGTTTCCCATGATCTGGCATAAAAATAACGTGTCATGTAAATGTTTATACCTTGGTGGGTCTCGTTAAGCCATTTAAAGTTAAGTAATGTTTGCCTGTTTCAAAACTTTAATTAGCATTTAACAAGAAAGCAACAGTCCAGCCAATTAGAGATTTATGCAATAGCACTCACTTCCATTTTCTAGCAATTAATTGATAACTAGTTTACTGTGGGCTAATAATTAAATGAGAAAACATTCTGAGCAAATTGAAAGCGTTGATGCAAATGAGTTCTGCATTTCTTCTTTTCAAACTCACTGACCACGGTATCTAATCTGCCGTGAACAGAGGAAGGCTGAATTACCCCAAATCCACAGTCGGGCTGGCTAAACAGCCCTTAAAGAGACACCGGGTTCTTCCTGGGAGCTTCAATTGCTTGGTTGAGGGAGGAGGCTTGGAGCAGAGCTGGAGCTGGGAATGTGGTGCTGTGGGATGGGCTCTGTCTGGGCTCTGGCTCCTGGCAATGGGAATGGGCTCCTCTCCCTGTGCTTGGGATCTGGGCAGGGGGCAGAAATTGTGGTGCTGCTGGGGCTCTGCACCCACCTGTCCCTCCTGGGTCGGCTCCAAGGGGAAATCTCAGCTGTGCCCGAATCCGGGCGGTCACCGTTCCGGTGGGCAGCAGAGCTGGAGTTGGGAATGTGGTGCTGTGGGATGGGCTCTGTCTGGGCTCTGGCTCCTGGCAATGGGAATGGGCTCCTCTCCCTGTGCTTGGGATCTGGGCAGGGGGCAAAAATTGTGGTGCTGCTGGGGCTCTGCACCCACCTGTCCCTCCTGGGTCATTCCTGAGGGGCAATCTCAGCTGTGCCCGAATCCGAGCCGTCGCAAGCCCGGCTCTCACTCCTCCACCAACAGCAAGAGGAATGAAATGTTTAACAAAGAGGGATCTGAGTTGGCAAAATCACTTGGTGCATTCTGGCCGTGGAAATTGAAGGCATTTTTCTCCGGAATGCGGCGGTGATCGCTGGGAATGGCTCCTTACGAACAGGAAATATCCCCGGCTCCCGCACTCGAGGTGCAGCAATCTCTCTGGATGGAGGAAAAGGTCTCATTTTGTCTCGGAGTTCACCCATTTATGAGCTCTTCCTCATCTGGACGGGCAGCGAGGTGAAATTGCCTGAGCTCTATTAAGCTTTAAACACGAGCCATCCATCCCAACAAAGCACTCCTCAAAAGGTTGTGCTTCTCAATTCCGCCGCTGCCTGCTGCCCGCCTGCCGCGTCGTGCAGGGAATAAACCCAGACCGCTTCCACTGCTTTTCCAGCGTGATGGAGCTGTAAAACTGGGAGGTGATACCAGCAGCTTTATGGACTTCCCCCCTGTGAAATTCCCGTTTGTTGATCTTCTCTGAATTAAGAGCTGCTGTTTTTCCAGTGGGAACTCGGTATATGGGACCTCCTGGCAGTACTTAGAATAATTTACAGTAGAAAAAGTCTTTAATCTGAACAAGTATTGCCCAAAATACTCATTTGTATTTGGATTTTAATGTATTGTGTTTAATATATTGTGTTTTCCCTCACTAGATTGGAGGTGATGGAGAAATAAGAATGTCAGCTCTGTCTAATTCCAGGTTTAAGACTTTAAACAGATCCTTCTGCTTTCCCTGAGAACAGAGCCTTGGGAGAGGAGCTGAGGAGCCGTCCTGGGCGTGCCCATGGGAGGACAACGACCTGAAGGCCTCCTGTGAGTGACCATCACCTGATTCCCCCAGGTACCCTCCCCTCGGGATGGGCTCCCCCTTTCCTGGCTGTTTTATCCCAGAGAATCCATCCCCTGCTTTTCTCTCGTCTGCTGCAAATCCAATTTCTCCAAAGGCTGCTGTGGCCATTCCTGGACAAGCAGGGACCTGTCCCTTCCCTGTTAAATTTAATAACCAGCATTTACTGGGGTCCCCAGTAAGAGTCTCTGGCTGTCCCTGAAATGCTTTCTGAGCTGAAAACCAGATAATACTGGAAGTGACTCGGACATTTTGGGATATCTCACGTCACAGAAATATGGTAGAATTGCACAAAAAGTATTGATTCCCATTTATCACTGCTTCATAATACTTTTTTATTAAACTTTATTTAATCCTTGCTTTCCAGCTCATTCCGTTGTCTCTGGCTGTGCCAGACCTTGATGATTTATTATGTTCTCTTAATAGATATACATTTGGAGTCCCACAGGGGAGAGCCATATTAGTTCCTCCAGTCTTTTCGAGTGCCCAGAGAGGATTACTTTGAGAAACACTTGCTTAAAAAGCCTTCCTAAAGCTCATTTCCAGTTGGAAGTAACTCCGGTGATGGGTTTAAAGCAACCTGAGCCGGGGTTTGAAGAAGAGGTTCCTGTTTGGGAGCCCTGGATAAGTGGAGATCTTAGAATATTTTGTTTTCTCTTCCTCCAGAGCGTCACATCCCATAGGATCAGGGGTTATGGGGTTGTTTTACATGGAAATGAGGGCAAAGCAAACCTCCTCCTTACAGTTTTTCCCTCCTTCCCAGCAGCTGTTGGGAACACAAATATTATCCTGCTGTATATGCACAGCTATAATTTGAAATTATAAATAGTGCCTAATTTTACTGGTATTTACTCCACAGACATAAATAGAGCTCAGACTAACTGGAAAATATTAAAAAAAACCCCTCTTCTATCTCGTGGAGATGTCAGTGGTAGCTTGAATTTACTTTGATCTGATTAAGTATCGCATATAATTTTTCATCACGCTGTATATTTAACAAAATCAGTCTGTGATTTAATATTTAGAAGAAAAATAGTGACAAATATGAATGCTATTTATTAAGCAGCTAATAAGCATGACCTGTCACCCAAAAGGGTTGCTTTTTATAGTGAGCGTGTGTCAAAGTAATACAAATAGTTGGATATTTCAGGTAAAAATGTATTTTTTTATGGGCAGATTGAAAATCATGAAATTTGGCAAAATGATTATTAGCCATAACGCTCAAGAAGTAATTTAGTCAAGAAATAGAGCTCCTTATTTGTGGAGTTTCGAGACATTTCTTGCATTTATTCCCATGTTACAAGTAATTAATGATTTGCTCAGGTTTGTCCCTCTGTGGAGTGAAAGGGTGCTGTGCCATTGCCACGTGCAGTGGGGAATCCCCCCAAAAATCCCCTGTGTTGGCTTCATTTATTGATGTGATAGCCCCTGAATGCTTTTTCTCGTTTATTTTAAACTTTCTCATTCCTCCTGGAGGCATGACTGAGGTAGTCATCACCCAGAGTGCAGCGCTTTCAAACCCAAACCACGTCCTCCAATCATTTCAGGGAGCAACTGAGACAATTTGTTAATGAGCTGATGTCTGGAGTGGCTCCTCGTATTGAGTAGCACCCTAGAGCATGGAAATTTTCTTTATTCCCGCTGTTAATGAGTTATTATTCGCCCATTATCATCACTATTATTTATTAATGGCTGTTCCAGCGCTTCGGTCATGCTCATCATGCCGGTTTCCAGCAGCAATTCCGGGATGTGGCCACTGTCCCGCTTTCCCTCGGCACTGGTGTGACTCTCCTGCAAAGACACCCAGAGGTTACTCTGCTGCAAGCGAGGAGACAATCCTGACTTTGATCCTGGTAACTTCTGGGGACTGGGATTTCCTGGGAGGCACGGCCTGAATCCACTGCTGGGAAGCTGGAGTTGCTCCTTAGATTCCAGAGAGCTGCTGGAAGCTCGGAATCCCCCAGAACTGGGTTTGAGCTCCTGGAGCTGTCCCTGGTCCCGTTGGTGAGAAATGATGCAAGGTTTCATCAGCTCCTGGAGAGAGGAGGACACTGCAGTGTAGGGAGGATGAAGATTTTTGTACTTTTGCACCTCTTTCCTGCTTTTTACCACTCAGGAAAGGTTCGATCAGCTCCTGCCCCTCTCTGTGTGTCGGTTAAGGTGGGTCCTGCTTCAGGTTTTAGGTGAACGCTTTAGGAAGGCAGCAGTTGGAGTTGAAAGGATGAAACAGCTTTGCTGCAGCCAGGGGGGCTCAGGGGGTGCTGCCCGTGGCTCAGGAGAGGGGGAGCTGGTCCACTGGCATCACCTTCCTTGGTGCCTCCAGCATTTCTCACTGCTCTGCAGGATTTCTCCTCTCCTTCCAGCAGAGTGCATTGCAGCAGTGCTGTTCAGCTTTTCTAGCCCTGCTCTCCTTGTTTTGCTCAGCGCACAGTTGTTGATTTTATTTTTTATTTATTTATTTTTTTAAACTTTCAGTGGATTGCTTTCAGGGAAATATTCGCCTGAAAGCATAAAGCGCTGTGGGACTGTCCTTCCCACCAGATATGCACAGCAGCAGCTCCAGCTGAGATGTGATGAGCAGAAGCTGCTGCTGCCTCAGACAGAAAGAGCCTCTTCTGTTCCACCTGTGGGAATCATTTCTCACGGTGCATTACAGGGCTGTGCCCAGCTGGGCACAGGGAACAGGGATGGGGGAAAAGGGGGCAGGATGTGGGGGCTGCTCTCAGGGACCCCTCTGCTTCCCCTGGCTGTGCCAGCAGCAGTGCTGATGGACAGCTGGCAAATCAAACGGTGTCCCAAACGTGGTGAGTTCCTATTTACATTTATAAAAATTCCCCACTCTTCTGCCTTCTGCTGGAAATTCGCTCGGTAACTCAAAGCTTTTGGTGAAACTCCTGGGTTTCCACATAAACAGAGCTCCAGGGGTGGCTATCCCCTCCTGCCCAGCCTTGGATGCCATCAACTCTGCCTTTCCAACCAGAACTATTTGTTTAAAGAGCTTGATTTGTCTCTGCTGACTCACAGCTTAATGGGATTTTAAATCTGTTTGTCTCAGTGCCTCGTTCCAGTCTCTGGGTGTTCCCTGGGACAAACTCCATCATCTCCCAGGGCATCCAACCCAAAGGGCAGGTCAAGGTCCATGGGCAAGAACCCAGCCTGCAGAGGGGATCAGGGGCATGGATGGGGGGAAAACAGCAGGGATGGTTCGTGCTCTGCAGGAACCTCTGAAGGCAGGAGGTCTTCTCCCAGGTTTTTTCTGCTTGACTGCACTGGTTTTTTTATGGAGGGGAAAAAACCCAAGGACTTTCTTATGTTCTGTGTTATTTTTTTAAAAGCTTAGCACTTGCTGGATCTTTGCAGTGTTGAAGACCTCATGAATTTTTTAAAAAAAACCAACTGCGAAAACACAAACAGAACGTGTTTGTACCCGAGAGGATCTTTTATGCCCTTTCTGACTGTTCTGTGAGCTCCGTGGGGCCACGGCTCCTCCCGCGAGCCTGGAGTGCTCCCTGTAAATCCCTGGGATGTGTCCCTGGTGGTTTGAGCTGTCCCAGGAGCGTGGCCTCGCTGGCTTTGACCTTGCTGATGTGAAAACTCAGCGTGGAGTACTCGGGACTTGCCAGCAAAGCTGGGATTTGTTGGGGACCTCTGAGGGTCCCTCCGAGGGACACCCCAAGGCTGTCATCCACAGGCACCCTGCTGGGCCGGCACTGCCGAGCAAACAGGAGCCAGGAATGTTTATTTCCATTAACTAGCCTTGGTTCCAGTAACAATTTCGGTGGTTTCCTACGAGGAAGATTGGGTTCAGAGGAGTTCCTGGTCTGTTCAAAGTGTTTCATGTTATGTGAGGCCCTGGCCCAGGGTGCCCAGAGCAGCTGTGGCTGCCTCTGGATCCCTGGCAGTGCCCAAGGCCAGGTTGGACATTGGGGCTTGGAGCAGCCTGGGCCAGTGGGAGGTGTCCCTGCCCATGGCAGGGGTGGCACTGGATGGGCTTTGAGGTTCCATCCTATAATTCAAGGTTGTCCAAGGTTGTACCTGCACCCGGCAGCTCCAAGGCCTCTCCTTTCCCTGAAACAGTTCTCAATATTTCTGCCTTATATTAGCATTCTTCAGTGGAGAACATTTTCTCTTTTCAGCAGTCTTTCTGATATGGTTTTTTTTTTCCATTCCCTTCTGGCCCATTTTGTGAGAAAATTGAAGCACATTTCAGGACATGTTGTTTTGACAGAAGGGAAATAACCCTTTTCTTCCCTGGTGGAAGCAGCACTGTCCAAATTGGTGAGATTCTTTCCCTCCCAGACATTTCTGCTCTCCTGGAAGAGAAGCTGGGCAGTCGTTCTCTTGCCACATGGAAAATGAGAGTTCTGGTGTTGGATTTTAAAGCGAGAACAGGATGCGGGTGCCTACACACCATGGGAAAACAGTATTGCAAAATCTGCTACAAAAAGCACATTGTGAAAAATTGCCCACGACAAGGGACAGGCACTTTTAATCTCATTTTCAGAATTTATAGAGAATTTGTTGTCTGCCTTTAATGGGCTTCTTGGAATACATTGTCTTGCGCCAGAAGGAGGG
This sequence comes from Mohoua ochrocephala, assembly GCA_013398855.1. Lineage (NCBI taxonomy): Eukaryota > Metazoa > Chordata > Aves > Passeriformes > Acanthizidae > Mohoua > Mohoua ochrocephala. The sequence continues at coordinate 130,609 of VZTA01001925.1, forward strand.
TGTAGGAAGGAGGAGGGACTGAGTGAGAGGTGCTTCGAAGTGAAGCAGTTCGGCTTCTCTTTGGGCCTCTGTCACTGGTTTTTCATAGATTATCTCTGAGCCAGCTTTCCTGAGGTGGCAGTTAGAGGGTGTTGGGCACTGCCCAGGCTCCCCAGGGAATGGGCACGGCCCCGAGGCTGCCAGAGCTCCAGGGGCGTTTGGGCAGCGCTGCCAGGGATGCCCAGGGTGGGGTTGTTGGGGTGTCTGGGCAGGGACAGGAGCTGGGCTGGATGATCCTTGTGGGTCCCTTCCATCCCAGGATATTCTGTTGATTCCAAACCTTTCCCATTTCTCCCTCCGTCAGTAATTTTCTGTAGGAGAGAGTCAAATACTGCACCCATTTATTTCAATGAGGTGACTTTTTTCCTAAATGCCCCCGAATCTTGTACCAGACACGGGGCAAACCTTGTCCCCAGTGCAGCAGCGAGTGCTGGCTCTGTCACAGTGTGTGGCTGTGCCTTGCTGCTGTCCCCGGGCTGTGCCAGCAGCTCCCCAGGTGTGACACAAAGCTGCTCCTCGGTTGTTCCATCCAGGGAGCCCTGCACACCTCGTTTCTCTCGCTCTGGGCCTGCACAGCCCCTGGAGCCACGTGCCAAGAGCACCAAGTAGGACCGGAGAGTTCTCATTCTTAAGCAATTTAATCCTACAGGCTAGAAACTCCTTGGTATAGCAAAATCCAGGAAAAATACAGCTTTTATGGCCTTTAAATCAAAGATTCCTGACAAGCTAATAATGGGCTACTGTGCTCTTGGTGACAAGGATTTTGCAGTGGCAGCGTTAGGAATTGCCTTTGTCATTGCTCCTGGCTGGACACGGACTGGTTTATGTATGGATCCTTCCCAGGGGTGGTGCAGAGCAGGAGGAGCGGGAATGCTGGTTAAATAAATCCAACCTCCACGCCTGGGCTGGAGTTTGGAGCTGTGGAGCCTTGGACGGGGTGGCTGAAAGGCAGAACATTGCCCAAGTGTTGAGTAGCAGCTCATTACCACAAGGGCTTTATCTTTGTGGTGTGATGTGAGTTAAGTTTTCCTCCTTGCCAGGACTAATGGTCGAGTATTCCGATATTTGCTCTGCAGAAGGAAAAGGGTCAGGATCAGCTCTTCAGGGAGATGTTAAATTAGGAAACTGCTTTAACAGACTCTCCCTTGTGCTTCTGAGGCTTCATCAGGAAAGGTTGTGGGTATTTCGGCCTTGATCTCATAAACTGCTTTTTAGTCCTGTTTACAGCGACATTATTTGTGTGCTGGAAATTAGAGGTGTGCTTCAGTGCTCTGCTGGACTGAGGCAATGGGAGAAGAAGGGAGAAGGCTCCCTTTTCCCAGCACCTTCTAAGTTGTTTTTATCAGCTTCCAAAGAGAAGCTTGGTGTAAATCTCTTGAATCTTCCCTGGCTGGGAAACAAACAAACATATATTTAGAACATATGATGCTGTTGAAGAGGGTGAGAGGAGGGGACTCGGGATTTGCATTTTGGCCCAGCCTCTGTGTGTGGGAAGGGCCATGTGGGGATGGGGAGGAGTGAGAAAGTTCCTCAGCCAGGTGTGTTTTCCAGGCCAACTTTGGAAAGTCTCCCAAGCAAACTCGTTTATCCCATCCCATTGTATTTCTCTTTCAGTGTGCACTGGAGGTGACGTCAGGTATACATCAAGTAAATGGCTCGGGAGAAGGAAACTGTCAGGCAGCCATAAATTAAAGAGAGTTATGGGCGAGTTTGTGGGTTCTCAACTCTTAATACACCTTGCAGCTTTAGCATAGCAGTTGAGCTCACAGTGAGACAACAGCTGACAGGATTATATTTTATTTTAAGAAGTTTATATTTTAAGAAGCCCATTTGCTGCTTTCTTCCCCTCCTACTTCAGTTTTTGTCTTGGAAACAAATGGTTATGGAACTTGGGCTTCCTTGTCACTGTCTGAAGTGCCCCCTCAGGTCACTTTTTTTTTTTGTCTTCCCTCTTTTCCTGCACATTTAGGAGCACCTGGTCCAGAAGCTGAAGCGTGGGGGTTTGTGGGTGCTGTGTGGGATGCTGGAGCTGGCCTTGCCCCCTCTCCCTTGTACCTACAGGGTCAGGGTGTAGAAGGAAGGTAAGGAGCAACTCACACCTGCGGTTAAGTGTGTGTCTTATGGCGTCTTCACGGGATAAATATAAATATCTAAATGGCTTCATGATGCATTCAGGAATAGATGTCTATAAATATCTTCTTTTTTTATATATGCAAAGATGGAGGGAGGTGGTTCTGCCCCTCTGCTCTGCTCCAAGGACTGCTGCACCTTTCCATCTTTCCTGGGGAGAAGGGGGAGAGTGGGACAGAGCCTTGTCCTGGGGGATCCCTTCTCTGCTGGTGCCTGCAGGGGCTGCTGGGGCTTGGGGCAAGGGATGGCTCCCAGCCCACCGCTGTCGTCCTGACAGGCAGAGATTTGGCACTCTGCTCTCACGTCAGGCTCCAGCTTCATTTGCCTGTGCTTTCAGCCACATCTGACTCACTGGAACATCCTGAACAGCAGCAGAAGTGACTAAGAGAAGGACAAAACCCAAGGACTGCGTGTGGTTATTTACCCCAATTTGCGCCTGGGGCCCTGAAGAGCTTCAGCTTTCCTTGTTTTCCTTCAGCCAGGCCAGCTCCTTGCCCCCAGCACAAGCGAGAGAGGGCAGAGCTGGGGTGCACCCTGTGCTGAGGGATGTGCTGGCCCCGGTTGTGACCCCTGGGGACACAGTTTAGCAGCTGATGTGAGTGAGTGTGCCCGTGGTGTCTGGGGTAGATGTGCCAGAGCCAGCAGAGCCTCTTTGCTTTGCTGCTGCCTTTCTGCTCTGCGGAGCTCTGCTCCTCGCTGCCAAAGAAACGCAGACCGTTCTTACAGAAATAGTTCTGAGCCTTAACAATATCCTGTAGAAACAGCAGGCTCTTGGGGCTAGAGAGAAAACAACAGTTAAAATTTAAAAAAAAAAAAAAATTGTATTCAAATAGAACAGTTTATAGTTTTCACTTTCATTTTTAACGGAGCCAAAAGAAAACGCCATGAATTCACCTTTCTGTGTATTCCTGCAAATCGGAGTGCCTTGTGCCTTGTTTATTTGCAATTCTCCCCACGTTTCTGCAGGGCAAATCAGCTTGGATGCAACGAGAACCATCCTCGTTCCTGCCAAACCCTCAGGAACCCGAGGACAGTGAAACGGGGCTGGATCCTGCGGGATGGGCAGAACCGAGAGGCAGAACTTTGGTCCTGTTCTGCAGCCCAGCCCAGGGTAAGTCAAATGTTGATGTGGTCCAGCTCTGGTTTGGGAACAGATCTGATCTGTCCTCACACACTCAGGGCTGGTCCTGTTTGCCTGCTCCTTTCCCTGCCATGGACGATCCTGGGAGCTCTGCAGTGGGGTTTGGGAGTGGAGGAGCTGCTGCTGCAGGGCTGGTGTGGGTCACTCCCTCCTGAGAGACCTCCAGAGTGGTGCCAGATCCCTGACCCAGGGCCCTGGGGCTGCTGGAGCTGAGCTGCTCCATCCAGCATTAGATAAAAGGTCAGGGTAGTGGTGCCTTCAGTCTGGCCCCTTGTACAGCTCCTGGTCCCTTCCAGTCCTGGCCAAAGGGTTCTGTCCATGCAGAGTAGGGGGCTGGCCCTGGCAGGGTGACCCAGCTGCCCTCAGTCCCCCCACACTCATATTTTTGCTGTAAATGATGTGTAAATAATTACCCAGAAATGCAGCTGCTTTGGGTTACAGATGGGAGCTTAAGCAGGTCCCTGATCCCAGTTCAAGCTTGTGAGCAGTGCTCTGGTGAAACCAAGGAGCAGTGCAGGAGCAGAGGGTTCCTCATCTTTATGATCAGATTGACTGGTGACCTTTGTGTGCTGAGCCACGAGTGAGGGATGCTGCCAGTTCCCAAACACGGTGTTCCACAAGTGGCTTTGCCATCAGGAGTGAGCAGGGAGTGTGTCAGAGGCCTGCCCGTGCAGCTGTGGGGTTTCTGTGGGTAATGTGTTAACCCCATTTTTATCTGGTGTGGCTAACGCCATTTGGGAAAATAAAATCCTGCAAGGGGAAAAGAGCCCGAGGAGAAGAGCGTGTGAAACATATCCATTTAACGTATGGCACAGCACATCCGAGGGGAACGTTCCCGTTTGGTACTGGGCACGTTAATGATGATTACCTGGGTGAGAGAAGCAGGAGCTGCTCCTCACCCCGTGTTTGCTGCCAGCCCTGAGTTTGGGGGAGGAGCTGAGCCCTCCCGAGCGCTGCTTTGCTGTTGGGTACAAATAAAAATGGAATTCGCAGCAGAGCCTTCCCCAGCAGCTCCCGTTCGTGAGGATGTCTTTGGGAGCTCAACGGTAAATCAGTAATTGTGTGGTGGGAAATGGCAGGGACAAGCTCACGTACATTTGTTACGTAGAGAGACCTCTCCAGGTGCTCCTCTGCTCTGCCATTACTGTAATACATGGTTTATTTTACCAGCTTGTGTATCTCACTGAGAAATGGATCTATCAATTTGTGTAGGCATTGTGGTCCTCTTTCCATTCCTGTAATAGCTGCTGTATTTCAGCCATTTATGTACTGCACTAAACTCGATTTTTTTTTTTTTTCTTTTTTGTTGTTCGGAAAATATTTTTGCCTTAAAACACAAGTTGCAGCAGATACAGTTGTAGAAATGCCCCGTTCTCTGGGAGCTCATTTTAGTGTAGGTTTTTGGAGAAGTCTCTGAAGGCAATTAAAAAAGCAAACCCTACAATTCTGTGGAGTTCTGAGTGCCCACTGTGGGGGTTAAAAGGGATTTTTAGCTGTGCCTGGGGTTTTTCTTATCTAGGGGTATAATTGGCTGATTTTCCTGTCTAGTCAGGTGTGATACTGGTGGGTCTGAAGTACCCCAGGCCCCTGGGGAGGTTCAGCCCTGGTGCCCCTTAGGCTGACCACATTTCTCACCTTGAATTTTTCCATTTCACATTTTTCTAGGCCCCTCCCAGCACAACTCTGGGACTTGTCTTGCTCCCAAGATAGGCAGTTGTTGAAAAGTCTCCAGAAATTGGGCTAAAGACGTACAAAACTAAGGTCAAAAGGATTTTGGTGGAAAAGTGGGATGTTTGAGTCCTTTAAAGAGAGCCCTGAGAAAAGATGGTCTGCCCAAACTTCGTTTGTTGTCTGTCTAGACTTTGCAGCCCTCAGGATGTTTTTGTTTCTGCAGCTCTGAATTATGAATGGCCTTTACTTTTTCTACCTCACAATTCAACCAAAGAGCAGGAGGAATAAAGCAGGAGGAGGAGTGATCCCAGTGGGAATGGGTGGAATCGTGGCACTCAGAAAGCGTGACAATCCAGCGGGGACATTTCCATTGTCTCCTCTGAGTTACTTCTAAGGAGACAAAGCGCTGTGCAGGCAGTGAATCCAGGCTGTCCAGCTCCCTCTGGATGCAGGCAGTGAATCCAGGCTGTCCAGCTCCCTCTGGATGCATCCCTTCCCTCCAGCCTGCCTGCACCGCCCACCCTGGTGTCCTGGGACAGCTGGAGAGGGTGCCTGGATCCCACAGTCTGTGTCACCAAGGAAGATGTCAAACAGTGTCAGTCCCCATCCCGAGGAACATCTCCCGGTCACTGCTCTCCCTTCACATGGACACTGAGCTCCTGGAGCAGACAATTCCTTATCCCTGAGTTGTCCATCCACCAAATCCAGTCTCTTCAGACTGGAGACAAGGATGTCACATGGGCAGCATGCAGTGCTTTGCACGTGTTCGGGTAGCTGATGCCACTCGCTCTTCCCTTCTCCACCAATGCTGTGGCTCTGTTCCAGGCGGCCACCAAATTCCTCAGGTCTGATTAACCTCCTGTCTCTTTCCTTAGGCTCCCCTGAACAGTTTTGGGATAAAAGATGTGCTTGAGATGAAAGGAAGAGCCACCACCACATAAAGGCATGAAAGCTCACGGAGCTCAGCAAGAGAAATGGAATCTCTTATCCCAACTGGAGCATTTCTCCCAGTGAAGAGGTGTCAGACTTGTGATCCACTCCAGCACCATCCCTGAGGAGCTGGCCAAGCTGCCCAGAGCCATCCCAAGCCAGTCACAGGGATCACTTTGGGTTGGCTGCTTCATGAAATGCAGTAAAGTGACAATAAAGTGGCTGTTGCAGGAACTTGAAGCAATTCCCAGGGGATCCCTTCAGAGGCTGCAGCTCGATCCCAAGTGAGCAGGGTTGAGCTGACAGAGCCCTCCCCTCCATGGAGCACCCATGCCTTGCCCTGCTGCACTTCTGGAATTCTCTGTGCAGTTGCTGCTGCTGCTTCACCTTCGGGCAAACCCAGAGTTTCTGGGATGCTCCACTCGCCACAGTTGTTGGTTTGGGGTTTTCCCCTTTCCCAGTAAATCCCTACAGTACCAGTGATCATCTTTGTCTCATTAGCTGTTCAAAAAGGAAGTGTGATCCTTGGGAAATGGGGAATGTGGAGTTGCTGGTAGGCCTGGAAATGGATCCAGTGTCAGCCAGGAGCTGTGTCCAGCCACAGCTGTACAAGAACCCTCTGGAACTGCAGGAGATGGGCAGAGGTTTGGAACAGTCACCGTGGTAACAGCACGGGATTTAACTGGAATAACAGGGGTGTTAAACCCAGGGAAATGGATCACTCTCTTACTCCAATACTTAACTAGAGGAATCCATTCCTTCAGGAATGTGTGTAACTCTGAGCTGCCTGGCAACCTTTGGAGCTGAGGGATGCAAAAGCTTCAAAATCTGTATATAAATAGTGGGGTTTTTTCTGTAAATGTAACTGATTCTTTTTCTTTGAAATTAGAGGATGTTCACATGCACAAAATAAGTATGGAAACTGTGGCTATTTCAGATGAAAATCACGGAGAGATCTTCTCGGTGTGGAAGTGGTGCCCTGAGAATGATTCTGGAAAGTTCCTGCTCGCTCTCCGTGGAGGATTTTGGCTGCTGTGCTTGAGAGTAAGTGGAGCTGCTTTGCCAGTTCATTCCAAGTTATAACACAGCAATGAAAAAATGTTTTGAATGGGAACATTCTCTGATGGGGTCTTAACTTCCTTTGTGGTGTTAACCGAAATGAAAGTCTGCGTTTTTATGCCAGCAAGGTCTCCGCAGGTAAAAGTTTAATGTACAACATATGGAATGTATCTTTCAATAATTCAGTGCAGTTGCGATGGAAAAGAAATCGTTGGTGCTGGTATTTGAGCCTTAATGAGCATTGTGGTGCCTTTAATCACCTTGATCTCGTTGGCATTTGGGAAGAGCTGGGTCTAGAAGAGGTGATTATAATATTTTAATATTAACATCAAATATTCATGAAGCAACAGCAGTAGTTAGTTCTTGCATATTACAACTTCGATACTGTTTTAGTACTCACTCCATTGTTCTGGAGATGGAGAAGGTTGGACTCATGATCTTAAAGGTCTTTTCCAATCCTAGTAATAATTCCATGATTTATGAGGCCTTCCAAAGCATTGCCCTGATCCCTTCACTCAGTTCTAACAGCCCCAATGACATCTGTGAATGAAGGTAATTTATATTTGAGTGTGGGGTCAAAGAGCAATCAAACAGATTCCGAATAGTGGACAATTACTCAAGAAACACCCATGGTTAAATAATAATAAATTAATACTTGGTTGTTTTAATCTTATTCTCAAATGGAAACCAGTTGTTCTTTATGGCTCATGAAACAAATGTGGCTCAAAAAACCTCAAACACTTGGTATAAAAATGAATATATTTCCCTGCTATAATTTGATTTTTTTGGACTTTGTGTGCTGTACTGCAGGTGTAAGGCCAGGAGCTCCTTAGCTGACATTTGTACCTCTCACGGTCGTCTCTTGGCTTCTGAGCTGATTTTGTTATTCAGAACTGCTCCAATCAGTTCCTGATTTTACTGTCAGCCTGAAAAGAGCATATTTGAACTTCAAAAAAAAGTCGAGGGGGGGAAAAAGAAGAAATAGATTCAAAAATAGATTCCTGCAGAGAGTATAATCAGGAGTAATTTTCTTTTTGCAGAAATACTGCAAAACAAACTGTGCTTGTTCTAAAGCAAGGGAAATATTGGAAGATCACTCTCTAGTGGTAGCAGCCAAATAGGTTTTTGAAAGTGTAGTGAGTCCACAGCAATTTTACTTCTAATTCTGTGTTTTCCTCATCACAATTTACTGTTTGTTTTCCCCATATCTTCAATCTCACTCGCAGGGCTTGGTGGAGCAATTTTCCCTTAAACAATAATGGGGTTGTGGTGCATGTCAAAGGGAAAGGAGCGCTCCGGGGGGAGGTTTTGATCTCCAGAGCGAGCTCTGCTCCCTGGGATCAGCTCCTGGCAGGGGCACCTGACACCCCCTGAGAGCCTCTGGGCAGGAGCTCTCTGAGGGGGAGCAGGCTCACAGAGCATCAGGAGGTGCTCTGAGCCTTTGCTTTGAAGCCATTACTGTCAGATTTCATTTTATTAATTCATTTTGTTGCTTACTAATAAAGTGATCTTCCCCTGGCAGGTGGGTGGGAGATGTTTGTTACGAGGTGATGGATCCTGAGTCTTGTTCCAGAGCTGGCTCTTGTGGGAACGTGTTGTGCTTGCTGCCGAATTTGGGGGGGTCAGCACTCCATCCCCTCCAAAGTGACATTCAGGGGGTGCTGATTTAAGCCAGCCAAAGCTCCAATAACCTTCAGTCAGATGTGATTTTAACCACGTTTGCTGTGCCCGGCTGCCCCCTTGGGAAGTGTTAATTGCTGGATTTGGCCTGTGAATTCTGCCTGGTTGGATCATGGCAACCAGCGTTGGTGTCTGTGAGTGAAACTGAGAAAAGATCTTTTCTGACACGGCTCAGTCCATACCCAGCAAAATTTAAAGGAAATCAACAAGAATTCCCAGTGCAACGAGAGGTCTGGAGGAAACGCTGGCCACAGTTAGGCTGGGACGCCAGAAGAGTTGGAGCTGGAAGAGAAAACCTGTTCCCTAAGCACAGAAGGATTTTTTCCAGGTATAAATTCTGAATTTAAACTGTAATATTTAAACCAGGTTAGTCCTGCTGAGGAGCAATTTAGTCTGGGAGGAGATTTAGATTGAACTAAAAGTTACTGCATTCATCAAACCAGCTCCAGCAGAATTGTTTTTAAAGGCACCAAATATAATTTCCAGAAGTGTTTATCTGATCATGTCAAGGGGATAAGTGCTTGGGCACTTCTCAAAATACCACTGGCAACTTCAGGAAACATTGAAAGTGTCTGCAGCACGGATGGCTGTGTTTTTATGGTCATTAATATTGGATTTCACACCCCAGGAGCTGCTGGCGTTGCTAATTTGTCACAACATCATGCTCTTGTTGTACCCGGAATATTTAAGATTTGTGCCAGTGTCATTGTGGGCACCTCTGTTTGCAACCTCATTTCAGATTCCCTTTGTCCACTGCCCGTCAGTGAAGCATCTGCTGCTCATATGAAATGATTTAGTCACTTAATCACCCCGGAGCATTGATCTGTCTATAACCTTTTTTAGAATAAAGATTTCATGTCACTCTCGGAGGTTGCAGCAGGTACTTCCAGTCTGGTCTTGTTGCAGTTCAGGAAAGCTGTGAACACGTTTTTACCTTTTGAGAGTTGTTTTTTAAATGAGAAAGGTGAGCAAAAAAATCTTTTCTCTCAGTTGCCTTAACAAGTGTTTAACTTCCTGTTGAATATTCCAGTAAAAAGGAGCCAAATATCGTGTTGAAGACACTGGTCTGCTTTTAGGACATGAAACTGAGTAAAGCAAGATGGTCAGACACCCAGAGCAGATCCTGACCCTTTCTAAGCAGTGAGGAGGTGAAGTACCAACAATCCCATTTCCCTCATTTCCCCTGGAGCTGCCACAGGTTTGGGATCAGGATGGTGCCCAGCACTGGAATAAAAGGGTTTTGTGGAAGGCTCCAGTTAATCACTGGGATCTAGGGCGCACTGTGCAAGGCTCTGCAGCCTGGGAGACTCACCTGCATTCATCTCTGTCTCTGAATAAGGTTTGGATGACAGAATTGCTCTGCTGCCCTGCAATTGAGTTAACTTGACAGCCAGAGTCGCATTGTTATTGGCTGAATACCATTAATTTTGATGTGACATATTTCTTGCTAATGGGAACATTCATATTATCAGTATTTTCAAAAGGCAGGAGGAAGGAAAAAAGCTCTCCCACAACACCATCAATATTTCCAGGGCAGGCAGTGCAGGAGGGAGCGTTCTGCCTTCTGGAGCCTTGCTGTTATTGATTGCTAGAGGTTTTAAAAACATTTTCGCCTTTTTTTCTGCACACTCTTTCCTTTCAGAGGCTGCAAATGCACGTGAAGGGGAAAATTCACATAAACAGATAAAAAAAAAAGTGGGAAAGCAACTGTGTTTCTGTGAGGAATCCTGAAATACCAGCTCTGTTTGTGCCAAGGGGAGCACTGTGCAGTAGGAACAGCTCAATGGGGAAGTGGAGTTTAAAGCAGACTAAGGAATAACTGATGGACCCAGGAGTTATTTGGATTTGTAATAGGTTGAAGTCCTGCTTTTCCTTGATTCTCTTGTGCTGGGAGTAACTGGGCTGGTGTCTGTGGGGTGACAGGGGCTGCTGTGGGGAGGTTTTCAGATTTGCAATTACTTTATGCCAGTGTGAGAGAGGCACATTTATTGCAGCTGAGCAGCCCCTGACTCTCCGTGTCCCCGTGCCACACCCGGGGGACGCTGAGCTCCGGCTCCCAATCTCCTCGGAACAGCGTGGGAGCTCCCCGGGCTCTGGGAATGAAAGGCTTTGACAGGGCCGTGTGAAATCAGAGCACTTCGTGTCACGCTCGTGGAGAGGATTGTTATTGTATGAAAGGAAAACCCATTTCTCAGCAGAATTAAAGTTAATGTGCGACACCAGAAAAGCCACGGCGAAGTTCTGCGTTGTAGTTTGCTTTCAGAATGAGATTTTCTAGTAAACAGCAGTAGATGTCAAAGCTGTAGAACAAAAGGCCCTTCAGATGGGCACCTCCACAAGTGTCAGGAAAACCATCAGGCAGGTCTGGAAAATGTTGGAGAAGCCCCCGGGCCTTGCAGGAGATCAGCCCCCACAGGCTGAGGGGTCTGTGCCCCGACTGCCTCTGCTCAGGTCATGCTTTGAGCTGAGGATCTTTAAATCCTTCATCGGATTTTGTTCCACATATAAGGTATTGTGTGTCTTGAAGCTCCTTTATAAGAAAAGAAAATACTGAAATCTCCAGAGATGACCTTCAGTAGCTCAGCCACAAATGTATTTAAAATGGCCACACACCGCTGCAGAAGGGCCAGCACTTTTCCAGCATCATCTGATTACTTCCTGACCTTTGGCAGCCCCTGCATTGCTCTGCTATGAAAACATTTCATATATTCAGCTTTTCCTAATGCACTGCCTTAGCTGGCCAGGAGAAAACACCGAGAGCTCTCTCATGGAAAACAAACTACCAAAATACGTGCAGGGCATCTCAAGTCTGTGCTTTGTGGGAATGGGGTTTGGGATGTGGGACTGCACTCTGCCCTCGCTGCTCCTAGAGGTTAATCTGCCTTTATTTTAAAGCCTGGCTTTGGGCATTCCAGCACCTCCTCATGCTGGTCCCACACATGGGGAGTGACAGCACTCCTGGTACCTGTTCCCTACACGTTTGTGTGCTGTGAAAGCCTTCTAAGGATTATAATTTACCCTTTGATTTTCTCTCCAGTGACAGCTTATCTAACTTTGTTTTTCATTAAATAACATGATTCTGTGAAGTGCCTGGGAATATTAGTTTTGAGAGACTGCAGGTTAATTATTGAAAATTTCAAAAAGGAAATATTAAGCCAATTATTAAATTAGAGTTGATTATTAATCCCAGAGAGATAATTACCAAGGCCTGAGGCAATTTGTCTTCTGTTTGAAATAGATTTTCCCTTGATTAAGTTGTATTTGTCACTTAGTCCCATGGTTGTTGCTGCAAAGGACTTTATTATCCTGCAAAGCAGAAAACACTTCTCTGAAGTTGACCTGAAATATTTGGGCAACTTGTGCTCTGAACTCTGTGCAAGGGCACGCCAGCTTTGGGGAATAATCTGTCCTTGCTCCCCTCAAAGGCAAACTGCTTCTGAGTGAGTAGGATTTCTACCACAGCAACGAAGAAGAACAATGTATGTATCTGTCAAAATGCATAAAACGTGATTTTGTTTCAGAAACCCACAGGTAATAATGAGCATTAAACGCACATCTTGTAGTGTAATCAAATGATTGCAGTGAGACTTAAAAACTGCGTGGTGAAAGACAAGCTAAGTGATGTTTGCTCTGAGGCAGCATTAATGTTCTGTGCGTGAGTAATGCAGTGGCTGAAGACATTTTAACCCTTCAGCCCACAAACTGGGGCTCTCAGTGCATTAGATGGGTTTGACTGCATTATTCTGGATTTTGTGTTGGTTAGACTGTGTCACGCTCAATACGAGGGCTCTGGGAACGTGCTGAATGTTTGTGCTTAGACGTGGGTTTAAATCACTTGTGAAACAGCTTTTCTGGATATTCGAGCCGTAAATCTCAATTTAATTGCTGTGGGAATGATGGTGAAGCACTTTAGAGCTAAGTGGTTCCAGGAGGGCAGAGCCTGTGGGTGCCTGGGAGGTTTTCTGTGCTGTGGCAGCCCATGGGTTTTTGATGAGGACTACAGAGGACCATGAGGGTATTTTCTCTTTAATGTTTCTCTAGCAAGGTGAAAACGTACCCACGTTTTCCCTAAAGATGAGTTTTTCAGTGCATCCAGCACAGGGAGGATGAATGTTCTCTGCTTCCTTTCCTGAAAGAATCAGCTTGACAGAAGAATCCTGATTCTTGTGCTCAGTCACTTTTCATCCTGGAATTCAAAGAGCATTATTCATAACCCCCTTCTGGAAATTCACCCAAAAAATGCTTCATTTTCTCCTCAGCTTAATTTATTTTGCTGTATGTACAGAAACAGTGAGGCTGCTCGATGTCCATTGTGTCCTGTCCCTGCCATCCCTCCTCAAACCTGAGGGAAGAAACGTTCCCTCTGGGATCTGTAACAAATGCTGTTTGTGAGCTCAGCTTGAGCAAATCCAGGTTTCTCTCCATGGACAGCATTTGTGAGGAAGTGCTGCAGTGGAGAAATTGGGTGCCAAGAAGGCTTAGATGGACAGGTTAGAGGGAAAACGGAAAATATTTTACTAAAGAAAGCAGAATGCTCTGTGTAAGGATTCTGGTCTGACTTTACCTTTCTTTGTGGGCAGGGAGCAGCATTCCTGCCAACAGGACAAGAGGAAACGGCCTCAAGATGTGCCAGGGGAGGAGGCTCAGGTTGGACATCGGCAGGAATTTCTCCATGGAAAGGGTGGTTCAGGCTTTGGAACTGCCCAGGGAGGTTTGGAGTCCCTGTCTCTGGAGGTGTCCAGGGAATTCCTGGACGTGGCACTCAGAGCTCTGGGCTGGGGACAAGGTGGGGATTTGGAACAGGTTGGACTCACTGGCCTTGGAGGGCTTTTCCATCCTTAATAATTCTGGGATTCTGTGATTTTGAAATTAAAAAAATCCTAATAGAGAGCTTACCTGCCATGCAAGGACATTTGGCACTCGGGGCAATGTGCCCTTGACTCCTTTTCGTATCTGTACTGTGGTAAATTCATCTTGGTTTTCTTTGTGCGATGACAAGGCCGAGCCCCTTTTCCATGATTTAACAGCCGTGGCTTGGGGAACCTCCCAGAGGCCGTTTGGAGCACAGTGCACCTGAGCCTTGCATCCACTGCTGTGCTGCTCCTCCACTCCAAGGCAATTCCACACTTGGCATTCCCACAGACAGCAAACAGGCTCGAGCTTATTAAACCTCCCCCCAGCTGTGGGAGGGAGGCAAATATTTATTGTCTCATTTCATGGCTAAGGCAACACGAGCTAAGACAACATCATGATAAATGATGAGCAAACCTGCCGTGGTGCCTGGCCAAAATCCGGCCAAGCCAAGGAGCTGGCAAAGCTCCCGCTGAGCCTGAACTGTGCAGAATCAGAGCTCTGCAAAGAGCTTGTTCTCCTCAAGAGATTCTCTTCAGGTGTTTGAAGTCCTCCCTGCATGGGTCCCAAACAAGATTTGTAGAACAACATAACTATTTTTTTTATACTTTACAGACTTGGAAAACCTGTTGGGTTTGGTTTGGTTTTTTTTGTTTTTTACTTTGCTACTTCATTCTGCTTTTAGTAAAGATTTTATATCTTGGATATTCATGGACGCAACTACACCTGATACAGCGTGAATCTATCCTTAGAGGAGGAATTTTGATGCCCTGTGAGGCCGGGTCTGGGCACGACAGGAGCTGTTTGTCCCTCGTGTGCCAGCAAACGCGAGGCACCCACGGGAGCAGCCGGGACAGCGCCGGGTGGGAGCTGGCAGCTCTTCCCTCTCGGAGGTGGCAGCGGTGCCGTTGCTAATAAACCTGCCCTGCAGACCTGCTCTGAAGGAAGAGCAGAGCTTTGTTCATCAGCATTTATTGCCCCGGGCAGCGCCGTGTCCCCACGGACGCTTTGTGCTTTCCTGGGGAGAGCGCGCCGAGCCCAAATTGCCGCCGCGCTCCCGCGGGACGGAGCCGCGGGAATGGGCTGTGCTTCGGCTGCTCTCAGCTGCCAGCTCGTGAAAAATAACAGCACGAGCAGCCAGGCTGGGGAAACAAATAGGATATTATAGAGTTTATTCCTGTGTGCTGCTTCCACCCCATTTGTCAGCATTTCATCCCACCTGCTGCTGGAAAGGATTCTGCCGCTCGGAGATGCCTGCGAGGCATTGTTGGCATCTCGTACTACACGAGAATATCAATATCTGCTTTGAATAACCTCAACGTATTTTAAACAAGACATTTCCAAATGGCTGCTCTGTAGCTGTGCGTGAGCTCCGTGGAGCTCCAATTAAGAGTCTGTCGGCATTTGCGATGCGATCCATTGTGAAAATTTATTCTGGGTAGAAATTTGGCACGTAATAACCCAGACCTGGAACTCTCTTTTCCCCTTTCTTCCCTGTTTCACTGGTTTTCTTCCTCGTCTGTGTTGGAAAACAGTATCTGACGCTGTAAGTGCTAAATAATGGAGATAAAAAATAGCTCTGCATGAGAGGCCCAGAGCAAGGCAAAGGAATGGCTGTTCCAGGGGTGCACAGAGCTCTTTGGCTCACTGCAGTGAGGCAGAATGAAAAGGAGGTGTTTGAATATAAAAAGTTTCTTATGAAGTAACAAATAGCGGCTTTAAGCTGAAGGAAGGAAGATTTAGATGAGATACTGGGAATAAATTCCTCCCTGTGAGGGTGGGGAGGCCCTGGCACAGGGTGCCCAGAGCAGCTGTGGCTGCCCCTGGATCCCTGGCAGTGCCCAAGGCCAGGTTGGACATTGGGGTTTGGAGCAGCCTGGGACAGTGGGAGGTGTCCCTGCCCGTGGCAGGGGTGGCACTGGATGGGCTTTGAGGTCCCTTCCAACCCAACCCATTGTGGGATTCTGTGTTTCTAAGTTAGCACACACCAGTCTGGGGAGTGGAGGCAGCTGAAGCAGAGTGTCAGAGGTGATGCGTGATTTCTCCTGTAATTATCAGCCTGTGCTGGTTCAAATGGGACAGACCACGATGGGAGATGCACTTGGGGAAGTGCAGCTGGAGTTGGATCCCCAGCCCTGTCGGGTGCTGTGCCAGGCTGAGCTGCTTCCCCTGGGGGAGCTTAGTGCTGGGATTCATCCCAGCTCTGCACTAAGCCATGATCTGTTGTAAAAACCTTAAAAACTGGAGCTGGTCTCACTTGAAGATGTGACCTTTTCCTTCAGGGTGTGCCCACTGGATGCTCCCCTGGGCTTGTCTGGCTGCAGAGGAGGTTGGGTGCCGCTGCCAGCATTTTTTGGATGTTTGAATGGCCTCCAGTCTGCTTGTTGTGAAGACTCTGCTCCCTTCCAGCTCGTGCTTTGCCAAGTCCATTATCCACCTTGGATGGCAGTTTGCAAACTGCAGCCACCCGTTATCCCAAGACGCTGCTGCTGGATTTTTCCAGGTTCTCATCACTGGTGAGCACTTAGAAAACATCTGCAAACAGCAGGAGGAGCTGGCACAGTGTGCTCCACTGGCAGATGACATCTGTGACGCTGGCACATCCGACTGGCACGGGAGAGCTGTGCTGAGCTCCTGGACGGCATCCAGAGAGCGGAGTTTGGAGAGATCACCTCCAAAATTCAGCCAGGGTGCCACAAGGAGAAAGGAAATCCTGAAGAGAGCTGGCCTGCAGCAGGGTAGGATAAACATATTTCAAATAAACGAGGTCTTTTTCTCCAGCAGCAGTGAAATGGAAAGGTGTTGGAGAGAGGGAGTGCACGTGGAGCTGCTGCGGTTGGGTCTCTTCATGGCCTCCAGTGCATCTGCAGTAAACGTTTGATCTGTGCTGTTAGAGGAGTGCTGTGAATCTTATTATGCACCTCAGAACCGAGCTCGGCTCTGAAATTTGCAGTGAAGAGTCCCTGATTTCCTCCACATTCAAAAATTAATTTGATTGCACGCTGTGCTTTTAGATGTGGTAGATCTCTGTGGTTGTGGGAGTAATTCTGTGGCCGAGAACGGAATGCACACGGAATGGGAAACTCGTGTTGAAAAAACACAGTGCCCTCCTTTATACCCCAAATTCCTGTTTTCTGCAATTACAGGTGCATGGAGATCAGTGGATACTGACCTCAGTACACAGCTGGGGCTGGTGATGGCTGCTTTTAACTTCTCATAATTTAACTGATAATGGGCATTTCTTATCCAAATCGTAATGGCTGTGGAGGGGGTGTCACGTTCAGGTTTTTGCAGGTATTCTTCAACACCTCTGAAATCTCTCTTCTTGTTACAGCTCCTTCCATCCTGTCCGTGCGTGCGTGCTCCTTTGGAGACCTGAGATGAGCCAAGGATGCTCAGCACTGTGTGTGCCTGGGCGGTTTGGGGTGCTGGGATTTGTGGCTGTTGACTGCCAATGCTTTGCCCCGCCAAGGAGCCGTGTCAGGAGGCTGTTCACGTCAGGCAGCTCCTCTTTTCTGTGGCTCTCCAGTCTCAGCTGAGCAAAATGCTGAGAGAAGCAGCCCTGTGCTCCCTGGGCTGCCCAAGGGACATTTGATCCTCTCAGCTGGACTCTGCACAAGGGGCTGCTGCTGACCCGACCTTCTGGGTGGTCACTACCCCACTCTCAAACTGGCTTTGCGAGTTGTGAAATCATTCCTTTGTGTTTTTCTTCCTGACATCCTCAGTATGGTGTTTTGTTCCATGAGGTAGATGGATCAGGAATATGCTGCTTGCCATGGCTGAAAATCCAGTTTAACTTTCACTCCCTCAAGGTAACTTTGATAGGTTTTAGAAATATATTTTATACAAGGGAGCTCTGAATCTCTTGGCTGTTTTCTCTGAGGTTTGTCTTGCTGAAAGCTGCCGTGGCACCATATCCATCTGGTCTGTTTGGGGACAATTCCCATCCATTTCTGGGAGGAGGCAGGCAGAGGTCTCGTGTGAGCAGGGCAGGTGCAATGATGGCACCACTCAGAGCTGAGCTGCTGCAGGGGCTGGGCTGATCTTAGGGGTGCAGTTCCTTCTTAGAGCTCTTTTACTCTGCGATTCTACTCTTATGAAACCAAAAATCCTCATAAAATAACTTTCAGTCATTTCTCTGTGGGGAAAATGTGCAACAGCAGGTGGTCACAGAGAACTGAGTTAAATGTCATGGATTTTGCAGAGAAGACAATGAGATTTTAATGCCGTTTCCTGGTTATTATTTTTATGATTTGGATTTCAGATTGAATAAAGGAAAATTGTGTAGGAAGATAAGGATGGAGACCTCTGAGGATGTGGTAAACATCTAGAAGAATTTCTTGTATCTAATGATTTGAAAATTATTCTGTGCACTAAAAAAGCAAAGGAAAAACAAGTTAGAGACAAAGGCAATAGAGCATTTACTGCAGAAATCTCTGTGTAATGTATCCACAGGCACAAGTTTCAATGACCTTAAGGTGGGAAAAGACTTTACTGGTGTTTTTAATCCTGTATAACCTTCTGCCTCGGAGCTTGGCACTATTTAAAAAGTCCGAAATTTCATGTTGTTAGAAAATTTGTGTGTCTGTCGCAAATGTATTTACAGGCATGCTTGGCGTCCTTTTTCCCTTTTTAGCCCTCACGGCACTGAGGGAAAGTTTTTGTCCCTTAGGGCAAAAGTTAAATCTGCAGTTTGTTTAGGGCAAACTCAAATACGGGTTGTGTAAGTAGAAGGAAAATGGAAAAACAAATCAACCTCAGCCTCTCCTCACAGCGAGGATGCTCAGAAGAGGAACAACTCTCAGCCCTTGTGCTCCTCCGCTGTCTGGAGCCAGAGGTGCTAAATCGTGTCCTTGTCCCTTGGAAGGTCGGGCAGAGGGACGGGCTGGCAGAAATATGGCCCAAATAGGCTCCTAAATCTCTAATTTGTGTCTCCTGGAGGCATCAGCCTCGTGCTGTAAAATCCTTGTCAGCGTCCCTCGCCCGCGCCAGCCCTGCTCGGAGCGGGGCCCGCGAGTGCAGCGAGGCCGGCGGAGCCCTGCGAGGGAAGAGCAACCATAAATCTCTGCAGAGACGTCCTGAACGTAAAAAATCCCTTCCCTGCAGCCGGGGAGAGGCGCAGCGAGATTATGTGGGAGCAAATGCGAGGCGTCAGTGGAAGTGACAGCGGGAAGCAGAGGGCCTGACCTGCCGTGGCTGGAAATTCATCACGGCCATGACGGCGCCTCCGCTTTAATTTCTCATCACTGCTGGGTCTGGCCTTTGTGGGGAAATGCTGCCTGGCATCAGAGAGGGTGTGCTGAGCCCGAATGCCGCGCAGGCTCAGCACGGCAGGGAGGTTGTGCTGCTCTAACCTGGAAATGGGAACTTGGCACCCGTTCGGCTCCGGGGAAGCGAGGGCAGGTCCTGCCCGCTGCAGGTGAGCTGCACCTCAGTACCGCTGGTTAGGGAGTGAAAACAGAGGATGGAACACTCCAGTCTGCTTTCATGCCAGCTAGAATAGCTGTAGTGACATCCCCCAGGGAAAAAACACATCCCAGTGCTGCCTTTGAGACTCTGTTGTCAGTCAGTAGGGGACTGCATTCAGGGGTTTCATCTGCTGTGACTCTGAGAGCATCAGCACACGTCCCTGCCCCCAGCACTGTGTCCGTGAGCAGGGCCAGGACTGTGTGCATGGAGATGAATCCCGATCCGTGTGTTCATCTGATCTCTTCCTCAGCAAAGGTGAGGCCTGAGGTGGTCACCAAGCGATGCGTGAACATCTTGTCCAGCATTCCAACACAAACCTTTCAGATAAACGACACAAAACCAGAGGGGTGGTTGGGCTGCAGCAGCCAGCAGGGCCAGGCTCCAGCTGGGGATCCTGGGGCTGTCCAGCAGCTTGGCTCTCCCTGGCCTGGCTGGCCCCAGGTCAGGTGCCAGCATCTGCAGCACTTGAGTCTTCATCAACTTCTGTCAAGTACTCTCAGCTTAGACAGTTTCTGGGGAGGAGCCATTTGGACATCAGCGATCTGGAAGCAGAAGTTTGCAGTTCTCATCTCTGGAAGATGATGCCAGGAATGCCCAAAGCGAGCTCATTAAATATTCACGTTACCGATGGGCCCTCAGGGGCCTGTTCCTTATAAGCAGCTGGTGGTTCCCAAAATCAGCTGGAAGACTTGGCTAAGTTCGATTGCTTGGCTTCGAGGACATTTCGATCAGACTGATGCACTTTTGTTGCAATCCAGTGCTTTTGATTTCTTTTGGATTCTCGTTTATTTCCTCTTACTAATTTATGTTTCAGAAATTTGTAGCCAACATCCCTCTGTGCCTGTAGCTGGCACAGGCTTCGTGTGTGTCTCTACACTGATGGTTGGGTACAGCTCACCACAAACAATCCCAGAACCCCCCAGACTGGTTTGGGATGGAAGGGACATTAAGGATCTACCCCCTGCCATGGGCAGGGACACCTTCCACTGTCCCAGGCTGCTCCCAGCCCCAGTGTCCAGCCTGGCCTTGGGCACTGCCAGGGATCCAGGGGCAGCCACAGCTTCTCTGGGCACCCTGTGCCAGGGCCTCCCCCACCCTCACAGGGAAGAATTCCTTTATAGAATGCGATCTAAACTTAACTCTCAGTTTAAAGCCATGAAACCTTTTTCTTTTTTTTCTTTCCCAATGCCGTGTTTCAAAGTATAATCTAAAGCAGGGAAGGTTTTTCATTTGCATTTTGAATATTTGTGGGAGTGCTTGTTTTCCCAGAGCACAATGTCCCACTGGAAGCAGCACAGGTGTCTTGGAGAAGAACAGAGAAACCCACTTCAAGTGCAGTTAGTCCAAGGAAAAGAGGAAACTGTTGCTTCTGCATAATTCCATTATTCGCTGTGCTGAATAACACGTCGTTATGAGAGGCTGTCCAGCATCCCTGGGGGTGTAATGGTATTATCAGCTTAAAGGAACTAGAGGAATAATAGCTTACCTTACATTTATAGAATGCTTTTCATTTGCAAATGCCTTGCAAACACCAGTTCTTCTTCTCCCGACATCTGGAATGCAGATAAAGGTTATTGGATCTATAAAGCAGCGGAGGAAGAAAGAGGGAAATGTTGAGCTTTATTGAATATTAAACATAATGTGCACAATCTCAAATCTGCTGTTATTTCTCAGAGCTATTCATGTCCAAGACCAGGTTTTGTGTCACAGTGGAAGGCTGAGATCAGTGACGATACAACAGCGGAGTTTCAGAAGTGCCCAGATGTCTGTGCAGTCACGTGGAATTTCTCCCACCAGTGCACAAATCCCTTTGAAAAAGGGGATTAACTCTTGCCGCAGTTGTTAAAAATTCATGCATAGCCTTCGCATTAGGCACGTTTCATTTGGAATTCCAGAGGCAAACGTAGCACTGGTTGCACTCAGCAGAGCAGTACTTGGCACGTGTAGCTGTAAATTCAGCTTGACCCGGTGTTTGAGTTCCAGAACTCCTGGGCCCCTCTCTCTCTCAGCTGTGCTGAGGGATCCCTGGGAAGCTGCTGCTCTGATGCTGCGTCCAAGCTCATTTCAGGGAACAAGGCAGGAACTGCTCAGCAGTGCCTTGTACAAGGAGCGATGTGAGGGGCTCAGGCCTTGTGTCACCGTGTCCTGGAATCCTGTCTGGATGCATTTCCCTGAGCAAACACTCCTGGGGAGGGCTGGGGGCTGTGCTGGGTCACAGAGCTCTGCCATTGCCAAGGTCTGATCAATGCAGTGGCTTAAGCACTTCCTGAGGGGAGAGCAGGGCTCGGGGCTGGGGGTGTCCGATGGCCCGGACACGTTTCTGAGCAACTCCCCCAGTGAAGAGAGGAGTATTTTAATCAAGTTTAATTGAAGATATTGCAAATGAATAATGTCCCTATTTTATGAGCTGGCTTCCAGGCACTTGGGAATGTCCGTATTATGAAAAAGACACTTTTGTGATGCAGCTATTGATGTGCGTAAATGCATTTTTTAATATATAGATGGTGTGCCCTATCACAAGGTCCTGCAGTGACAGGACAAAGGAGAATGGCATGAAGCTGATGGAGACATAGATTTAGATTTTGGTGTCATTTCTGTCTCGCTGCGAGTTGGTGACTTTTCCTTGTTTAAGCGTGGAAGAGGAGGGGACTGGTTGTTGTCTTGCTTTAGGTTTTGTGTGCACTGAGTTGAGTGGTAGCTCAATACAAACCAGGAATGTTTCTGAGCTAGCAGCAGGTGTGTCTTCCAGGCACACCATTATATTTTGCAAGTCTCCTTACCCTGACACTAATTCTGCAATTAGCAGCCATTAGTAAATGCTACATATTAGTTATATAATCCAGCCCTTCCAGGCTGGCAGGAACGTTTCCAGGAAAGCTGTTCAGCACCACGGCAAGTGCTCAGTTACCCGTGGGTGGAACGGGGACTCGGTGGTGTCACCAGCCCAGTCTCCAGCAGCCCCTGGGTGTTATTTCCCCTCTGACCCCAGCAGGATTTGCCAGCCCGTTTGGAGGATGGCGTGCACGCTTTGGAGCCTGCCTTTAGCCAAGGTCAGGCCTCAGGGCTGGCCAGCTCCAGGGAAAAACAGATTCCTGATGTGGCACAAGGCTCAGGGATGCAGGGGAACAGCCCAGCACAGCCAGACCCAGCTTTTTAAATGCTGTGAACCCTTGTATCTCCCACGGTGTTGGCACAGCTTTGCTGTATGTTTTAACCCACTTTGAGGGTCCCACCCTGTTTCCTTCAGCTGACAGCCAAAGTTTCCAGGAATTCCCTTTGCCAATACCCTGATAATTTGGATTACCTGAATAATCTGAGCAAGCATTTGTTTTGAGAGCCAATATTTAGATACAGAGCTGCTCATTTGCAATTTTTTCCCCATGAGGCCTCGGATGGGTTTGTTTGTCCCAGAACTCAGCCCAAACCCTTTGTCCTTGTCCTTTTTGCCACTGCTAATCCTGAGCCCTGGGACACTGGAAGCTGGGAATAAACAAACTCAGCGAGTGCAAGCAGTGTCTGCAAGGTGCTTCCTTCTTTGTTTACCTTCTGCAGGACATTAAATAAACCTGCAGTTCTTGGCTGTCAGAAACCTGTGTCATTTAAAGGTGGGAGACTGTGACTGCCTGGAGAATAAAAGGCTCCAGGGAGACCTCGGAGCCCCTTCCAGGAGTTAAAGGGGGCTTAGAAAAAAGAAGGAGAGCAATTTTTTTCACAGGCAGAGAGTGACATGACAAGGGGGGGATGTTTTTAAGCTAAAAGAGGGTGAAGGGGAATGTCAGCAAGTATCAGCACTTGTGCAAAAGAGCGCTTAACTCGTAAGGAATATAGACTGGCAGGAAGCTATTTGGGAGCTCAAACTGAAATCGTTGTGAGTTAAGAGTGAAATTGTTGCTTGTCAAGATTAATTAGTTAATACAATTCCTACGAAGACTATTACAGGTTCCCTTTTTCCTAACATTTTCTCTCTCTGATAGTTACACATTAATTTTAATGGCCGTACTGAGAGTATAATGCAGAAAAATAGCTTTTCCAGTGTGATCTGGAGATGTGATGGATGTTCAAGGTGCTTTTAATTTTTGTCCATTTTAGGTGAAGTTTTCAGTGTGTGTTTGCTAATAAGGCAGAACTCCTACTTAATTTGCACGTTATTAATTTACCGGTGTTTAATGCACTTTACCTAAACTTCAAAATTTTAATTCAATTTCTTTTTGGAACCTCATTAAGTAGATAATCTGGGCATGGTGTGTTACTTCTGGAACACTTTTCTCCGTGCCTAAATGCCTAATTTCAACACTTTTAAGATTCCTATCCAAAAATACATTTAGCTTCTGCAGTTTCATAAATAAAACCGTGTACCCAAGACTTTATTTTTCTCAGGACTTTGTAAAATAAACTTTAAATATTTTCTTTAGTTCTTTATGGTTTTGGGGGTTTTTTTTTCTGAGTTGCCTGGTGAGAAGATGCAAATGTGGCACGTATAAAAGATCTTCCATTTTAATTTAATTGCTGAACATTTTCACTACAGTGCAGCCATTATCTGTTTGGCTTTTATTGCCTTCTCCAGCAGCTTGCACCAGTGAGTCAGCGGGTCCATAACAACAGCAGGAATTATATCCCTGCCTGTCCCCTGGGTGTGCTCCTGGATCCGTGTTCAGGGAGCTGATGGAGGGCTTTAAGCACCATAAAAGAGGGTGTTAGAAAAAGGATTTCTTAATATTTTTTTAAAATTATTTTAAAGAAAATCTGAAATTCTTTTAGGTGTTCTGAACGCGGGAGTGAAGAGTTCGCTGTCTCTGCAGAATAAAAATACCTCCAGCTTCACTTAGGGCTCCGTGGCTGGGGGAAGCAGGGTTCAATGCCTGAATTCTGCACCCAGCTGGGCAATCCAGGGATTTAAATACCGGATTTAAACATCACAGAATATCCTGAGTTGGAAGGGACCCCCAGGGATCATCCAGTTCCCACTCCTGGCCCTGCACAGACACCCCAAGCACTCGCAGCTTAAATCCGCTGACATCAGACACGAACAATTGTCTCCATCAGATGATTGCTGGAAAATAAATGGGCTCAAAAGTAATGAAAAGAAATTTCCTTTTTTGGAGCAATATTTGAGCTTGGTCCTGGTGCTCTTTTCCTCTTGAAGCCTGAGCTTTGTTTCAGCCACTGAGAGAGAGAATTGTGCTGAAGCACTGCAGGCAGCTGAGACTGTTCTTCACGAGCCAGTGCAGAGAGCCCTGTGTGTCCCTGTTGTCCTCCTGGTTTTCTGTAAGTCCCTTTTCTATATTAATAGAAATATTCTTTATTCTTTTGCAGGTACAGAACAGGACAATTTAAATAAAGAAATCCTTTCTCTTCCTTAGCTTGGAGTTGGCTGTGTTTATCTTCAGTTTTCAAGGGGGAAAAAAACCCCCAACCTGTGGATTTTGTGCCTTTCTAAACCATTCCGTTGTGTGGTGATTTCACACCGGAGCAGATCCTGCTTCTCCAAAGGGGTGGGAGCAGGAATTGCTGGTGTGCAGGAAATTGGGGTGAGTACCCAGTGATACAGGGCCCTGTACTGGGCTGGAGTGAGTGTCTTCACAATTTCCTTGGCAAAGTGTTGCAGTTTGGGGGAGTGAGTGATGTCTGGGGGGGTTACAATATTTTATACGACATTTAGGCCAGGGTGGATGGGGCTTGGAGCAGCCTGGTCTAGTGGGAGGTGTCCTTGCCTGTGGCAGAGAGTTGGAATTAGATGATCTTTAATGTCCCTTCCAGCCCAAACCGTTCTGTGATTCTGTTATTCTGTAATTTTCCTGTTTGCTGTTCCCACCTTCCCTTATTAAGGGAGACCAGTATAAAACCCAGTAATAATTCGTAGTTTTGTGGTGGTTTTATTCTTCTGCCCTGTCCCTGAGCAGTTGCCAAGCACTTGGCACATCAGTGCTGGCCTTCAGGAGGTGCTCTCTGTGACAGATGGATGCCCAGTAACTCCCTGGTTGGAGCAGTGTGGGGTTTTGGTGGTTGCCCGACCTCAAATACACATCTTCTGATCCCATAAGAAAGTCTCTGGTGACTAAAATGTTCTTGGGTTTTTTCTTCTGGTGGTGTTGGAATCCCCAGCTGGATTTGGGGCAGTTTGGAAGGGGTTATTCCAGACAGGGCTGAGTTCACACAGAGTTTTTCCGTGGCTCCCACAGGTTATGGGTGCTCTTAAATCAAACCCCCGTGACTCGCACAGGCCTTGCAAGGGTTCTGTAAATTACAGCAGCACTGGGAGGAAACTCTGACTGTGGGCTTTTATACCTGATTTATTGCCCTCCTCAGAAGAGCACAGTGAGGACAATGACTTTCACATGCTGAGTCAAACAAGAAACAGCCCAAACTTTGAATTGTTTTGCTCTTTGGCTACTCCAGAAAATCACAGCACATATTTTGGACCTGTCTGGGGCTCATATCTCTTACCTGATAGATGTTATCTGCTGAGAAATGATGCTCTGATTCAATAATGGCTGAAAGTTCTGGGCTGAGCCCACTCTGAGCCCCTGCTCTCTGCAGGGTCATGTTTTGATTTGCTTTGTTAAGCTGAAGCTGCTCCCAGTTGGGATGTCCTCTCCCGGCTCCAGCGGCATCCCTTGTCCCCAGGTGCTTCCCCTGACCTTCCAAATATTTTATGGAATATAAAATACGTTTCCATAATGCAGAGCTATTTTAGAAGGTTTATTAACATTTTATATAGTGTACAATGTCTGAAAGTAATGGTCCAATTATTTATGTGACAAGATGTCCCTGAAAATGTTCATATCTGTGCTGACTGTTTAACAAGGCACTAAAAAATACCATAACCCTCTGCTGCTGCAGCCTCTCTGGGTAACAGCCCTCAATTGCATCCGTGCTGCAGTTTCACTGAACATCTGTATTAAATCTACTTTGTTAAGGTTTTAAGAAATAATGCAATTAAATAAATAGCAACATGAAGCCATAGGGGAATTTTGTTTTTACACCCTCTCCCAGTGAGAAGTGCAGTAACACAGCAGTGAGGGACAGGGACTTGCTGCCCCTCACTCCATGTTTGATACCTCTGACAAGTCTATTTATCCAGGGGAATGAGGAAATTCAGGATCAGGGTCCTTAGGAGCATGTGTGGCTCAAACTGGTGGAGCCCTCATCCCTGGGGGTGTCCAGGGGAAGCCTGGAGGTGGCACTCAGTGCTGGTGACAAGGTGGGGACTCGATGGTCTTGGAGGTCTTTCCAACCTCAATGATTCTGGGATTGTTTTCAGGGCGTTTTCACTAGAAACAGTATCAGATGATATCAAAGGTCAGCTTCTTGGCCTGCTGGTCACATTACATTACAAAAATGTCACAGGATTGTTTTTTAAGAAAAGTCTTTTTTCCAGCATCTTCAGCAATTTGGAAGTTGTGCTATAAAGAACATTTTTCCTCAGGCAGTAGTGGGTATGTTTGTTTATTTTGTGCACAGTTGGATAAGTACCTTCCACCTGGCCAGAGGAGATAAATGCAGGTGTTTTTGTCTTGAAAGCCTGAACACATTAACCATGAGAAAAGCCACGTGGAAAACTGAGGAAATAATTTTAAGTTTGTCCTTATAAATGCAGAAAACTCTGAAGGTGCATTTGTTTGACAGTGAGGAGATGAAGCAATAAATGAAATGTAGTGGGGACTGATGGTGGACAATGAAAGGATTTTGAAATGCTCTGAAAGGGATTCCTTTAAGTTCCAGCTTTAAAAATAAAGCGAGGAAAATATTTTTCTTAAATTGTGGGGGGGGAAAAAAAAGAAAGAAGCAATAGCTATTAAGTGCTGTCAGACAGCTGGTGGGTTCCTGTTCAGGAATCAATCTGGATAGCTAAAACAAAAATGAGCTCTGAAGTTATTCTCGTTAATGGATATTGGCAAAATCTGCAGCAGTTTTATATCACTGATAAAGGCAAAGTAAATGAAACACCTACTGCTCAGTTAGCTGTGGAAGTGTCTCCTGCACTGGCAGGAGGAACTGGCTCCGAAGAAGGCGATTGCAAAGTTATTGATTGGCCTCCTGCCTTTGGTTTTTGGCGTTGTCCCACTGGGCAGAGGGACCTGGCAGAGCTTCTGCTCCCTCTGGGAAGGGCCTGGACCTAAAGTGAGGAAAAGGGAGGGAAGTAAGAGAGAATTGCTGCTGTCTGCTGCCCTCAGGGGAGGAGATTGGCATTTCTCTGTCTGTGAGAAAGGAGGAAACGCTCCCAGACTGGGTTGGGTTGGAAGGGGCATCAAAGCCCATCCAGTGCCACCCCTGCCATGGGCAGGGACACCTCCCACTGTCCCAGGCTGCTCCAAGCCCTGGCCAGCCTGGCCTTGGGCACTGCCAGGGATCCAGGGGCAGCCACAGCTGCTCTGGGCACCTGTGCCAGGGCCTGCCCACCCTCCCAGGGAACAATTCCTTCCCAATATCCCACCCATCCCTGCCCTCTGGCAGCGGGAAGCCGTTCTCAGGGAATCCGAGGATGGGGCTGACAAACGTGGGAGATGGGACACTGACCCACACTTCTGAAGGTTTCACTATTTAATAAAGAACTGCTGAATTTAGGATTGCACAGGAATCTTTTTAGGAATCTTTTTTTTTCCCTCTGGAGGCTGTCGTTTGTGGTTATATCACGATTTATACTGGTTTTTGGGGGTGAAAATCTGATCCTGAAGTAACTTGAGAGTAGTTGTTGTAAACGAATGCGTAATTCCATTTACGGTGGTTAACGTGAGCAACTGAAGTAAGTCCATAATTCTGGTTATTATGGGAAAGAAGTGCACGTAAGAAGCATTTAAATGAGAAGGAGAAATGTTGAATTTAATCAGTTAGGAAAAAGTAGAGGCAGGAAAGGGAGTTAATATGAAATCCTGGCTGGTCTAAATGCAGTAACTCTGAGGGGAAAAGCTGATTCTCTGAATGAGGGGCATGGGGCATGAACTAAAGCAGCTGAGTAAGAACTAAATAAGAACCCATTTTCCTGCTTATAAATGGAGTAAATTCTGCAGTGTTTTCTTCATATGGAAACAGAGGAACATCTCCGAGTGCCTGACACACACTCACACAATAAATTAACAGCAGTATCTGTGGCAGCAAATGAGGGTTTCTGTGGAACACACTGGTTTTGCAATTAAAATGGATTTTTCTGTGGTGATCCAAGACACTGCTGGTGTTAGAATGATAAAAGGACACTCCTGTGAGTTGCCAATTAGTTTAAATTTACCTAAGGGGAAAAAATGAGAAGATACAACATTATGGGGAGGGATTTTCCCTTGCTTCTCCTGTGCAGCAGTGTGCAAATGGAAGCTGACACTGTGGACAGGACATAAAGCATCTCAGCAGGCACCGGGGAGGTTTGGCAGCTCTAAGTGCTGAAACCTTGGGTGACTTGGAGCACTCTGTAAGTTTCAGTTTAATACAATTTTGGAGAAGTGTCACGTTGGCTGTGAGTTTGTGACCTTCACCTGCAGGTTTTGCCTCCATTTCAAACCGAATGCTCTGATTTCTGTAGCTTTACAGTAAATCGGCACAAATGCAGTCAGACAACATCACAGCCATTGAGAGACCTGATAATTCTGTAA
This sequence comes from Mohoua ochrocephala, assembly GCA_013398855.1. Classification (NCBI taxonomy): domain Eukaryota; kingdom Metazoa; phylum Chordata; class Aves; order Passeriformes; family Acanthizidae; genus Mohoua; species Mohoua ochrocephala. The sequence continues at coordinate 159,160 of VZTA01001925.1, forward strand.
TATTACCTGGTTGCATGTAAGAATAGAACATTCTGAATGTAGTATTTTGACACTGGCATCTGTATAAATTTCTCTTGTAAATTATCATCCACCTGGCTGCTTTACATAGCAGCAAATTTCATTATTGCTGGATTACTGATGATATTCTTCCCTTTATTTCAACCATGACACTGACCATAAAGAAAAGCCCAAATCAATGATTTGAAATGGCTCTGAAATACTTACGGGTGTGTTTGTTAGGATGTTTCTGAGACCCTTTTTGTGGGCTTTAATGAGATGTCCTAACCGCTAATAAAGTGTGTTTTTCCAGAAGTCACCACAGCAAAAAAAGCAGCTCAGCATGGTGAATATCTCTGCTGAAACACTGGAAAGCTTCACGTGTTCAAAAGTGTGCAGCAATTTCAAATCAAGTTACAAGTTAATCAGGTAACGTCAGCTTTGCCTCATTTCAGTCCTGGAACGAGCCCTAAATTGTGGATTTTAAGCCAACGCGAGCACACGTCTGCAGCAGGTGAAGCAACCTGGACATGTGTTCCTTGGCTCCATAAAACTTCCATCATTTCCACCCCGGTGTTGTTTTCATTGGAGCTCTCCCAGTTTCAGTTTGCTGGCTCCATAAGGGGGACTGATTGATTTTTATGCTAATCCTAGGTGAAAAGCAGCTGTTGTAGCCACGGCTTGCACTCAGCTAATCCAGCTCATCGGGGCTGTAAACAGCCAGATAAAGCAGGGCTGGTTAGAGGGGATTTCAGCCTGTAAGGTGCTTATATCCCTGCGATCTGGGGGCTTACCCTGGTGTTCACCTTAGCAGGGATTTGCACCAGTGTGGCTGGGATGGGGCCCTGCTCAATGTCTCAGTGCTGATGAAGGATGGGGAGAAAGGATGGAAGGGCTTTCCCAGCCCAGCTCTTCCAAAGCAGGAGAATCCCAGTGGGATGGGGGGGAAGCACCTTGTTCTTTGTGTTCCCTGGCTGGCATTGCTGCTCAGTTCCTGCTCTCTTGGGGGTGTCCCTCCTGTCCTTCTTTCCCCAGCCAGAGCAGAGCGATGCCATAACAAGGGGGGGATTTACAGCCCGCTCTAAATTTGATTTGTTCCCACAAACGTTGTATAAAAAGGTGCTTGTTCTTTTATTAAATACTCCCAGCCTGAGGGCACGGTTTATACAACATCATTACACCTGGTAGGAATGAGTCAATCCTGTTCCCTTTCAAATGGTGGATGGCAGGGGGTGTGTGTGTCCAGGAGAAAAGGGTTGTGCTGTTCAATCAGCCACCAGCTAATGAGCACCAGTGGATTTTTCATATCGATATATAAATAAATACCTAATTTGGTGATAGGCTGATTAACCTGGTCTAGTGGAACATTCCCTGAGTGTGGAATGGGGTTGGAACTAAATGGTCTTTAAGGTGCCTTCCTATCCAGTCCTTCCTGCGATTCCATGGTTTTCTCTGTACCAGGCTCACGGATGTATCCCCACACCCCCCTCCTCTCCCCTCCGCTTAATTAACTCCACACCTCTAAACTGCCACACACAACACTGAACGCAGAATTAACTTCTTTTAGTGCCTCTAACAGAATTAAACCCCAGCTTAAGCAGGGCAGACTTCAGTTATTAATCCTCCCCTGAGCAACTATAATTATTTTTGCCAGCACTAATTTCATTTGCATATGTATTGTTAAGTTGCAGATCACAGGGAAGCGAGGGGGGGGTTTGGGTGTTTTGCTGAATGAAGCAGCGCTGTCAAAGCACAGAGATTGGGGGGAATAAAGTGCTGATTGAAAGGAAGGCAAAAGCAGCAATGCACTGACATGAAAAGGCAAATTAACAACTCTGGGTGTTTCTGATCTCTCTGTTTGTGAGAGGATTCCTGCGAGAGGTGGTTGTCCTACATCTGCCAGGAGCGACTGAATGTGACAGGGAAGGTGGCAGGGTGGTGGGGCTGAGCAAACACAGCTCAGAGTCTGCCTTCAAACCCAGCAGAAGGAATCACAAAACACTTCAGTTGCAGGGGGAGAATCGGTTTCATTGGCCTGTGCCTCACACCGCGTGTGCTGGAGTTCTGAGGTGATACAAACCCCCCATTGCTGGGCAAAGGACAGGAGCAAGGTTGCATTTGGGCCAGCGGATGTGCCACAATTTTTTCCCTCACAAATTCTGAAGAGACTTCAATCTGTGTCACTTTGCTTTGTTTTGCAGGTTGTTGTGGCCTTGGCTGTCAGAGTGCGGGGGTTTGTTGGCGATAATTCCTGTTCCAAGCCAAAAAAAGCACTCACGTAAGTCGGCTCAGATGGTTCTTCCTTTCCCTCCTTTTTCACAACTTATTTTTGGGTGCTAAAGTTGTCACTAGCAGTTGGATGGGACAACACAGGCTTTGCCTTTCCTTCGTGCCGTGGTAGGAGAAGCGATTTCCACGCTGTTTGCTGGGATTTGCCTGGAGAATTATTCTGTGACAGCTGGTGAGGGAAAGGGAAGGACATGGGTTGGCTGATGGGTGTCCACCTTTGCCCCTGTGGGCTGCACAGCAAATAACCAGGTCCTCCCTTTCCCTGGAGCCCTGAGATTCGTGGCTGTCTCTTCGGTTCTTGCTGATGTTTATTTTTGGCAAACAGTCTCAGCACCAAGCTCAGTTTTCTGTGCTCAGGGATGACCTCGAGCAGCTCTGAGGATCAAAAATGTGAGAAAAGAAGCTACAAATGCAACAGTGCTCACCAAACCTCTGCAGGGCACCCAGCGAGCACTGTGACACTGAGAGACTGTTAAAATATTATAAAAATATTCTAAAAATAGGCATGTTAATAAGGGAGAAGTTGCCAAGAGCTTGGGAGGAGAAGTGGGGAGCAGCAGTATCTCAAAGCCACAGCTGGGAGTTGCACAAAGCTTTTTTCTTGCTCAACAGGCAGAGTGAAATAAATTTATTTTATTAATGGAAATCTCTTTTTCCAATAAGAGAGCTCAGAAGGTAGAGGGCAAGAAAAGGGAATGGTCAACTTAAGTTCTTAATGCATAGCATTTTAAACTCCTTCCTTTCTACAAATGTTTAATTCATCACTGAACGTTCCTTTATTTAGTGCTGCTGAAGTTGAGTCAGAAATAAGAAATCCTCAAAGAGCTTGGTCCATGCAGTCATAAATGTTCCACATGATTTGTGCTTAAATCTTCGGTGCTGGACAACTTTGTACATTTAATGTTGAACTCTTGCATTTTCCAGGTTGTTTCCTAAACCGCGTGTTATTTTTAAGAATTACCAAGTGGAAGTGATTTCCACGGGGGTGGGAAAGGCCCCCTTGTCCTGGGAAGAAAAATTTTACCTAAGGACCAGAAAACACTTGCTGGAAGTGCTGGTCTCATGAGCATGGGAACAGATTTAGTGGGTCAGGTGAAGTCATGGAATTGTGAGGGTTGGAAAAGCCCTCCAAGGCCATGGAGTCCGAGTGTTGTCCCAGCACTGCTGTGGAAGTGGTGGCCCTGCCTGGCCCAGCAGCCAGCAGGAGTCACCCTGGGGAATGGGGGAGCTTCCAGCAGCGCTTCCAAGTGTCCTCTGCCAGCCTCCAGCCAGCTGGTTCTGAATTTCTGCGGACTGAGGATTTCGGGCTCTTTATTTCCTCAGAGCACTTCCCTGCCGGGGTGAGCAGCCCAGCCCTGCTCTGCTTGGATGGGGAGTGCGAGTGTGATCCCAGCAAGGATGGGAGCTGTTCCTGAATAACCCAGTCTCCTGGTTTGCAGCTGTTTGAAGTGACAGACTTGGTATTTGTGTCACCGTAGGGTGGGTAACGCTCCGAGCGCTTCGGTTCAGCTCTGACAGGACAAATCTGAACATCATTTTTCACTGGCCACCTTCTGCACAAATCATGTTCTGCGAATTCCCTGCGTGCTCTGGGATGACAGGAACGCTGTCGTTATCCCCAGGATGTGTTCTGGAACAAAATTCTTTCACAAATCTCAAACACAACACGAAATAATACAACAGGGGTGCTTTGAAACCTCTGTTACCAACTGCTGCTCTCGTGAGGCTGATGGGACAAGAATCCCTTGGTAGAATTTCTTCCTGGAAAGAGCTGCCAGGCACTGGAAGGGGCAGCCCAGTCCCCATCCCCGGAGGTGTCCAAGGAAGGCCTGGAGGTGGCACTCAGTGCTCTGGGCTGGGGACAGGGCGGGCATCAGCCAGAGTCTGGACTTGATGGCCTTGAAGGGCTTTAACAGCCATAGTTCCATGAAATATTTGGGTTTATGTGTCAGTCCAGTTCTCCCACACAGAGTCTAATTTTATCCAGTTAATTTGCTCAAAGCAAAACGTTGAATGTCTAGAGAAGCCCTGGTATTTAATTCAATACCTCCCTTTGATATTGCTGCTCGTAAAGGGAATTTAACATTGAAGTAAGGACCACCTTATTTTTGTCCCAAGAGCTCTCAATGGTTCTTAGAGCTTCTGTCTTTGCAGTCTCCTGTCGCTGTGGAAGCAATTAAAGCACAATTAACCCATTTGTCTGAGGGGTTCAAATGCAGGCCTGGCGTGGGCCCCGAACGTTGGGGTGGAAGCAGCTGGTGTGATGTGAGGGGAAAAGGAGAGAGGAGGGTCGGGCAAGGGAAAATAATGAAAATAACGTTGTGCAGTAGGATGATGTTAACGACATTCAGGTGATGTTTGCCACGTTTGCAGGGTCTGGGTTTGGCTCGGGGATGGGTTTCCCTGTGTGTTCAGCAGCTGCTTCCAAGCAAGCATCCAACAATTCTGCTGGCCCATCCCTCATGGATGAGTGACTGTAAAACTGATGTCCCAGCTTTAGTACCCCAAAGCTGCTTGCTAAGTGGGGAATTGTTCTCAGGCTGAGGAATTAATAGCAAAGTTTCCCTGACAGAAAGAGTCAGGCATTCATCCCACAGCAATTGTTCCCAGAACTGGCAAATACAAATTAAAGCACTTTGCTGCTGCATTTGTTTTTTCTGTGCAGGTCTTTATTTATGACATTTGCTGTTTAGGTTTGAAATCTCAGCCCTATATAGAGTTTCACACAAATTACACATGAAAACAAAACGTGTCTGGAGACAAGAATAAACACTGTCACCAAGAGAAATTATTGTTTTCAGAAATATGTCCAACCCTACCCCGTTTTCTTGTATAAAAACTGATTTTTACTCCTCAGGACCTTTGTCAGACTGAGTAAAATCATGTTCTGCATTAACTCTTCTATGCTGAGGCTTTTTCCTGTTCTTAAGGGAGGGAAGAGGCAGCACCCTGAACATCTCCAGAGAGCCACACACATCGAGGGCCAGTGCTGGCGTGTGGAGCACCCTCCTCAGTGTCTCAAGAGGCACAGGGAGACTCTCACCATTAATAAAGGGTTCTTTGGAAACCTCTCCAACCCAGCTGAAGTGCAAAAATTACTTAAAGTGCTCCCAAACTCCACTTATGGGGCCATAACTCAGCTGAGACCGAGAGCTCCCCGTTTCTCCGCCACAGTAAGTGGGAGTTGTTCGATCCCTCCACTCTTAATGACTTCAGAGTAAAAGGAAAGTTATTTTAAAGTAAGAAGAACATCTTCCCCAGTGAAAAACTTTCTGCCAGGGTCTAATTTGTGGTTTGAATGAGCTGTCTGGAGCAGAGCTCACTGAGGTGTCTGCTGGGTGAGGGGAGAGGGGGGAGCAGCTTTGGGCTGGACGTGGCTGAGCTTTGGTATCGAGTCCGCATTTGCTGTTGCCTTCTGTTTAACTTCAGTGTGTGCTGTTGGGCAGTGGCCAGGCTTGGAGGGGCACTGGAAGTAGAAAAATACATCTGAAACCAGCAAATATTAAAGGTAACAGTGCATTAAAAGAACAGCAGGTAAGCACTGTGCAGGAGAGGGAGATCCCTGTGCCAGGGGCCGAGTCGCTTCTGACGAGGTTAAAACTGAACAACTGCCAGGAGGGAGACATTTTCATTCCTTGTTCTTCAGTGACAGAGGTGTTTGTTTAATTTTGGACCTGAAGTAACAATTAAATCAGCTTTTCTAGTTTTTGCAGGAGTCAGTTTTTCAAGCCATTTTAATTAGTGTTTGTTTGTCTAAAAGTGCCAAAGCCTGGGAAGGATCGGGCACTGCCAAACCACCTTGCTTATTTCCTTAACTCGAGGTGTAGAGGCAGCAGAGAGCACCTGTCTGCCCTGGTTAGGCTGATCTAACCACCAGGAGTCTGAATTTAGCTGACACACAGCTGACACCCACACCCAGCTCTTCCCTTCCACAGTGTTTTTTCCCATCTGTTTCTGAGGAGAGGAAAAGCAGATCAGGTGCTGGGTTGGTTTTGTTGCTGTTTTGTTCAGGAGAGAGCCGGCTCTGGTTCCTCCAGGTGCAACATTCATCTGCCAAAGCAGACAACATTTATTTTCTTTTACAACATTTAGAGTTTAATGTGGGGTTAGGGGTAGAATTTCATCCCTGTCATGCTGTAGGTGCGGGAGCAGGACCTGCACAGGGGTTTCAGCATCCCCTGCTGGAAATTCTTTACGGATACCCAGGGTCAGGTACATGTGGATGGTGGCTTGGCCACATCTGGACGTGTCACCTGGTCCTGGGTTCAGCAAAACCACAAAACAGCCCAAAGTAAAGGGATTCCCAGGGGCCAGGGTGGCCCTGCAGCACCCAGCTCCCCCCGTGCCCTGCACACCCTTGACGTGAGGCTTGAGAGGGCACATCTGAGGAGAGCCTGGTGAGCACCTCACCGAAATTCCTCTCTGCTGATGCCCAGGTTTCCAGTTCTGGTTACACAGCACAGGGAAAATCACAGCCTTTAGGCTGCACTGATGAAAATGAGCAAAACTTTCTATTCCTAAACTGTTAAAGTAAGAGCTGAAAGTCCTGGAAATGCTCCACACACTCAAAAAAATCCAGGGCTCCATTTCTGTATTTTTCTGATTGTTGCTGCAGTTTCAGATGCTCCCATTTCACACGTGGAAATTGGTGATGAGCAGATTAGGGGATTTCCTACCACCTGTGGAGTTATTAGAAAGAGCAGATGCTGGTAATGCTGGAAATAGAATTCTAGCTTGGAATTTAGACTTCTTTTATTTGCGCATTTCTGAGAAATGAAATATACGTGAACTCCTAATGATCTAAGTTATTAGAGAGAAAAAGAAAGCTTTGAGGGATCTGGCCCCAAGACTGTGTCCTATTAATTGTAAATGTAAAATAATTTCTCTGATGACAATGGAAAACTGCACAGTAATTACAGTGGCCCAAGAGAAGAAATTACCGTGGAGTCTCAAGTTATCAAACAGCTCCAACCGTTTTTAATATCACAGAAATGCTCAGACTTCATGCAAGAAAAGCAAAATACCCCAAGGTAGTCTAATTTCATCTCCCAGCAAACAGAAATCTTTTTTCCTGTGTATGCAAATCACATTTTTACTGCAGCAAGGAGCAATGTGTACTTTATATTTTTTTTTTTCCTTTTAGCTCATTGGAAACACAGCTGATGTAATTGGACAATTGATGTAATTGCAAATGCAATTGCAGTAATTGCACATGCAAATAAGGGATTATTCTCAGGGCTATAAAACTTGTGGGAGCAGGTACGGTGTGCTCCTGCAGTGCTTGGCACATAATTGTATGGGTATTTTGCACCAAGGCTTTTATGCAGCTCCTGCCTCCTTATTTATCTGGGAACGGCTCCGTTCCCAAAGTATGAAATATCCTTTACACAGCAAGCAATAAAAATAATGGGTTCCCCGTAATACTCAGGGCTGGGAATGCATTATTTCTAAACTGTGGTGCCTTTTACTTTATGGAGAGTGAAATAAACACTTACTGGAGATAAATCCTCGCTTGAGCTCCACAGCCACCGGGCCCATCCGGAGTGTTTGCTGGTTCCGGGGGCAGCGGGAAGGGAGTGTGGCAGGCCATAGTTTATGATGGGGGTTTTTTTAAACCTGTTGTTGCTAATGATAACATTTCAAATGTAATAACTTTTCCTTTCACTCCTTATCTTTCCATTTCCTCACCGTCAGGAGCTGCTCTGTGGTGAAATCCTCGTTTGTGTGTGAGGAAAAGGCGCGAGTTTGAGCAGCCCAAGCGTTTCATAGCTTGCTTCCGAGCTGCTGGAGTTCATCACGGAGCTGTGCACGCTCAGGTCATTCCTTGGGGTTGGATAATACTTCTTTTCCTTGTTTTCCCCTCCTTTTTTACCCCCTGACTGCAGTGGAGGCATCAGCAGCGTGTTCCAACAGCACCAGGCTTCCAAGGGAACGGGTAGAGCCAGATCCAGGTAAGATGGGCTGAATACATTGAATTTATTACTTTTATTGTGTCTTATTCCAGAGCAGGAGTGCCACAAGCTCCACATCTGCTATGAAAGGAAACATTGAATTCATGAGGCAAATAAACCCCCAGGATGGGATGTCATTGTTGGCAGAATCCAGTGGCACTGCAGGAATAAAATGAAAATTCTAGGGAATGCCTCCTGCCATTCGGGAGGGCCAGGCAGGTTTCTGCCATGGACAGGAACATCCAGGTGTGTGTGGCAGAAAGGCAGGGAGGGAACAGTACCTGAGGGAGGACAGGGCCACGTTCTCAGCTGTGGGGATCAAGAGAGATCAGTTTCAGTGTACAGGAAATGCTTTTCCCTACAGTCACAGAAATCTCTCCCCCAATATGTGTTTAAAGCTGGAGGGGTCCCTAGGAAGAGCTACAACACTCTACTTCCAGCAGTTTGCTGGGACCAGAAAGGGGCAGGGAAAAACACATTCCCATTCACAGACTTATGGCCCAAGGAATGGATTTTTCAGACTAAGCCATCATTTTTATCCTGGCGTGGTCACTCTGTATCCAGGGGTGATGTGAGCCCACTTTTTCCTCACTCTGAGGCCAGTGCCTGTATTTGTCCATGTTCCTGCCTCCAACTCCATGTTCCTCATTGCGCTCTCTGAACACTGGAGCGACTCTCTTGGGAGAGTGGTAAAGAAGAGGGAATTGGATCCCCAAAGGCTGTGCTTCCTCATAAATTCCTCTCTGGATAGGGTGGTGTCTGTATGAAAATCATGGATTTTTGCTTTGCAAAAGCATTGGTGGCCTGACACCGCCAGAGTCTGGGTTATTCAGACTTTTGCCTCAACGCAGTCTGGCAGTTCTTGTTCCAAAGCCACGTTCTGCAAACACAGAGGGGCCCAGAGCCCCGAGGTTCGCCCTGCACAGACACAGGGGCGTGATCTGCAGGGCAAATAATCCTGGAAATGACCTGTCTCAGGTGGCCAGCTCCAGCTCTGGACAAGGAAGGGTTGTGGCACTGCCCTGTCGGCAAGAATTAGATTTGAGAACAGGATTATTTGCAGGTTCTTGATCTGGTTAAGCTCCCTGGGAAGGCCCTGCCGTGCTGTGTTGAACAAACACTTCTGTGAGATGGGAACTTGATCTTCGCATGACATTTGTAGCTTGATAGGAAGAACCTCTGGCTTAATCTGTTCCACTGAGAGATGGGGATTTATTTTATTTATCAAATTCGAGTATGATCTTGGGGTTAGTTCTTCAGCTGATGTGCTCCGGTGTAGAATAGTGTCGGGTCTGGTGGAGAAATTCTAATGCAAGTAAAGGTTTTGGGCTTCCCTCATTTCACCCTCTCTCATTTTCTTTATGTTAATTCTTAATTCCAGCAGAAAGACATTATGCTTTACCTTGGTTTGTGTTTGTTCTCAGAGCAAGAGCTTTCACTGATCACCCGCTGCTGTCCATGGACTGGGAATGCATTTCCTCTGGTATCTTCACACTCCTGCTGGCCAGGTGAGCTCATATTTCCATAGAATAACTGAGTGGCACAGTGGTTTGGGTTGGGAGAGACCTTAGAGATAATCTGGTTCCCCCTCTGCCATGGGCAGGGACCCCTTCCACAGAGCAGGTGACGAGGGAATAGAAGCCAGAGACAGCAATCCTTCACCTCGAGCAGAATTGAAATGATGCAGTTCCAAATCCACAGAGCTGCGTGGCACACAAATGGATGAAATATGTGTTTGTATGTCATATGTTTAGCAGCAGGTGCAGGTTTTGAAAGGGGAAGGTGATTCCAGCCCTTGGTGGAGCTGTTCCTGTGTCACAATCCCCCTCCTGGGCTGTCCTGCAGGGCCCTCTCCTTCCAGAGGCTGCGCTGAGGCTCCGGGAAGGTTTGTTTGCAAAACCCCAAACTGAGCCTTGTATTAAAACCAATCCCCCATATGGTGGCAGCCTTTTGAAAGAGATGGGGAAAAACTCCCTCCGTTGAGTGTTTGTTTTAATGCAGTCAGAAAGAAAAACAGATCATGTGGAATGGCTCTTCTCAATTCCATGGGGAAAAATGGGCATCTCTGAAGCACTTCCACAGAAACCTGAGAGAGGGAGAGGCTTCCCAGTTCCTTGCTAACAAGATTATTTCGATTCTTGACCTTATATCAAGACAGGAGTGGTTTTAATCATTTCCATCCCTTCTCAAGTGCTTATGACAGTCTTAGTCTTAGATAAATATCGTTTTTACCTTTGTATAATGTTCTTCTACATTTTCATAGAATAAAACTACATTTTGGGCTAAAAAAAGAGGTGAAATTTCAAATGGGCAGTGCAAGCGTGCAGGTTTTTAATGTACTGAGAGATACAAGGACACAAACCCATAAATACAGCACCAAAATGTGTCTGCATGCACAGACATGAAAAATGCCAGCTTCATCAGCAAGGTGAAGACTGTGTGATTCCCTCTGGAGAGCTGCCAGTAGAACTAAATATAATCAACAGTATGAATGCAGGGCCCAATGTAAGAAACAGAGGCCCCACTTCTGCTGTCTGTGGTGTTGTTAATGCCTCAGCAGAGGCTGCACAGTGACTTGGAAGAGTTTGTTCCTCTTCCCTGAGACATTTCTGCTTGTGTTCAGCAAATTCCAAAATTAGGTGTTCAGCAGAGTCCTCCTTGTTCCCAGAAGCTTTTCAAGAGCGGCGAGCCCTGTGCTGGCAGCTCCCCTGCTCTCTGCTGCTCCTGGCAGGGAAAGCCAATCCGTGCCGTGAGGGAGGGGAGCAGGGAAAATCCATTTGCCGGAGATTTAAGTCCTGTAAATCAGGGCCGTGAACTGGAAAGCACGCCGGGGAAAGTGGGGCTAATTCCTTTAACTGCCCATTAGGCTTTGCTGCTTCCTCCTCCCGGGATCCCATTGCTGAGGAAGAAGAGCTGTTTGCTGCTTCCTCCTTCCAGGATCCCCTTGCTGAGGAAGAGCTGTTTGCTGCTTCCTCCTCCCAGGATCCCATTGCTGAGGAAGAGCTGTTTGCTGGGAAGCTCTGCCACCGCTGGAGGGTTTGGACCTTTCCAGAGGGCCTGGTTGGCAGCACTGCTCCGATGGAGGAAAGGCTTTGATTTGCTTTGAAGTGGCTCAGTGCAAGGAAGGCTTTTTTTCCCCCCCTTTTTCCTTTGCTCAGTGGCTGCTGCCCACCAGGATCGCTCAGCTCAGACGTTTGGGGGGCAGGAAAATCCCAACACCACGGCAGGGTGACACTGTTTGCCCCCGAGCTGTGGCAGGGAAGAGCAGCCTCTCTGTGCTGTGGCATCCAGGCAAAGCACCACGAGAGCTTTTAGAGGGCAGGTTGAGAGTTGTGGTGGCTGACAGTGCTTTGTCTTTCTCGCTGCTCTGCTGTGCTGCCCTGAAATGACCTGCTCCTGCAATCTGTTTTCCCCCAGTGAAAATAAAACAGGAGGGAGACAGGAATGCACCAGTGACCCAGAGGTGTGAGGAGCTCTGAGGGGATCTGCAGTCCCAGCTCCATCTGCCCGGCACCCTGGTCCTGCAGGAGCTGCTCTCCCAACAGGAGCTGTGAAGGCAGGGCAGGATATGAAATGTGATTCAAGAAAGAATGGAGGAATCCAGGAAAGATGGAGAAAGACTTTTTACAAAAAGCGTGGAGTGACAGCACAAGGGGGAAATGGTTCCAAGTTGAAAGAGAGTAGGTTTAGATTGAATGTTAGGAAGAAATCCCTCCCTGTGAGGGTGGGGAGGCCCTGGCACAGGGTGCCCAGAGAAGCTGTGGCTGCCCCTGGATCCCTGGCAGTGCCCAAGGCCAGGCTGGACACTGGGGCTGGGAGCAGCCTGGGACAGTGGGAGGTGTCCCTGCCCATGGCAGGGGTGGCACTGGATGGGCTTTCAGGTCCCTCCCAACTCAAACCATTGTGAGATTCTATGAATATCCTGAGTTGAAAGGAACTCCCAGGGATGTGATGGGCCCCCCACCCAGGTAATGATTCTTGTCCTGGACCCCTCTGCCCCTCTTTGTGCTCAGCCAAAGTCCCCTCTGTGCCCAGGGGAAGGGACTTAGTTTCTTGGCCTCTCTCCACCCCTGGCTCACAGAAATGCAGTGTATGTGCTGACTGGCGGCTCGGAGAGCCACAGCCTGCTTATGTTTTTAGAAATAAAGATATTAGCATGCAAATGACTCTGGGAGGTGTTTCTTCTCATTAGAGAATGGAGATCACTTGATAAAAGATGCAGAGTGCTTCATCTGTAAAAGGGTTCAGCAAATTTGTCTTGTCTCCATGGCTCTCTCACCACGAGAGCTCGGGGAGCGCGGCGGGGAAAGCTCAGGAGACAAATGGTTTGTGACACTCGGGTTACCTTTACTGTGCAAGGTGGGCGTGAAATGTTTTATGGGGAGACAAAAAAGATGATGGGCAATTAACTACAAACTCATGCAGCAGGTTTATCATATGCTCAGCTCATCCATCTGTGTCTCAGTCTCCAGCAGACTCATGAGTTTCATCAAGAAAACCATTTTCAAACTGGCAGAGCAAAACAGATCGGTTTTGCCTCCGAGCTCCATCGAGGTTTGCAGTGCTTTTATCATATGTTTATGGTTTACAGATGCAAAATACACATGTAAGAGAGAAGAGGGGGGCAGATGCTTCTCCCCTTGCAGGGGGCATGTTTTGAAATATTTCTCACCCAGGGACCAGTTCTGCAAATGCTCGTGTGCATGTGAATGGCTTTACTCAGATTAATGGAATCCTTTGGGATGAGATGCTAAACATGGTGTGTAACTGCATTTAAATTCCAGCCCCTGTCCTGTGATACTGAGAGAATGGCTCAGGGAATTAGGAGAGGAAGGATGAGCTGGTGGTTAACGACTGAATCGCTCTGGAAAATGTTGGTGCTGGTTTTGCCTCTGCTGCAGATGGTCCGTGTGGCCCTGGGTCAGTCCCTTGGTCTGGCTGTAACTCGGTTTTGGTCTGTAAAGTCACGGAATCATGGAATGGTTTGGGTTGGGAGGGGCCTTAAAGCCCATCCAGTGCCACCCCTGCCAGGGGCAGGGACACCTCCCACTGTCCCAGGCTGCTCCAAGCCCCAGTGTCCAGCCTGGCCTTGGGCACTGCCAGGGATCCAGGGGCAGCCACAGCTGCTCTGGGCACCCTGTGCCAGGGCCTCCCCACCCTCCCAGCCAGGAATTCTTTCCCAATATCTCATCCATTCCTGTCCCCTGTCACTGTGGGGCTGTTCCCCCTTGTCCTGTCCCTCCATGCTCTTGTAAAAAGTCTCTCTCCAGCTCTTGGTGACTCCCTTCAAGTCAGGATAGTTGTTTTTTCAATCTGTTTGTGCCAACTCAGTTAATACTTGACAATTGCCCCTCTCAATATTATGCCGATGAATATTTTATTGGAGACATTTAAGTACTAATCTTATATAAATAATTTTTCCCTTAACTAATTAGCTGGACGCAGTCTTGCCAGATTGGTTAAAAAAAGAAATTGATTTTCAGAATCAAAGGTAATTATTTTTATCCTCTGAATCTTCAAGGGCCTCTTCTCTTTTCAGCCTCTAAATGTAACTGCTCCACAAAAAGCACAGAGCTCTTCCCTGGAGACCGGGCTGGGGAGGGAATCAATAAAGGGGGAGCTCGGGACTAATCAGTTAAAGTGCCACAAAGCCCTGGGATGATGTCTCTCTCTTTCACCCTGCGTCAGGGGAGGGTGCTGAGCCCGGGTCACCTGGGAATAACCCTAATAAGTTGGATAAAGAATTAAGTGCTGCAGGTCCCCGGGCCTGCCACGGGGTCACCGGTGCCGGTGCACAAACAGCTCCCTGCAGCTCCCAGCTGTACTTTTCCATGCCATGCTCCACTTTCCTTGCAGGAGAACCGCTTGAACAAAGCAGTGCCCTAATTTTTTTATTAATTCGCCAAATAAATGTACATTTTTTATTGCTTTAGAAGGCTGCGGTTGATGGAACACTGTGCAGCTCTGAGGCTTCAGCAAGGGAATTGCTGCCTTTAAATTCCCTCCCTCGCCGCTCGGCGCCGCCGGAGGGAGGGAACTCCTGGAGAAAGATGTTGGCCTTGTGGACTTTGCTGACAGTCCATAAATCGCAGTTTTGTCAGCCCAAAGAGGTGCCATAAAGAGAGCAGATTAAAAGAGATTAGTTCTGCCAAGTGGCCTGAAGAGAGAATTTACAGCTCCCCTCTGCCTGCCCGGGGAGCTGCGGCATGCGGGGGGCTCCAGGGGTCGGGAGAATCCTCCTGCTCCTCTCACACCAACGGGAGAGGGGGAGAGGAGGGATCAGGAGAGCCTGGGGGTTGTTTTTCTGTCTCTGTGTCATTTTTGGAAGAGGCTCCTTTCTGATTTTTGTCACAACGTTTGCCCTTGGTAGAATCAAACACTGCTGGAATGGGATGGTTTGGGTGGGGAGGGACCTTAAAACTGATCCCATTCCACCCTGCCCCGGCAGGGACACCTCCCTCCATGTGAAACGTGCCCAAGTGATGGTGATTGATCCCTGAGGACACTCATGGGATGCCCAGGACATTGAGGGGAGGATGAGAAGGCAGAGGAGGAGGAGAGCTCACCAACAACCACCAGTTCAGGTATCAGTCATCAACAGGATTCAGCTTAAAACATCCCCAAATCAGTGCTGTGGTTGGTGGTTGTGGTACCCTGGCATCTGGACACCAAAAAAGTTTTGGAAAATTCAAATTCACTTTGGGAATGACAATGGGGTGCCATCCCTGGGTTTCTGCTGGCTCATGAAAGCTTCCCAAGCCTGGCTTTCGTGGCTCAAACCCTGGATTCAAACAGGAGCACCCGGGGAGGGTTAGGTGTAGCCCCTGCCAGAAAACACCTGGGATAAAACAATCAGGAATTCTGAAGGAATGAGGAAAGGGGAGAGCTTTCACTGCAGAGCCCAAGGAGGAGTGAGTGCTATCACAGATTGGCTGTATTGAACGTGCTTTTAGATCTGGCACAGCAGAGGTGCTTTAATCCCTTGGCTCGAGAGGCAGTGAAGAGCCATTAGCTCATGGAGCCATTCCCAGCCCAGGTAACACAAAATGTGCCTTTCTTCCCTCCCTGCTCCACGGAAAGGCAGGAGGAAAGGCAGGAGAACCTCGTCCTTTGCTGGCCAGATTTTAATCAGGCCTTGTGTGATGCACCAGGAACCCGAGCTGTTTGTCTGCATTCCTAAACAGTGAGATAAATGGATCTGCTGTAATTTCACCTGAATTTCGCACGGGTAAAATGCCCTCCATCCCAGTTTTTCTCCCTCATTTTCAACAGCAGTTTTCCTATTTTCCAATATAAATGCAGATATTTTATAAGTCCTTATAATGTGATCCTGCAGATCTGTCAGTGTAATGAGTTCTCTGCAATCTGGAGGTGCCTCTGTGGTTCTTATTTTGATCCTGGGATGCTACAGAGAGAAAACCCACTGGGAAAAGGCACTGTGAGCCCGTGGGAGAGCACCTTTCCCATTTTCCTGCTTCCCTCCAATATTTTTTGTAAATTCTTTGGAAAATCCTGTTTGACGTTATTTTAAAAGGGGATACAAGGTGAGGGCAGGGAAGTTGAAATGCTTGTTGTTAATAAATAAACATAAAAATCAGAATTTAAATGGAAATATCACTGTGTATCTTACCATTTCAAAAAGGCAGTTTACAGTCACTTTGAAATAGTTTGAGGTAGACTAGAAATGGAAAATATGAAAGGAGAACTATCATATCCATGAGAATGGTTTGATAACCTGAGTTTCCCTGTGGTTTATTTATCTGTGGAGAGAACAAGTTCATCTAGAAGTGTCTATTTTACTTGATGGGACATTCGCTCCCTCCCAGAGATGGAATATTCTGTCCCCATTTGATTCACTGGAGAAAATGAAATGCAAAATAAGTGGGGAAAGGGGAGCTGTGATGATGAAATTGGAGATATTTGTTAATGTGCATCATGCACATGTTCAGAGCCTTCAAACGGGGCCCTAAAATTTATCTTCATGCTGCAGTCAGTGTTCCCTTTGTGCTCCAGTCAGTGTTCCCTCATTCCTGAGGAACAACAACAGCCTGTTCCAAGCCAGGGACACAGAATAAGATGGGGAAGGTTCCCTCCACCCAGGCAGGGCTGGTGTGGGCAGAACTGGGACATTTGGATGCAAACCCAGCGGAGCAGGGCTGAGATTGTCCTTGAGCAGCTCGTGGCCCCTGCTCTGTGCCCCTGGGCTGTTCTGGGCATCGCTGCCCCGAGCCTGGGAACGCTGAGGTTTGCCAGGAGTGCAGGGAATGGGATGGCCTCGTGCCCAGGAACACCAGCACCGGGCACCTGGGGCTGGTTCACTTGGTTACAATCCAAAACAAGCAATCAGCCTTGTTCTCAGGTGGTCAGCTGCGTGTATTTTACAGCCATTAATTGCTGGTTAATTGCCACACAGGTTACCATCCCGGACAATGAAATTCCTGGGTGTTTTTGTTGCCACGATGTGTTTGTGTCTGGACTGAGGGTCCTAAGGCAGCTGCACAGCTTCTGCCCGGTGTGCAAATCTCAAAGAGGTGCTCATCAGTTTTTTAAAACGTGAGCTGGCACTGGTTCAGTGGAAGAATTGAATTGAATGAAAACCAGAAAATTGGGAAGCTTAATTAAAATAACTGCTGATGGAAAGTGCTAAGGGATAAGACCTGGGCATGATAATAATAATAAAAAAATTAGAAGTCTGTAAAAGAAACTTTCCAAGCTGCTGGCCACTGGCTTTTCCATGGTCAGTCCAGCTCTGGGAACGTGTCACTGAGTGTTTGGGCTCTGGTAGCCATGCTGGAATAACCCTAAAAACGCCTTCTCCAAGATGTGACAAGCCCCCAATGTTTCCAACTCCTCCTGAAGCCAGGCACTGCTCCCCAGGGAAACTCTGCTGATACCTGAGAAGCTTCTGGATGGAGAACACCACGATGGAGCCTCCAGGGTGTGAGCCCTGGCTCCAGCACAGGTAAAATCCGGTTTTTCTTCTGGGATGGAGCCTTGGCCATAGGGAGGAGCTGTGCTCTGCCTGGGGAACGTCGAGAAAAGAGTGCGCCGACATTTTAAAGCCAATTCTGGTTGTTTTTCAAACCTGAGCTGTGCTTTTGTATGTAGTTGGATATTTGAAAAGCCTAAATTAGAATTCAGAGAGCTGTTGGCAATTTGGGGGCCAGATTTTGCTCTTATTTCCCTTTGTACAAAGCAGGAATGTGTAAGGAGGAATTGGCAGCGCACCCAGGACAGATTTGAGCTTGTTTAAACTGAGTTTCTAGAATTGCTTTGCTCTTCTTCAGGCTGCGTGAGCCTCCAAGCTGGTGCTTCACTGAGGGAGTGATGGCTCCCCTGGGCCCTGCTCCGAGCACATCCCCAGCCCCACTCCTGGTGATTTCCATGGTGAAACCCTCGCTCCTCTCGCCGAGTCCAGCCCTGCGTCGCTGCCACTGATCTGGCGTTCAGTGCTCCCCTCGCTGCTGCCAGCTGGGACGGGTTCCAGGTGCTCCTGTGCCTCCTGCCAGCTTTCCAAGCCGTTGCTGAGGGCACAGCAGCATCCCTTTGATGAGCTGCTGCAGGGCAGCGCTGCCAGTTCCGCGCCGTCCGGAGGCTCCCGCGAGCTTTTCCTGGGGTGGGTTTGTTCCTTCTGTGTTTGGGCTGGAAAACGCAGAGAGGCTTTAGAAGCACAACTGAATTTCAGCAGCAGCAGGGAAATGGTGGAAGTTTCCAGCACCTCCATCCCTGGCAGTGTCCAAGGCCAGGCTGGACGGGGCTTGGAGCAGCCTGGGACAGCGGAAGGTGTCCCTGCCCATGGGTGTGGCACTGGATGGGCTTTAAGGTCCCTTCCAACCCAAACCAGTCTTGGGTTCTATGTGTCTATAAAGTCAAAAATTTCAGGTTGTTGAGCTGTGTGGCACCTCCTTTGTGTCTTTTCCTTTCCTGTTCTTCTGCAAAAAGGATGGAGGGTTTGTAGCCGTTCCTGGCGGAGGGGCCGGTGTGGAAAGGATGGGTTGAAGTTTGGCTCCAGGCTCCAGGGAGGCTGTCTAACTCAGCCAGTTGCACAGATCTGGAATTATTTTGGAAAATGTTTGGTCTCTGAGACCCAAACCCAACAGACTGAAAGCCTTTGGGACACAAAATATGTTTGGAGCCCCCCGAGATGCTGTGGGCAGTGCCGGCACTTCCCACCCTGCCTGCAGGGAACAGCCAGAAATGCTTCGTTCCTCAGGTTCCCCATCGGGAATTAGAAACATTCCTCGTTTATAAGTTAATTTTCATTGTTCACAAGAAAGGGATTAAGTGTAAGTTCATTATCGTTAATATTCATCTGAAGCGGCTTTAAAAATGCACGTCTAGGACAGAAGTGTGACCAAGGAAGTTTACATTCAGGTCTGGATTATTTCTATTAGTGGAAGGGAAAAATAGACACTTTCAGTGAAAATGTTTCAAAATTAATTTTGTTTTGGACACTTCCCCTGTGTCAAAGAGCCCCTAGAAGAAAATATTGCTTGACTTGGTTTTTTTCTGATGGATTTAACAAGTATTTAACCAAGTGAAGCAGTTCTCCGTTCTGTGATACCTTCTGCAGCCTCCCATAGCAACTCTTGCCACTCTCAGTAAGGCTTGGCTGTGTTTAACATCATTCACATTATCAAGACTTTGATTTTTCCCTCCTCACTCTGCAGCTTTTAGAAGATGACAGGAATTTGTCCAGACTCCACCTAAGTGGAGCAAAAGGCACAGCCATTCTGCTTGATGTCCGTGGCAAAAAAGCCTGGGATGGAGGACAAAACTATCAAAAATCAGTGCTTCAAAATCTCTGTCTTTCAGAGAAGATTTAAAAACAGCCTCCCCCTGCCTTTTCCTCTCAGGTTTTCCTGAAAGGTTTTGTTTTAGGGGATGCCACTTTCAAAGAGGGGCAGGAGAAAGCTGGGGGGGGAAAAAAATTAAATTATTTTCCCAGTTCAGTCATCCTGGAGAGGAGCTCTGTGAGGAAACTCTGCCTTCCAAGGCCAGGGGAAAGCAGGACAAATTAAAGCATTTGTTTTCCCCCATAAAGGCACCTGTTGGTGGAAATCTTGACATATTTTGTTTAAATTTAAATATTTCTTTGGAACGTTGGGATTGTGGGCAGAGTTTTAACTCCCTGCCTTGGCTCATGAGGTGCAATAATGAGAGCTCTGCCTCTTAATTTGTGTGGTGTTTAATGGAGGAGTGAACGGAGGAATTTCTTTGCCCTCTTAACCCAGTCTGTCTTGCACTTGCAGGTTTTCCCCCAGGAGCTGCCCACCTTGCACAAAAGCAGCCAAGGAGAAATGTCATTGCAGTGGGAATAAATGGGAGATGGTGGCACGGAAAGGGACCTGCCATTAACTGCTCGTGATGTCACCTGAGACTTCTCAAAGGAGCGGCTTGGAAAGAACGGCTCGCACCAGAAAATGCAACCAGAAAATGTATCAAAGAGGAAAATGTAATTGCTGGGATTGAGCTGAGCAGAGAGACCTCCTGTGAGAGAGAAATGTGAGTCGGCACATGAAGGAGAAGCCAGGAATTAGTCTCAGGGAAGTTTTAATCCTTTTGTGGATGCATTTTCTCCCCGGTTTCCTGCAGAGCCGAGGCCGATGCCCTGGCACGGTGTCAGGACGGAACGGCTGCAGGCAGAGCTGAGCATTCCCAGGGTGCAGAGTTACTCCTGGTTTGCTCCTTTAGTAGGGACCCTCTGCTACCTGTCCTTCACCACTGCTCGTGCCACGTGGCCCTGGGCAGTCCCCTCAGCTGTCCTGCCTTCGGTCCACCCTTCCTGAGGGAGGGAGGGACAGGGCTGGGCACCTCCAGCTGCAGCTTCGGGGTGGGAATTGTTCAGAAGTGCCAGATAGGATCAAAAGAAAGAAGAAGCTGTGAGGGTTTGGAGGTAAAGTTTCTCCCTGGGTGTGTATCTGTGTGCCAGTTCTGAGCCTAAAGCAAACATTTCAGGTGGTGGGGAAGGTCCCCCTTTCATGTTCCCGGCCTGAACCCCCAGGCTGGGAACAATTCCTCTGGAAAGATCTTCAGGGCCTGGATGCCCACAGAGCATTAGGGCTGGAGAAGCCCTCCAGGATCATCCATTGGCTGGACAGAAAAAAGAAACCGGGGATATCCAGAGGGTTTTATATTCTTCTAAATGTTGCCCCTTTATCGTGTTCTGTCCTCGCTAACCAGGGTTGGAGATTGTCCTGCAGCAAAAGTCACCTTTTAATCAGAGCCTCACGTGAAGCATTTCCCTCAGTGCAGACACAGGGCCTGGGTTTGAGGTCTGGGGGCACTCCTGGAGTGAGCCTAAATGGAGAATTAGTGCCAAAAATGGATCATCCTTTGTTTTAATGCTGACAGAGGTTCTGGCTCCTCTGGGTTGTCATAAAGTGCAGTGATGGAGTTCCACCCTTTCCCGTCGCTCTGATTAATTCTGGATCGAACGCTGCCGTGTTTGTGTCTGTGGCAGCTTTCACTGGAGGAAGGAGGTTGGGGAAATATTATTGTTCAAGCAGTTTAGGATTAAAATGGGATGAATAACTTTTACGAGAGAGGAATAATACATTTAATTTTGAATTTGTTATTCCTTGGGCTTCTCGCAGCCCGCTCTGCTTCCCTCCCGGGTTCTGTGGGAGAAGGAGACAAGAACTGCTGCAGCATCTGCTATGATTAATGCCCTGGAGGAACCTAATGGTTATGGAATTAGTGCGTGTTTGAAGGGTCTGACACGGCAGATAATTCCTCCCTGCTCCCCCTGCCCTGGCAACACAAGATTTAGACTTGCTGATGCTCCCGAGGAGCTGCCCCAGCCCCAGCTGCAGAGCTGAGGCCCAGAGATGGTGGGGATAAGGTAAATAACCTCTCTGGCCACGGGCAGCTTATCTAAATGAAAACTCAGCTCAAACCCCCTCGGAATCTCTGCCATCGCTCCTGCCAAAGCCCATATTTAAAAAAGAAAATGAAATGTTGGAGTTTTCAATTTCAAGTGGGTGCAAGCATTTCAGTTCCAAAAAAAAAAATAAAATAAAATTAGATGGTAGATTGTGAAAAAAGTAAATGCTGCAGTGTCCAAAAATGACAGAGTGCAAATTCCCACATTTTGTTCAGAGCAAACAAAACCAATCAAGGCCTTTCACAGGGTATGAATGGAAGGGACCCACCAGGAGCTCTGAGTCCAACTCCGCCTGCGCAGAACCAGCTCTGGAGTTCCACCAGCGCCTTCACGGTAGGAAATGTCAGAAATACCATTAGAGGTGTTCATTCCCAGCTCCCCAGTTTCCCTGGGGTGCTCCCCAGTTTCCTTTTCCCCACAGCAGCAGCAGCAGGGTGCTCCAGGTACCCACAGCTCCCGCGAGGGAAATAATTAAAGAATGGATTTTTAACCCGAATCAAACTTCTGTTATTTCCAGACTTGTCTGGGGCATAAATTGGAAATCAAACACCCAACAAGTTCCTTCCATCCCTGCTGAAAGGCTCCGGGCTTAATTTAGTCAAGGCTCAGAATTAATTTTCCTATTAAATGAATGCTTTCTTAAAACGAAGGGGGAAAATGTTTTCACTGATAAGATTGTTCTGTGAACCATTCCTAATGAGCTGCTGTGTCATTCCCTTCTGTCTCCTATTTATCTTGTTTAGATCCCTTCAGTTTGAAGTATTCCAGTCCTTTGCTGCCTGCTAAGAGTTCGTTTTGTTGTTTTTTTTTTTTTAACTGGGAGCTTCAAGTAAGTTTTAAAAGCTATTAGAAAGGGAAATCTTTTATTTATTTATTTATATTGGCTTTTTTTTTCAGGTGAGTGGCTATAACGTGTGTATATATTATATATAAACTTTTTATCTACTTCTGTAAAGTTTATAATCTAAATTTCCCATTTAATACGTGGCCTTGGTTATTTCCCAAGGACACTTTCCTTCTTGCCCTGGGAAAGTGCTTGAACTCCACAAGGGTTTTGGAGGCCTGGCAGCCGTAGGACCACTTGTGGAGCTGCCTTTAAGGTGATTTTTATATAAACAAGTGGGTTTTTGCCCAGCAGAGGCAGATTTTTACCTGTTGTGCAGCAGGTGCTGTGTGGTGAAGGGTCCCTGCAATCACCATCACCCGGCAGTGGGGTTTGGCAGCTCTGCATTCCTTTGACATGGCAAAACACTCCTGTGGATCAAAAAAACACACTTAAAACTTCTCAGAAAACATTTTTGGAGGTGTCTTTAGAACAGGAGAGATGAACACTGAGGGGGAGAAGAAATCCCTCAAGATCAAATTGAGTCATTTTACAACGCTGCAGGCCGAAACACGGCTTTTATTTTGTGACTGGCTAATTCAAGGTGACTCCCAGGGCCCTGAACACCTCCAGCCATCGCTGGGACTGGGCTTTCTTTTGGGCAGGGCTGTTTTGTGAGTTCTGTGGCATTCACGTGGCCAGGCTCTGTTGTAGGTGGGGAATTGCTGTTTATCCCCATTTGTCCAGCCCAGGGCACCCATTTCCCATTCTGTGGGAAGAGCTCGGGCTCTTGCTCAGGGCTGTTGGTGTTTATTGGACACCACAGCATCTCCTCCCTCTCTTTTGATCCCAAATTCTGGATGAAGCAGCTATTCCACAGTTCCCACAGGTGCAGGGGGGTGTCACCCGTGGGGTCCCTGGCTGGTGAAGCCCAGACTGGCTGGGGGACCACCGCCAGCAGCTTTTACCTCACTGAGCCTCCCCTCTGCCTCCATAAATTTCAGTCAGAGGTTTTCAGCTTCCCAGTGTATTTTAAGGAACTGAGCAAATTAGAAAAACTACTGAAGCAAGAGCTTCCCTCTGCCTCTGTCAGGTAACGCCGCACTCGGAATTTATCCGAGGGAAGAAGAACTTTCACAACCCAGTGATTCCACTTTTTATTCTTTCTACACTGTGAAGTATCATAATATTCTTTAATAGTGTCATACTTATATTTCACGGTCTAATCCACTTTTCTTCTCCGTTCCCATTGTATTTTATCCACTTGGAAGTCTGGGGCACGCTCGCGATCAGCTGCTCCCGGCGCCGCGGGGCCGAGGCAGCGCTCAGCCTTTCATCAGGAATTGTCTCCTTTTCATAAACTGAAACACTGCAAACTTTGTGCTGTAAAGAATTATAATGTCCTGTGCATAATGTACATTTTCTTTACCTTTTCCATTATCTACTTCACGGCAGAGCACATTTGTCACTGGTTTTCTTTCCTCGTGCCTTAATGAGAATCTCGGGTCTGGGAATGTGCTGGATCTGTCCTTTGTGTCTAATCCGTGCCCTCTATTTCTCTCCCCCTCCTGGAGATAAAAGTGCATTTTGCTGCTGTTGCAGTTCCAGATGAATTTGATCAAGATAGAGGAACTGACTCATCACCTTTTCCTGAATCTTTAGGAACTGCTCTGGCACACGAGGCCCGGAGGAGCCGGATCAGCACTGGGCAGCGTGTGCTGGGGCTGCCGAGAGGGAACGAGAGGCTTTATTGTTGTTTTCACCCACGTTACGTCTCCTCTGGATCCTGGCTCTCTCGATTTTATCTTTTATAAATGGAGGAGGAGGGAAAAAGCTGAGCTGATGACTGGGAGAAGGACACAAAGTGTAAAGCTTCCTCCGATGTTTTCTGTGCCTAATGGGCTGGGACAGCGGTGGCTCTCTCCAGGGAACCGTGTTGGGAGCTGTGCTTAATTCTCTGTCCCAGGCAATGCCGCATCCTTCATGGGAGTTGCTGCAGGCACCACTTTTCTTCTGGCATAATAGCAGGGCTCGTAACTCCGGCTTGGTAATTCCCTCGTAACTCAGCTGGGATCAGTGGGAAGTTTCTAAAGGCCACTCCGTCCCTCCAGGGCACCGGGAAACGGAGTTTAAACAGAAATTTAAATAGGAGCGTTAACCTGAGGAAGTGCTGCTTGGCAAGCAGGGCCACTTCTGTGCTGCAGAGCCATCTCTGCGTGGGGAGGGCTGGCAGAGGTCAGCACGGATTGCCAGGGAATTGGAACTCGGATTTCTGCAGAGATTGTTTTTGAGCACGGCTCCACGGCAAACAGCTCCTTTTATAGCCCATAAACAACACATTCCCCTCTCGTTGTCAGCAGCAGCTCCTGCCTGGGAGTTCCTGGGGGTCTCGTTGGTCCTTTCCTGGTGGGCATTACTGGTGGGAATGGGGGAGTTTCCTGCAGGAGCACAGGGTGGTGGAGCTGCTTTGGGCCAGCACCTCCAGCGAGGAGGAGAATTGAGTCTTGTCCAGGGCTGCAGCGATGATCTGCTGTGGAGCAGAGGTGTGTTTGCTTTGGGGAGTGTTCACATGTCCATGGGCTGCAAGGAGAGGATTCGAGAGGCCTTTTTACATGATTTTACAGCCAAGCATTTCCCCTCCCTTCACTTCCCTGAGCTCTGGCTCTGCTGCCTGCAGCAGCTCCAAGCAGTGATCCAGGACAGCGTCAGGACATGACCTCCCCATATATCATAGAGCCACCCCATAGTTTGGGTTGGAAGGGAAAGTTTTACCTTGTTTGGATTCTGACCTTCCCAAGCTGACTGCTGAGTTTAGATCCATGTAACTGGAATCTGGCTTTAGTAGGTCCATGACTGGATTTTTTATCCCATGTCCCATTTGTTTTCCTGCTCCTCACAATGGGTATTTTCCCTGCACTGCCCTGGCACTGGGTTTGTGTCTTCTTTTTTTACTTTATTCCTTTAAGCCTCATCCCTGCTGCTGTGATTTTATAAATTACTGAAATTATATTTCTTGTACCCAGTGCTGGGGCAGGAGGAGCTTCTGAGCACGATGGTATTTTTCTGAGGAGGTGCAGATCCCATGTTTGAGTGACTGCTCAGGCCAGGTAGGCTGGTTTGGGGTTTTTCCCAGGAAAACAGCCTTGGCTCTGGCAGTGCTGCTCCGCTCCCCACCGTTGCTATGCAGCACCCTCCACCTCAGATGTTTTCTGACTTTATTTTGGGGAAACTCCTTGAAATCCAAAGATTTTCCGTCAGTTTGTTTTGCTTTGCTGGGTCGGGGGTTATTGCTGCAATCCCTGCTATTGCAGGGAAGGTAAAATGGGGTTTTTCCCTCCTACTGCAAAAATCCAGGAAAAGAAAGTGTCTGTGTGGAGGGGAGCTTGGAAAGGGGAAGGAAAAGCTGTTGTGTTATGCAGAAGAATTTCCTTGTTTCTTTTAACTGCCTCTTGAGATTAGAATTCCCTGCCTTTATTTTTAGCAGCCAGGCTGGTGGCAGGAACAATTCCTTCCCTTGGCTTTGTCAGTAGGTAAATACCATTTTTATTTTATTTAAAGCAAAATCTGGATGCACAGGAAATGCACCAGTCCTCTGAGGAAAGCCTGGAGAGCTGGAAATGCAGGCACAGCTTTCCTGCACTCCTGATACTGCCATTAACACTGAATTCCTGAATGCTGGGTTTTATTTAATGGTAACTTTGTGTTTGAACAGATGGGGCTGTGTAATGTAAAGACAATCAATTCTCATACAGAAATGATAAATGAAGAACAGAAAAGCGTTTCATATTTAGAAGTTGTTTTAACATATTTATCTCCCTAACAATGGAGGTTCTTTTAATGAATAACTGCAGATTAAAGCAGGTTTTATCACAAGTGAAATGTTTTCCTCCCTTTCCTCTCCAATAGGTAGAGGAATGTTGCCTTTTAGTTTTGATTTGTCCTTTTCTAACCCACCAAATCCCACTTGTGATTTGTGCTTTTGCTGAAGTAGAAAAGGATTAAGTGGCATGGTGGAGCTTTAGATGTTGTGCAGCAAATCACACTGTCACAAACTGGAATGAGAGCTCCCAGGAATGTGAATTTACATGGAGTTGGAGAGAGCTCTTTTGGGTTTCGGGGTTTAAATATGATTATGAAAGGGGGTGGAGAGAGGCAGAAAGACAGAAGAGAATCGGAGGAATGCTGGGATTTAAATTTGGGTTATTTTCTATTTAAATCTGCAGGCAGATTCTCCTGAAGGGGAGAGCCCAGGCAGCTCTGGCTGAGCTCATATGGAAACACTCCCTTTTCCTCCCCACGGGAACGTGCTCTCCAGCAATTCCCAGTATTTATCTCCAGCTCTGAGGGAACGAGCACGGGTTAAATCAGGCCACGGTTCCTCAGGCAGCTCCTGGGAGGAGGAGGAGGAGAAGATCCCAGCCCCAGGAGTGCCCAGGCTGCTCCCACCACGCTCTGAGGGGACAGGAGGTGACAGTGTGGGAATGGGGGCAGGAAAAGGTCGGGATCCAGCGGAGCAGCTTGGGCTGAGCACGGCCTGCTCTGCTGAAATGGGGAAACAAAACATTGGCTTTGCTCAAGCACTCAGCAGGGCAGGCGTGGGTAACTCCCCCCGAATATCGATGCCTTTATCCCACTTGCAGGAGGGAAAAGGGTTGGAAGGGAATTCCCTGCCCGGGTCACAACAAATGCGAGCCCTGTGAGTGATGTTCAGGTGCCTCCAGCACAGGGAACAATGAAGTGCAGGGTCTGGGAACTCCTCTGCCAGTGCCGTGTGTGCCACGGGCACCTGGAGCTGGGGATGGGTTCCCGCTGAGAGGCTGCACCTGGCGAACCCCAGCTGATCCCCAAGTTTGCCTATCAACTTTCGCCTCACCTTTGAGAAAATATTGATTACCTGGGCACACCTGACCTCGCTTTGCACTCGGTGTCTGAAATTCAGAGCTCATACCTGGCTGCATCACGGAATGGTGAGAAAAGAGACAGGGGTTTCGGTGGTGTTACAAAATCCTTCAGAACATGTGGAGCCTCCACTGGCAAGCTAAATCCAAATCAACATCCCAGCGTCTTGTTAATCAAACAATTTCAGCTCCCAGCTCTTTCCATTGGGTTGGCTTTGGGGGAGGCTAAGACAGAATTGGAAATTACACCGAATTCCCCCCATTTTGTAAGATAAACAAGCAGATCCCTGGGACGTGATGCTGTGTGTCACATCTCGGGCCTCAGCTCGACCTCCTCGGGGTGGGGAGCCTTTGATGTCGTTCCAGATTGTTCCTCTCACGCAGCTTTGTCTGGGAGGGGAATTCCTGCCTGACAGCCACTCACACTCCCACATACCCACGCTGTCAAAATATTACATTCTGCCCTAAATTATTTGGTAGCAATGGGAAAAACACCTGCTTGCTGAGAACGCTTCTCCCTTTTAATCATCCGCAGGAATTTGGGGGGGAGATGCATTATTTAAAATGGTAATGACAGCCCTGTGCAGGAGCAGGTGATTTCTGATTCTTCTTGTTCCACTCCCCGACATCCGGGTGCGTCGTTGCGATTCCCTTTTCATCGCGTGGGAGCAGCTTCCCGAGGTGAAGGAGATCCATCCCGTTATTTATCCCTTCCATCTCTGTGTCAGATGATGCACGGAACCTTTCTGGGCGAACCGTGCAGCCGGGGCTGCGTTTTAATTATAAATACACATCGAATATGCAGGAGGGCAGAATTGACAGGAGCAGAAGGAGAGCAGGAGGAATGTCTTTGGAACCACCGTGCTGTGGGGATTTTGGAAAATTAGTGTTGTAATATTCAGAGGTGTGTTTTAATTTGATTGAAAAATGTGACATTTCGATTGGCAGGCAGTGCTGTTCTGAAAAGGCATTTTTCTGTCTGACTGTCTAAACAGTTGCTGTGTAATATTTATATTTGTCATGTGTTTCTCTAGATACAGGAGTTCTTTAGATACTTGAATTTATCATACGAAAACCCTCTTAAAATCCTTATATGTAGGTTTTGATAGTATTTGGTGATTTGTAGGGTTGGTTGGGGTTTTTTAGATGATTTTTTGCAATAGTGTGGTGTCTGTAAAGTGAACTACACAAACAGGGGCACTCTCTTGCTTTCCTTGCAGATCCAGTCCAAGGGGAGGAGCTGAACTGGCCACGGGGCTTTTTCCGTGGCTGTGGTGGGGATGTCAGGCAGAGCGTTCCTGCCAGGATGATGGTCCTGGCTGGGTGGGAAGGGTGGGAACAGGGGGGGACGCTCAGGATGGAGCTGCCTCGTGTCACCCCACAGAGGGTCCCCTGTCCAGCCGAGAGTGACCGCAGCAGGACAGGGAGGGTCAGGGTGACCTTGGAGCTGCCCAGGCTGGGGTCACACACACATGGGCTGATCTCCAGGGCTGTCAGCAGCTGGAGAGGTGACCAGGGGCACAACTGACAAACCCCAGCAGAGAGGGACCAGCTCCTGTCCCTGTGCCACCCCCAGCTCAGCCGCGACAGGCCGGGCTCTCATGGGGACACCGAGGTGCTGGACAGCTTCCCATGTTTTCCACTCCTTGTTTCTCATTCCTTGACACTCCATTAACTGCAGAGCTCTCCCTGTCCAGGAGGAGAGCAGCTCAAAGCAGAGCATGGACTGAGGGGTGGGAGCAGCTCCCGCTGGCGAGTGGCAATGGAGATGTTTTTATGACATCTGGTGGCCATAAAATCTCAACTCCTTTAAGTGAAAATGGCAGTTCAAAGCCTGTGGAGAAGAGAATTCCTTGTGAGACACACACAAATAAATCTATATCTGGATACGCAGCTTTCATTTACACACACACACACATACATATATATATTTATTGTATTGGACTTTAACATTCCCCCCCATCCATTGCTTCAGGTCTTTTACATATTTATTATCTGCAGGTAAAGATGAGCATATTAGGGGAAAAAAAAAATAATTCTATAAAATATTAAAGATGGGGGAAAAGGAGTATTTATTTAGCCAGGAGATTTATTCAATGCTAATGTGAAATATATCAGCACAGCGATGACGTTATTCGGCCCCTGTTCAACAACCCCCGAGGTTACACCACCAATTTTCACTGCCAGCATTCGCTGCATTCAGCCCCAGAGCAGGAGTCACGCTGCTTCTGTGTCTTTGGAGTCATTATTTGAGGAGTTTCAAACCAGGAGGGGATTTTGATGCAGGCTGCAGGCCCTGGGAGGGGATGTGGCAGGGTGGGTTTGGTTTATTCCCGGCCCCGGGAAATGCAGATCTGCTGCTGCCTGATGTGATGCCGTGTAGCAGTGCTTTGGGCACGGGGACAATTAGCTGTGGTAATTAAAAATGCTTCTAAGGCTTCATCAGGCTAAAGCAAATGGAAACGTTGGGCTAATAATTGGCTTGAGCTGGACTGGGCCCATTGTTCACCGTGGTTATTACAAAATTACCTACTCCAAACCTAAAGGCTTTGTAGTGCTCATCACAAGGGGTTTGTAGGCAAATGATATTGTTGGTTCTTGCCTGACCTAAATTATTCTGATGGCAAGAAATGCAAAAACCCAAGTTAAATTACTCTTTAGCAGAAATTTCAGGCAATGGACACTTTTCCATGAATATTTCATGGCAAGCTATAAATAATTCTGTTGGATTTGGAAGATCAGAAAGTGACTACTCGGATGATGTAGGGCATTTATGTAAGGCTGATCGCCTCGTGCCTGCTGCAAGAGACTGATCCATTCATGGAATTCAAGTCATGCGTGGGCAAATTGGACATTTTTCTTTAAATTTCTTTGCAGCTGCTCTTTGTTTCAATTTTTAAGACTGGAGCAGACAAACACGGCCCCGTCATTCACCTCTGATGGTACCTGAGAGCAAACGGAGATGTTTTCACAAAGCTTTTCGTTTCAAGAATGTTTTATTCAATATTCTAATGCCAGTGCTGAATATATTGTGCTGATAAAACACAAGTTTGGTACGTACTGAGGTGTAGGTCCCTCTGAACCTTCACTCACACGTGAGCATCGACTCCACTCGATGGAATGATCTTCCTTAGGAGTGGTTTGGGTGGGTTTTTTCTCTGTAAATGGTGCTGATCTCTTTGTATCCGCCAGGGGAAAAAAGAGAAGAATTGTAATTGTTTCCTCTTTATGTCACAGGCTGGGTCTTATGCAAACAAACAAAAAAAATCAAAATATTGCATCAATTAGGGTGGAAAGGGCCTCTAGGATTAGAGTCCAGCCAGCACTGCCAAGGTGTCCCCAAGTGCCACATCCACGCGGCTTTGAAACTCCTCCAGGGACGGGGACTCCACCACTGCCCCGGGCAGCCTGCACAGCCCTTTTGGTGAACAAACACAGTTTCATCCTTCTGTTCTCCCCCTGGCAGGTGTGATTTGTTCCTGCTTGATTTTCCAGGAATCACAACGCTCATCCAGTTCACTTTGCTTTGCTTAAAACCTTGCCCTGGTAAAACAAGGCTCCTTTGTCCAGTTTCCAAGCTGCATTTCATTCCCCTTTTCCACAATCCATATGATCCCTTTTGTAATGCCAGAAGTGCTGCTTGTCCACGAGAAATCTGGGGAGCAGCAGAGAACTTTTCCTGTCTCTCGTGTGTTCAGGAAGAGCCCGGAGCGCGTCAGGCCTCGCATACAGATTCAGTGGGTACGGAAAAACGGGAGAGAGGAGCAGGAGTTAGGAAGTCAAGGGGAGATTTTATATCCAACAGAAATTCAAACAGCTGGGAGAGTGCGTGGGGATGCAATAAAACCTTCCAGGAGGAGTTTGGGTGGAACCCTGAGCTCAGGTGGGAAGGACCCGTCCCCTGCCAGCTCCTCCCAAGGTGACAAGAGCAAAGCAGGAGCACCGATGCGCTGGGATCACCATCCCTGGGATTAAATTCTTTTCCATTCTTTGCTGTTGCCATTCAAGCTTCCCCTCTGCTCCTTTTGCAGCCGGTGTGTAACTGCCTTGCATTGGAGTTTGCCCAAATTCCCGTTTTCCCAGAGTTTTTCTGGTTTATTTTGAGCTTTTCCCAGCGGTTCCTTGGAGATGTGGAGTGCTTAAATGCTGATAATCCTCTTTATCAGCCCTGGGAGATGGTGAATGTTCCTGCCACTGTATGACTGAAACACCAGGCTGAAAGGCAGGAATGACGCTGGGACCAAACCACAGTGGATGTGTTCTGGATCTTCTTTAGGGAGTACAGAAGGAGTTAAATAAACCAGAGCTGGAAGGACATTCCCGAATCCATAATGCACAGGATTGGCATTCGGTCTGCATACAAATAACTTGGATTAGCAGGATGTGCCATTGCTTTCACCATAAAAATATCCACTCTCACATTATTTTAAGATGCTTTCAAAATAGAGTGGAGTTAAAATATTTGTTTTAAACTATCCAGGGATCCTTGCACAGTCTTTTTGATTGCTTTTTATAGCCCTTCTCCACCCTGAGTCAGTTAGCAGTTCCCTCTCCCAAAATACCAGTGGTAACTCTCTCTGCAGTCTCCGTGATGGATGTTTGTGTGAATTCACTTCACTCCTCAGAGCGAAGCCTTTCAGCTCTGCCTCTCCAGTTTGGGACAAACGCAGCCTAAACGGGGGGTTTTAGGCAAAATACTGGGGAAATGAGGTTATCCAAGGCAGCTGGGGCTGCCCCTGGATCCCTGGCAGTGCCCAAGGCCAGGCTGGACACTGGGGCTGGGAGCAGCCTGGGACAGTGGGAGGTGTCCCTGCCCATGGCAGGGGTGGGGCTGGATGGGCTTTGAGGTCCCTCCCAACCCAAACCATTTGGGATTCCCCGATCACTTGCTGTGGGAGGTTTTTAATTCACCACACTTCACGTTCCACACCCTTCCTTTTGGACTTTAACATTTAACTATTGATGCAGGGGGGCTTTGAGTGGCAGGAGGGAGAGAATGGAGCTCTCTCCGTGCCACTCATGAGAAGTGGGAGCGTGTTTGGGAGCTGCTCCTCTGAAGCTGGCCCTGTTTTCATTTCTATCTGTCATAGCCCAAGGTAACATTGCAATGTGTTCTTTTCTTGCTTTTATAAATTGAATATCCAGCTTTCTCCTGGCTTCCCTCAGGAGCATCTGAGTGAAATTGTTTTCCTGTCCTGCAAAACACTTCAGAAACTTTCCCTCCCCAAATTGAGGTGAGTGGTTTTGCTTCTTCATTGCTGTTTTTCCTGCCAGCAATAGGTTCCATTTGCTGGGCATTTCAAGGCACTTTGATCTGTATCAAGTTTGAATTTTAACTTTCTTTCTTTATATTTCGGAATGAAAAGAATTTTTCAGCTCCGTGTTCTGCCAGTTCAGGGCATTTTTTATATCAGCCCTTTCCCACAAACACCACTGGTTTGAGCGTGTTGGATTTTTAAATGAAAATATTGGGTTAAAATTGTCACTGGTGGTTTTTTGTACTTAACCCCCTCCCTGACAGGTGAGGGCCAGGGTGTCTCCAGCTGTGGGGATCTTCTCCTTGGAATCTCAAGCATTTCTGGCTAATTTTGACATCTAAAATGGTTTCAAGTTTCCTTCACGCTCTTATTTTTTCCCTTTTGTCTTTTCCAGTTCTCCCGAATTTCACTTCTGTGCATTTTCTGGATTTCCCTCTTGTCCTGGGTTGTTTTCCATCTCTTTCTGACACACGGAGCTCCAGTAAGAGGTTGGTAAACTCTTTAAGCAGCTCGAAGAAATTACTACTTTTCCCTGCTTTCCATCACCTCTTAATTCTTTCCCTTCTGAGCAGTGTAGAATTTTCTCCTCCACCTGTCAGGCTGTGCGTAATTAACGCTGTGTTCCCGCTCCCCAGCTCCCACATCCCTTCCTTCCCCCCTCTCCATGGCTCTGTTCCCTTTGCCAGTTTGAAGAGACCGATTATTCTGCCCAAGAGGCAAAAACAGTTCAAACTCTTTTTCATGTGAAAGCAGCAGCAGCAGCCGCCGAAGTTTTGCTTGAAAAGTGCTGCAATATTGCCTGAGAATGGATTGAAACTTTTCCATTCCAGCCCTCCCTGGGAGATGGAGCTGGAAGGTGTCCATGGCACGGGGTTGGGATGAGATGGGCTTTAAGGGCCCTTCCAACAAAACCATTCTGGGGTTCCAGACCCTGCTCCAGGAGGGACATGCAGCCCCAGCCTGGTCCCTGGGGGTGGGGACAGTGCCCACTTCCCTGCTGCTCTCCTGCAGGACCCAGCTCACATTCCAAAGTATTTCGGGATCTGGGATAAACTCACGGGTGCTGAGTGCTGAGGGGTGGTAACAAATCTTCTTTTTGCAGTATTTGTATGAAATTACTGCAGTCCAAGGGGCAGGGAGCTGAAGCTGGGAGTCGGTTTCAGCTTTAGGCTTCTGAAAGAGTTTTTATCTTATCTTATTTTTTTATTCTTAAGGCGTCCGTAAAAAAATGAATATTTGGTTTTTATTTTTAACACGGGTGTTAAAGATTTAGAGCAGGGAACCCGTGTCTTTATGAATGCCAGAGTCAGGAGCTGCTGTGGCACCCGGGCCGTGCAAACCCCAAAGTTCTTCGCTCCTCTGCCATCGCTGCCGAGGGCGGGGGGTGTCGCTCTGCAGTGGGATGGAAAAGGAAAATCTCCTGGCAAGAGCAGGCTTTTCCTTGTGTTTTCTGGTTTTCCAATATGTTCTCCGAGTGTTTCCAAGTAAAACACTTCCTGACAGGTCTTCCAGCAAGCAGCAGAAAGGAAGTGTGAGTTCCATTTCCACGGGGATCTCAGGCCTTGGCGGGGAGATGACAACCCCAGAAACAAAGGCAATAAATTCCCATTGATTGTAGAGGAGTGTGGTCACGGCCCCAAACCTGCCAGAGCTCCAGGGGCGTTTGGACAACACCTCAGGGACAGGCTGGGATTGTTGGGGTGTTGGATTCTCGTCCCTGTGGGTCCCTTCCCACTCAGGATATTCCCCAGTTCTATGAAAGGCTGCTTGCATAACTTGCACCTCACTCCTGAGTTGAATCCGCCTGACTCAGCTGGGGATAGCAGTTGTCCTGGTGTCTCCATATTCCTGGTTGTCCTGAACATACTGGGAACGCTTGGTTACTTAATTTGTTCTATTAATAAACATAATTCTTGCCTATGTGAGCAAAAATCAGTATAAAAGCCCAAGCGAGAGCTGCTCCCTTGGCTGGACTCCACACGGATCAGCTGTGGGGGTGCAGCCAAATCCTGCTCCGTGTCAGCACCCAGGGCTTTGGGCAGGGATGGGAATTCTCTTCCCTGCACGTTTTGGTGCTGCTGAATGAGATTTGTGGTTTGTGACAGTGGGAGGTGTCTGGGGTGGACTGGATGGGCCTCTGCCACCCCAAACCATCCTGGGGGTCTGTTATGAAACTGTATTTTGCAAAGAAGAGGTTACAAATTCCCCTGCTGGAAAGAGGGGAAGAGGAGAGCAGAGCAATCTGCCAAATATTTTTTTTTATCAATTGTTTTGCACTGGCTCTGCTTTCCTGGACAGCATTAGTTACAGCCCTGAGCCAGGTGCCAGGACCTGCTGTTCCAAACGCAGGGTAATGAATTGGGCAGGAGCTGCGGGGGCGCAGGGGCACTAAAACTGCTCAAAGGAGAGCAAAGTACACAGGGAGGTTTTGGAAGGGCACTGGGGAATTTTATTTTCTGCATGGACAGAAGAACAAGGGCCTTGAACAGCCCATGCTGGTGACAGGAGCTCGCAGGACAGGATGCTCTGCGCTCCTTCGGCGCCTCTGCTCTCTGTTGCATCCCTTGAGTAACGCTGGCAACCCGTCACCCTAAAGTTGTGTCCAGTCCCAGCTCAATGCCAAGCAGAAATAATAAAAGCAGAAACAAACAGGCTGCAGTTTAACGAGGAGGAAAAACCTAATTAGGTGAAGATACTTAATTTATAAACGCGACACCAAGGTAGCAGTCGCTCTGCTGCTGTCAGTGCAGAGTTTGGCATCAGCTCTTACCTCTGAGCACTGAGTGCCTTTGCCCAGGCTGCCCTTTGCTTGCTGGGTTTTGCACCAGTTGTGCTTGAATTTAACACGAAAATAAATTATAACCTGGGTTTTTGAGCTTCTTGTCCTCTTGAAAAGCAGCAGAGAGCAAAGCCCCATGCAGGCAGAAGGGGTGAGAGTCAAGTGCTGTGTTCTCCAAGAGCCTGGCAGCTGGTCAGTATTGATCAGGGCAAGGTGACCTATTCCAGCACAGTACAGTTCGCAGGACCTCAAATTAAAGTAAAATTAGATTTACAGAACCAACTTGCTGCTGCCCAGTAACACAGGCATACAGATTCCCAGGATGGGGTTCACACTGGAAAATAAAGGAATAAACCACCAGGAGAGCACAGACAGGAGTTTCCAGAGCAGTGTTACCCTCGAGTCCTTCACTGACCGGAGGTTACAAACCCCTTGAGGGCTGATCCCCCGTGGTTCTACAACATTTAAAGAGCTGCCACAGACTCTTCTCCTGAAAGTTCAGTGTGTCCCAAGTGCTCTTCTGCTTTTGTTTTCTGCATCTGTTCCTCAGTTTGCCTTTGGTCAACTTCTGCCCAGCTAAACATCTTTAAACCCACCAGGTATGAAATCAAAATCTCTCTGGTAATTCTTTGGAGAGAAGAAAAAGTTTTGGCAAGACAAAGGGGAAATGGCTTCAGACTGACAGAGAGTAGGTTGAGATGGGATATCAGGAAAATATCTTTATTGTGAGGGTGGGGAGGCCCTGGCACAGGGTGCCCAGAGCAGCTGTGGCTGCCCCTGGATCCCTGGCAGTGCCCAAGGCCAGGCTGGACATTGGGGCTTGGAGCAGCCTGGGACAGTGGGAGGTGTCCCTGCCCATGGCAGGGGTGGCACTGGATGGGCTTTGAGGTCCCTCCCAACCCCAAACCAGTCTGGGATTGCATTCTATGATGAGAGAGACAAAACGGGAGGTTAATGGTGCGTTGTGATGAATTTCCAGCATCTGAAAGATGAACATACCAGGATACATTTTTATTCTGGTTAATCTGAATGAGATACAGACCTCATGGTGCTCTGGTGCTTTAGTTGTTAATATAACCCCACTTGGCAAAAGAAAGGCGCACTCTGTCTTCTTAGAACCCTCTTCATTTTTAATCTTATGTAACCTGCTCTCATTTCCCTTGTTTTACACCTATTCCCTTCCTTCTACCACCATTTCACCACCTCCCCAGTTTATGGCCTCTGGAGCGATGTCCACAGCTCATCAAGCAGCAAATGGTGTTCTCTAAAAAAAGGGGAAAGATCTCCTTCTGTCTAATTACCTTCAGTGGAGCCTGTTGGGCAGGCAGGGAAGGTGACCTGCAGTGTCCAGGGCAGGGCTGGGCCACGCTGAACCTCTCCCACACGGCTGCCTTGGGTGAGCAAACAAAGAGGGTCGGCCGAGGTGGCGGTAAACAGAAGAACTGAGGGATGCTGTGCCTGGGTAAACACGGGATTAGCTGGGCCCTGCTCATCCCCTCACCTGCAGCCCGCTCAAATTTGCCCTGGTGTTTAAACCTACACCGGGAAACGCCTGCTCGTGTTCCCCCCCGAGAGCCGGGTCAGGGCGAATCAATATTGAACTTTAAGGACAGCCTCAGGACGCTGGGCAGTGCTGTGTGAGGCTGTGTGTGTGTCTCTGCTGGAGGGAGGAGTGAGGTGAGCCCAGCCCTGGCTGCTCGCCACCGTTCCCTCTGGGATGGGGTTGGGATGGGATTGTGACCCCCCAGCTCTGGGTGCCCACCGCCAGCACGGGGGTTAGCCTGGCTACGGTGACATAACTCATGCACGGGCAGGGAAGGTGCTGTGCCAGCTCTCAGGCTCGTTCAGGCGAGGCTTTTAGGCTCAGTTTTTCAGCTCCCAAAGCGGGGAAAGGATCCCTTGTTGTAGCAAAGCCTCTCATGCTCTGGTTGCCTCCCATTTCCCTCTGCTCCAGCCCTGCCGAGAGGCACCAAATGACAGCAGCCCCGAGGCTTCTGACTCTGTTCCCTCTCAAAATTGCAGCTTTCCTCCCCCTTTGAGGTGTTTGTCTATTCCTGTCGGTCTGGGAGAGATGCAGGCTCCAGGGAGTGATGTACACACCTGGCACAGTGAGCAGGTGCTGTGATGGGCAATCACACATCAGGCATCTCCCCAGCAGATCCTGCTGCCGGGATTTTATTCCCTGACACATTCGTGTTTTATCTGTTTGTTTGGGAAAGGTGCCAGACAAAAGGGAGGGAAAGGGAGACACACAAATTTAAACAAATGCAGGTTATCTAGAAGAGGTTATTTCATATTCTCTTCAGGCACATCAAGATGTTCCAGAGCCGAGAAGAGTACAAAGAATGATGCGAGTGTTAGGAGCATTGATAAATTAATTGTACACAGCACCGAACCCAGCTCTTAAGCTGATTTTTTGCTGCAATTCATGTTCTACAAGCCCAGGGAGAGCCATGAGAGCTGCTGCTGGAGCCTGAAACAGCAGTGAATTCTCCTGTAGCAGCGAGTTTGTTATGTATGGAATCTCCTCTGTGCGGGAATCATCTGTTACGTCGCGTTTCGCCCCAAAGGGGCCGCGAGCAAAGGATGACGCTGAAATTCCCCCTGCAAAGGCTGCTGAGGACTAAATAACAACGCTGTGATTTAGGGCCTGTGCTGTGCTCGTGGTGTCCAGAGCACCAACGAAGCTGGAGTGCTCTGGGCACAGTAATTACCTCCTTTGTCTCGGCGTGCCGGAGCCGGGAGAGGATTTTGTATGGCCGGAGTTCATAAATCATTCCCGGGGAGCGCGGAGCTCTGCTCCCTGCACAACATCATTAACAGCCTCACCTGGGCCTGCAGCAGGCCTGGCTGCATGCACAGGGCCTTAATTAAAAGCAGGATGCTTCCAATGGCTCCAAACTGTTTAGGTTACAATTCCAAGCGTTTGCATCCTGGAAGGTTAATTTGGACTCTGTTCCCTGGAAGCCTTCAGGGTGGAGACAAAGTCCTGTGTCCCGAGGCAGAAATGAGGGATCTGCTTGGACTCCCCTGGAATTTTGTATTTCTGAGCATGATTTTATATCCCAGTTCAGCATGTCTGGGGAGAAGAGGAAAAAATATCAGTGGAGCTCTGTATTAAAGCCTTGATGTCACAGAATCATGGAGTGGTTTGGCTTGGGAGGGACCTTAAAGCCCAGCCAGTGCCACCCCTGCCATGGGCAGGGACACCTCCCACTGTCCCAGGCTGCTCCCAGCCCCGTCCAACCTGGCCTTGG
The DNA here is from genome assembly GCA_013398855.1 of Mohoua ochrocephala. NCBI lineage: Eukaryota > Metazoa > Chordata > Aves > Passeriformes > Acanthizidae > Mohoua > Mohoua ochrocephala. Next base: position 197,298 of record VZTA01001925.1, read on the forward strand.
ACACTTGGAGGGATCCAGGGGCAGCCACAGCTGCTCTGGGCACCCTGTGCCAGGGCCTCCCCACCCTCCCAGGGAACAATTCCTTCCCAATATCCCATCTGTCCCTGCCCTCCCGCAGTGGGAAGCCATTGAAGTGATATTGCAGAATCTTGCTCTCCTCTACAGACAATTTCTATTTAAATTCTTGTTTATTGGACACAGCAAAAATGGGGTTTATGTGTTACGTTCACCCAGGCTTCTCTGCTGTGGATGACTGAATTTTTAAACAAAAATCGCTCTCCTGTGTTTTCCTGCCCTCTGCCTCCGTGTCCCTGCTCTGCCGCTGTAATTACTCAGTTACTGACTCTGCACATCAGGTGTTTAACGTGGGGGAGGAGGGGGCTGAACAGTTCAATTAATTAAGCCAAGTTGTAGCAGATCATCATCATTTTTCAAGGTGTCAGTTGAGAGATCTCCGGGAGCGATGCAGATGAGCCGGGACCACCTGGGAATTCAGGCTGGGTTCCCATCGCAGCATTTCCCAGCCCTTGGAAATACTTGTCAGGGATTCGAGTTAACCCCGCAGTAGCTATAAAGGATATTTGCAGGATTGTCCTAAAAGTCTTCATTTCCATCCCTGTAATACAGAAAAACCCCAGTGAACCCCAGAACTTTTCTGCTGTTGTGCAGAGAGGATTTTTGTGGGGCTTTGAAAAAGTCAGTTGTAAACTAAAAAATTTAGCAGTGATTAAACCATGGGATGCTGCAGTTGGAGCAGGGAAGGAGGGGAAGGCAGTCAAGCAAATATCTCACATGAAGCACAGAGATAAATGTGAATTCTGTGGGGGTTTTTTATGTGTCCAAGTAAAAAAACTCTCTGGGTTTCTGCTCAGCTTGATTAGTATGAAGCCATACAAATTTTCTGGTTTGCATCTCTGCTTTATCACACCTGAAACCAGTCTGGGCCCCAGTCAGTGCTTGCTGGCTTTTAAAAAGCAGCAACAGAGGCATTTCAGGCCCTGTGGCTCTGGAACCGGAGAGGTTTTATGAGGTGGCTGAGTGCTCACACCTTGGAGTGCCCAGAGAGCTGAGGGACGCACGTGTCCCCTGCCTGGGCACAGCTCCTGTGTGGGAAACCTCTCTGCCTCCGGTGTGTTAAGGACTGGAGAGATCCTTAATTCATCCCAGGATCCGTTGGGAAGCTCTATAATCTGTAAGGTTCAGCTCTGCTCCCTTTATGAAATTTTTCTGCACAGCTGTTTCTGACTGTTTTGTAAATAAAACATTCTTTTATTGTTTATTTCTGTCTCGGAGCGCCGGGAGTTCCTGCAGGCCCCGAGGCGCCCCTTTCTCTGTGGGTTGTACATCTCTGTGACACGGTGCTCGCCGGCTTTATTGCTTTATCACCACTTGCCCTGCAGCTGTTCGTGGTGTTATCACCATTTATTCTGCAGCTGCCGGGTGGCAAATTGGGGGGCTGAGAGGTGGGGCTGGGCTCTGCTCACCTGTGGGGATGGTGGGGTGGGGCGGGGCAGCCCAAGGATGCTCAGCTGGAGTTTGGGTTCTCTCTGCAGGAGAGGAGGGCTCTGACCAACACCCCGAGGTCACAAAAAGAGACTTTTCTGAGCAGAAAGTGTGAGCAGGATGAAGATAACGAGCAGGTAGGTAAGTTTATTTATATGTTTAAAGTATATGTTATCTTAGTGGAGTGGACTTTTTCTCTTTGGAGAGTTCTGTTGTGGTGGTTTTCTGTCTTAACAGAAGAGACAGGAATGTCTTTGATGTTTTTCTATAAAGTTTTATCTCCGTGCCCTGGCTGACTCAGAGCCTTGTCACAGTGATTTTATTTTAATTAACCCGGCGCAGAAAGATTGGTTCCCACATCCTGAGGAGAGCAGGGCTCCCTGGCCAGGGGCTGCTTGAGCAGGAGCACAGTTTGTTAACTGCACCCCACCGGGGCCAAGCACCGCCTGCTGCTGGTTGGGGCTGTCTGTCTGATCCCTGGTACCAGCTGCTCCTGCCTTTTGGGGCCGGGGTTTTTCCAGGTAGGACACGTTTTATCAAAGCCTTTGTAATTAGCAGGTTGTTTTCTGGTTTTGGCGTTTCACCTGCCTGGGCTGGGCTGTGTTTGTGTGTCTGTGTCTGCTCCACACTCCGGAAGCAAACGGGGAGTTCAAGAGGGGCCATTACGAGGCCATAATCCTGCAGGTGTGCAGGGATTCTGTGTGTGCACACAGCAAAGATGCAGGAGGGAAGCAAGGGGGTGACCAACAGAGCCTGGTCACGGAACTTCTTCACTCCCTTCCTCCTCCCCACAATGTCAAGTTTACTCCAGAACTTCATGTTTGTCATCGTTAAAACCCTTGAGTTTTCACCCTTGGTTTTCAGCCAGTTCACTTTTCCTTTTGTGTAACTTTGTCTTACAGCAGAACTGTTTCTTCCCTCTCCCTTATTTATTTACTGGCAGAAAATCCAGCTAATTTCCTGGGCTAAATAAGCAATTTTGTTTTAATCTCATCCTCTGTTCCCACTTCTTGATCATCCATGCAATCCTTGTATACACTGCAATTCATCTGTCTTGAGCAAAGAGGTACAAAATTATACACGAGACTGAAAATTGAGTTCTTTGTGTTTCTGCCTATTGGAAAAATGATGTGTAATAGGATTTGACTTTTTTAATTGCAAATTCCCATTCTATGTAAAGCATGCTTGGTTTCCTCTTCTTTTACTTCTGAGTTCCTGGTATTTAACAGAAATTCCTGTTGTTGCCTCCAAAGAACAGCATCTTTCACTTAACTGCAGACAGGTTTTTGTGTCTCCACACAGAGCAGTAAAATTGAGTCACTCCGTGGCTCGGCATTGTGGGGTTCGAATTGGATTGCTTGGGTTTGGAGAGGAATATTCTAATTGGATTTGAGGAAAATCTCATTTCTGCTGATTGCTGCTGCTGACCTGGGGACTGCAGGGTTTGTGCTGGGTGGGGAAAGGTTTGGGCTGCGTTTAGGGTGGGTGTTTTCAGGGATGTGTGGAGGCTGTAAGAGCACGGGAGCTTCTGGGCTGCAATCACGGAGTCCTTAAGGCTGGGAAAGAGAAATGCAGGATGTTTACAAAAGAGAAGAGCTCTTCCAGTATCCCAAGCAGCTTTGGTTTCTTTCCTCCTGGAAAAGGAGGAAACCAGCACCTTCACTGAGCATTGAACAAAGGTTTAGTTCCTCCCGTGTGGTCTCCTGGGCCGGACCCTGCTCTGGTCTCCAGCCCAAGGATCAGCTGAGCCTGGCTCAGGCTCCAGGGCTGTCCCCTGGAGTGTTACCAACACGTTTTCTGTGCCCTCCTTCCCAGCCCAGGGGATGGGAGCTCTCCTGTTTTGTGAACACCCGGCATTTCTCTCTTTATTTGCAGACATTGCTGCCCAGCTGCTCCCTGGGCGCTCAGTGCCCCCAGCTCCCTCCTCAGAGAGGAGGAAATTGTGCATCTTGCGTTTGCAAAGGTGTCACCTCCATCCTGGAAGGGATTTTGCTCTGATTGTTCTCCGTGACAGACTTCGGGAGGAGTCCCTTGGCCTGTGACTCGGGAGGGTCAGCTCCGCTGCAGCCGCGTGTTTATTTGCTGCCTGGTAATTTTTCACCTTTAATATTCCGTTGTCTAATTGTGGTTCTTAATCTTGCTCATTACCTTAAATCATGCTCTGCCAGCCATCCTTTCTTTCAGTGGCAATAGGGGTGTTTTTTTTCCTCCTTGGAAGGTGGTTGTAGTCGAATATCAGTGTCTGGATAATGAAGATTTATTGGCTCAGGCCACCCCGGGCTCTGTGGGGAAGCGACACACGCGTTTGTACAAAAAGGGAGAGGAAAGTCAAGGCCTGTAAAACATTTCAGGGATGGGGATGGCAGCCAGTGGAACTCCAAACTTCTGCCTAAGCCAAGGTGAGCCCTTGCATTAGAGCCACTGAGGGCTGAGCTGTTGCTGGTGCCTGGCTGACAGGAGCAGCAGCAGTGGCACCCCGAGTGCTGTGTTTGGCACCTCCAGGGGCCTCCCACAGCACTCAGACCTTGCAAGACTTTCCATCCTCAGTGCTTTGATTTCTCTGCCCCTCAGCTGGGCCCATCACCACATTTATTGACGAGTGTCAGTGTGGTCAAATGGGGTTCCAAACCTTGTGTGGAACGTGGTGGGTGCGAGGCTCTCCAGGTGAATCTGTTCTGAGCCAGCGCAGGGCTCCTGCAGGGTCTGGAGTTGGAGCAGCACCTGCCACGGGTGTTTTTGTGCTCGTGGTGGCACAGCTGGCTCTGAGGGTTCAGGTAATTCCCGTGAAGTAGAAAATATTTGTGTTTAGAGCAGATACTGAACTGGCACGCTCTGCAGAATGCAGATTTGCCTTGGGGAGAAGGGGAGGAAGAATTGAGAAGTCACTGAAGACAGAGTCGGGCTGTGACGGGACAAGTTAACAGCAGTGGGACCTGTGAGGAGATGGCTGAAATCTCTCTTGGATGATGAAAAATGAGGGTGTAACTGCTGGAGTTGTAATCCCTGTCACTGACACTGCAGACTGTGGCACAAATCACAGCTGTCTTTTGCATATTTGAGAAACAGTTAAGTTTGACTCGAAGAATTAACATTTTCTGTCCTGTTTTATGGGGATTTCAGTTCCTTTGGATAAAAGCCACGTCCACTCCGAACCTTTGCTTTCTGGTGAATGGATCTATTTGCTCTTCCTTTTGGATTTGCTTGTTCCCACACGCCCCAATTTGTGCACCCACATTTGTTTTTCTGGATCCTGGCTCGCTTTGGGCGAAGATTCTTGTTCAGTGCATGAATAAGCAGAGCCATGGAAACTTCCCCGTGCTGGAGCTGTGGCTGCCCTGCCTGGGGAGGGCACAGATTGACAGGGGCACTGACATTTGGGTTAATTTGTCTTCGGGACCTTTGATCATTACGGGCTCAACCTGTGTTAAATGTGACTTTATGACTCAGGGAGAGGCTGGGAGGGGGAGCCCTGGGTGTGGGAAAGCTGCTGGTTGGAGCACGGGCCTTTCCCTTCAAACCACTGAGGAGATGATTTGGGGAACTCTGCATTCCCCAGGATTTAGCAGCTTTTTTTCCTCTTCATTTATTTGTTTTCCCAACACCTTCGACTATGGATAAAATCTGTTCTGAGGGGAGCTGTCTCTGTGTTCATTGTTTCATCATCCAGCTGGAAAGCTGATCAAAATTCTCAGTCCTCGAAAACCACTGAGTCTTGAGGAATTTCCAGAACAGTCAGTTTTACCTGTTTTCACTTAGTTGCAGAACCTCTGAAAGAAACGTGTTGTTTAAGAAAATACCTAAATATTTGTAATAATAGGAAATGATGTTGGAAGGAGCACAGGGATTTGTGGAGATCCCTGCCTTGACTTGCTGCAGGGCAGAATATGGCACTGGAATAAAAAAAAAGAAATCGAATTGTTAAATGCAGCTAAGTCAAGGCTTTGCCTGCTTCTAAAATGAAGAATGATGAGTTCAGCCCATAGCAAATGGGGAGGTTCAAGTGAAGTTGAGTCAGGAGACTTCCCCAAAGAAAGATGAACTTTTATTTTTGGAGGTATCTTGAGTTTTTATTGATGTGAGCGCGAATCGCTTGGGATTAAATATAATTTGTGCTAATCCTAAACTAGTAAACAACTACAGATTTGAGCAAGAGCTTGAGTGTTGTAGACCCTGAATATTCCTCTGCCAGGTGGGAAGGTGCTGAGCTCCCTGGTGATCTCTTTGGATCTTCCACACCTCTGGACATTTGTTCACCCCGTGGCTCTGCGTTATTAACACTTTGTCAGTAACTTTTTTGACTCCGTGCAAAATAAATCTCCTAAATCACAAGGCTCTGGTAGAATTTGCAATTAGACATTACACAGAAGCTAGCAGCTCGCTCTGGTGTTCCTCTGCATCCTCTCTCCTCATAAATCCTGGGATGTGACACGTCCTTGTGCAGACACTCCGCTGTTCCTGAGCAGGAATGATGTAATGGGGTTACTAAAAAGGGCAATAATATAGATTTTCTTTAGCCATTGTGTCATCAGAGGAGCGTAAATCTGACCAGTTTGAAAAATCCAAATCAATTTATTGTGCATTATGAAAATTCCTTGATATATTTTCTGTATTGCAGAACATTGTTGCTTCCAAGTACCCTGCTTTGAAAAACAGAGCTGTTACTTGTAAAGAGATTTTCCTAAATCAAAGCATGGCCATAAAAACCTGAAGGTGGCAAAGGATATAATTTCACCCCCAATTTAGGATCAGACATCTTGTATTTTAAGAGAAGGAGACAGTGGAGAGATGTTTCCCCAGTGGTGATACCCATAAATTCTCCACGAGTTATGTGATACTTGACTGAAATTATTACTTTGGATGACCAAAACAAAATCATTGCAAATCTCAGTGCATCTTGTGTTAGGTGGTCAGAACCCTGTGGCAGATTGTGGAGCCTTCAGAAAATGTCATTTTCCACTTTTCGGGGTGGGTTGGGATGAAATACTCCGTGTGTGGCTCTGCAGGTGCCACTGGGGTGAGGTGGGGACAGCCCTCAATGACCCAAGTGTGGCTGGATTCCCTTTGTCCCTGAGATGTTCTGGCTGGGACAGAGCAGCTGGGTGCTGCCTCTCTTCCCCCCTCGGTGCTGGCTGGATGAGCAGGGCCCTGAGTGGGGATCACCCCAAATCAGGATATTTTGGCAATTTGGTCTGAGAAGGGAACTTGAGGAGGCACGGTCAGGAGTGTTTGTGGTGTTTGTGGAGCCTGGACAATCGAGTTTTCCCAGCTCTTTGCATTTCCTCTCCCACAGCTTTGCAGCTGCCCTCGTTCTGTGCAGGTTTCTGGGGCAGGCAGTGGTGACTGAGCTGAGGATGATTTGCTTGGCATCCTCAGAAGAATGGAGAGGAGAAGTCAAAGCCGTGGGCTGGCTGGAAGTGTCTGTAAGAGGAGCCGAAGAGCCCAGGAATGGCCAGGATTTTGTAGTTCTTAAGCTCCAAATGCCCAAATTACCCTGGAAATAACGAAGCAATGGGGCCAGCCCAATGACAGAAGTGTGATCACAAACTCCTGTTTCCTTCTATAGCTTCCAGCAGCCACTGGGTTTCTTTCTGTATCAAGTTAAATTCCTGTCCAGCAAACTCTCAGGTGTGGCAGGAGACTCCCAACACCCAAACGTGACATTATCCTTTACTCAGGGTAGAGGTTTCATTCTAGATTTAATACAGGAACTTCAAAATAGGCAGAGTTGGGAATGTTATTTATAATTTCCCAACAATAAAAATGCGGTTTTGACAGATGGAAAATCCTGGCAGTAATTCACAGCATCACCATTGTAACACTGATGTTACTGCAGTAATACTGAGGCAGCCGAGAGCCCTGTTCAGCAGCAGTCAGGACTAATGAGCAGAAGCCTGGATATTTATCCATAAATTCCCTGACAGCGTTTCCAGCGTTGCTTGTCTCGGAGAGTCCAGATGAGCACTGATTTTTGTTGCCCAGGAATGTGCTGGCTGTGTAGCTGAGGCTCCTGTTGCAGCGTGCTGACAGCTCCTCATGGGCTGTGCTTGGAAGGGCTCAGTGAGCTCTGAGTGGAGCTGGGCTGTGTTTGTGCCCCGGGCACGTCCCTGCCCCAGGCCGGGCTGGCCTGCGCGCGGGGCTTGGCACTTGGAGGCTTTATGGGAGCTTTAAAAATCATCTTCTGGATGGTGCACTGAGCCTTGGCCCCGCTGGAGGCAGCCCTGGTGATTTCCCCGTGGAATGCTGGCCTGGAGTTCAGGGATCTCCCCTGCTCCAGGTGCTGCAGCCTTCTCCCAGCAGAGGAGCTGTGCTGGGAGCACGAGCTGGGGAAATGAGGGGCAGTGGATTAAAACAACGCACTTCTGAGCAAAAATTAAGGTGGTTTTGTGGGTTGTTCCTGTACCCAGTCCCCATTCCTGGAGGGATTTGGAAGCTGGGTGGGGGTGGCCTTGGCAGGGTTAGGTTAATGATTGGATTCCATCTTAGAATGATTCCCAACGCCAATGATTCCACGATTCTCTGGGAGCAGCAATTCCATGAAGTTCTGCTTCCAGTGGAAATCCTTTGGAAATGAGATTTGTGAATCCCGGTGTGGGGGGCTTTTATTGCACACTGGGGAAACTGAAGGCTTTGTGGGATAATTGCATTTCACTCCCGGTTTCCCATCTCAGAACCAAAACCATCCAGGAATGGAGTGGAGATTTCTGGTCGGGTGGGTGCCCATCTCACAGCTCCATCTTTTCACTTTGATATATCTGCTTTCTCTTCTGCTGTACCCTCTGCTCTGGAAGAAATGGGATAGGGAAAGAAGTTTCCAAGCTGTCTTCTTCTGTCTTTCTTTAGAAGATTAGCAAAATAGGTTAATTCCAAGAGCTGCTAATTGCTCAGCAGCTTTTATTGACAATTTTTTAATTTCTCAACTGTTTTGACTACCAGGCTTTTCTATTCCTCTGCTGTTTGAAATGATTTTATAAGATAGCTACTTAGGTGATTTATCATGAGCTAATAGTTATTATGAACTATTCACAATTCAGATTTCAAGGCTTGCAGATGGAATTTGAATTAAGTGATGAAGGATTTCTACCATGTAAGGATAATTTCAAGGCGGGGGGGAGGGGGAAGAAAAAACCTAAACCCATCAAATGATGAGATATTAATTGCAAATTATTAACTCAGATTTAATCAAAAAGGATTTTTTAATATAGGAAGTAGAAAGTATATTAATCTAGTTTTTAAAACTGTCCTATGGAAATGAACACAGAAATATGTTCTCAATGGGAAACCGTAATGTTTCAAGAATACTGTGTTGAGAGAGTAATGAATACATTATGAAAGAGTAATTGCATATTTTAAAGGAGTTCTCCAACTGATCATAAAATTCCTGTTGGAAAGATTGATTGGGAAAATGTTTAGATTTATTTAAGTCCAGAAATTGCCAACTGACAGCAGAGGTCAGAATCCCCTGTAGTGAGGAATATTTGACTGGTGGGTGACCCTTGGGACTCCATAAATAACCTTTAAGACTTCTCGTGTTTAAAGATGGCAACCGAAGAATCCATTTCCCTCTGTCTGGCACGGCCTGTGAGCTGAACTTGAAAGGTGAGGGAGGGATGAACTGGCAATTTCCTTGGGAAAATGTCAGTGCCCAGCCCGGGCTGAGCCTGCCCGGGATGTGCTTTGCCCTATTTCCAGTTTAAGATCCTGTTTTCATGTTCAATTACCTCCTCTAAGATGGAGATAATTTCCAGCCCCTGATTGCAGTGAAGGGCCTGGCACAGAGTTCTGTTCCCCTGGCACTGAACCAGGGCTCTCCTGGAGCTCTCGGTGCAGATGCTCCAAAACCTTTCATGGAACTGCGCTGGAATTTGGGGAAATTATGTGTGATTTTCTGCCCTAATGGTTTAATTGCCTGCTGGTGGCTGCCGTGATGGGCAGGTATGTACCCTGTAATTTGGGCTTAAATAGCTATTTTTAAAGCAGGCTCTGTGTGTGTTACGTGTGTATTTCACTCGTGCACGGTTCATCCACGCGTGCTCCCTAAAATGGTTCTGTGTCCCTCCCTGGCCCCATGCTGTGGGAGTGGAAATGAGGTGTTCGAACACTGGGGTCAGGCCATCTGGAAGAAAAGGAAGTGAAAAAAAAGGGGAGGGGGAGAACAGGGGCCACACCCCCAAAAGAGTATTGAGTATTGATTTTTAATGGAATTTTTTGGGTGAACTTTGGCTACTTCTCCACGAGTGGATCACTCAGACAGGAGAGGCTCAGAAGGGTGAAGTCCAGGAATGTCCATCTACAGTGCTCACAGAAGGGATTTTTCTGCACACTGTGTACAATTTGGCCCCAGGACTAAGCTCCAGATGTAGTTCAGAGCTGTCAGAAGTCCCAGGAACTGGTTGGGATCGTACTCACCTGGCTCTTGTCTACAGCTTTAATATGGCCCAAACTAACCCCTTTTTTTAGCGCTTTTGGAATGAAGATTCTGATTTAATTTCCTCTTCAAGAAGGCGAGTTGGTGTTCACCAAAACTGCTCTGCGCCTTGCATTAATGCCTGGTAATTGGGATTGATGAGAGGATTTGTTTCTAATCCACTCTGGCTCTCTGATCACAGGCCTGGTGCATAATGAGCCTCGTCAGCTGCCGCCGAGGTGCTCCCGATGAAAGACAAAGTAATGGCTGTGGGTGGTGCTGGGATTTCCCCAGGACAAATGAAACCACCAGGTTTTGAGATGACAACCCACAATGTTAAAGAGGTTTAGCAGAGGACTGCGCAGTGCATTAGCTGTGATATTGGAAAGCGTTGTCCCCACGTGGCTCTGATGCCACTTCTCACACGGAATTGGCTGCTGAGAACCTCCCCTCGCTGGGCCCTGGGAGAGTTTCCTGGGTGTTCTCAGGGGGATTCCCAGGCACGTGGAAATACGGGCTCAGGAACGAGGTCGTGGAAGGGAATCTCATCTTGCTTTGCCACCGTGTGTCCCCACAGGGTTTTTATTTTTCATTCCTTCTCCTGTGACCTTGTGACCTGGTCCAGGGTGCTTTGTCACTCGTGGTGTGGGGTGGCTCTGGGGCATCAGCACAGGGACTGCCATGGAGATTGTCCCCACCGTGGCTGTTGGGTGTAACGTCCAAGCCCACGTGGCTTTTTTAAGCCTTTGTATTTGCGGGATTTTTTTGGGAAGCATCACTTAACCCTTTCCCTCCTGTGGTCTGATGGTTGGAATTCTGGCTTGGATGGAGCTCTGAGCAGCCTGGGACAGTGGGAGGTGTCCCTGCCCATGACAGGGGGTGGGATGGGATGAGCTTTAAGGTCCTCCCAACCCAACCCATTCCATGACTCTCCCTAAGCTGGGCCTTGCTAATCCCCAGAATTAAATAAATTCTGTGTTAGGCCTGAGTTTGCCCACGTAGCATCACGTCATGGTTCTCTTTTCATTCCGGGCTGGAAGTTGATCTCTCTCTCCCTAAAGTGAATTATTCAGCACTGTCTCCTGCAGCTCAGCAGCGTGTGCTGCTGTGTGCTCAGTGCTCTCATCTGAGAAATGCCACGGCATTGTGGAATAGGCAAGTTAGGGAGAAATCCTTTGATCAGACAGCTTTGTGGCTGAGAAAAGAGAGCAGAGTAAATGCGGAGTAAAATAACTTTTTTTTCCTAAAAATTGGCTATCTTTCCAGATAAATTTAAATAATTCATGGCAGTTTACTGCAGATTTTTACTTAGAACTAATTAGAAGCACTGGTTCATCACATGTGCTCTACCTCGGAACAGTTTCACCTTCTTTACGAGATATTTTTATATGAGTATTTTTGGCCTGTAATTAATGTGGATTTAAAAAATATTCACTTTAATATTCTCTGGGTAAAGCTTAAAAAAAAAAAAGGGTGGTTTTTGTCCCCACGGACTCAGTGCTCTGAATCAGAAGCAGCATTCACTGGTGAAAGGTTAAAGCCTTTAAAGCTGTTCATGGGAACCTCTGGGACACCTCTGTAGTCCTCAAAGTGTCTATTTCTGTACTCGCCTCTTGTGACATGAATTTGTTAAAGCAGGCCGAGTTAATAACCTCCCAAAGCAGCCTCATTTGCTGAGCAGTACATCCTGACACATTTTTATTAGCAAAAGCAACACTTCAGCCTTGTTTGTTTGCAGGTCGTTGTCCTATTTCAAACACCGCTTCGCGCGCGCCGTCGTCGCTTCCACCACCGAGTTATTCCCTGCAGCTCTCGGAATCGGGAATTCCGGGGTTGGGGCTGTGGTTGGGGCTGGGGAGGTGCACGAGGCTGGGGCTGCTCTGTGTGGCACTGCCGTGCTCGTGTCCTGCCCTCCTCACTCAAAGGATGGTGGAGCCGGGTGGGAATTGGGCTCTGCTCCAAGCCACCAGCGAAGGGACAAAAGAGAACGGCCTCAAACTGTGCCAGGGAGGTTTAAGTTGGACATTAGGAAATATTTCTCCATGGAAAACGTTGTCAAACGCTGGCACAGCTGCCCAGAGCCATGCAGAGTCCCCGTCTGGATGTGGCACTTGGGGACACAGGTCAGTGGTGACTTTGGCAGTGCTGGGGAATGCTTGGACTCGATGGGCTCAGAGGGCTTTCCCAGCCTCCCTGATCCTGTGATTCCAAGACTCTTTGGGGTTTTGGTGCTGCTGGTTTTATTGTTAGGTGCTGTCTGGGAGTCCGGCTGAAATTCTTAACTTTAACTTCTCCTGGATTCTTCTGATAAACCCATGTAATGTATTTATTCATTTAATGTCTTTATTTAGCTTAGTCTTCTCGGCAGCATAGGATGAGCTCCAGTCTCTCTCTCTTTATTGTCCTTATAAAAGTAATGTTCACTCAGTCAAAAAAAGGAGAACCGTGTTGGATCGAATTTGCTTCTCAGATCAAAGAGCGAGTGATAAAAAGGGAGCCTGTTCTATTGCCCTTTTTCATTGCTGTCCCCGTGCAGTAGGAGAGATTTCCCTACTTTGCTCCCTTTTTAAGGATAGCCGGAGTACAAACCTCAGGCTCGATGCTGGATGTGCTGTCTGGGTGCAGGAGCCTTTGGATGCCTGGGTAAAAGCAGAATTCCATCAGCGTGCGTTTCCCCCGCGTGAGGCTGGTGCCGCCGAACAACAATAATCCGCTTTCATGGCCAGCAGTGGAACAATGAAATTGTTCTATTAAGTTTATTCAAGCGTAAGAACTCCTGCTAATAAATTAGAAAAGGAAAACGAAAAGGCTCTGGCGGAGGATGTCCAGTGGAACCGAGGCCGGCCATGTCTGAGATTCTTATGGTCTGTGAGCTGCGGGGTTTTCGGGATAACATTCTTGGTTAAACTGCTGAAGTCTGGGCTGAAAATGAAAAAGATTTGAACATCATCCTGGATTTTTATTAAGAGGTGGGTGGAAACCTCCCCTGAGCCCTGTTCACAGCCCATAATGTACTTGGTGGATCAATCAATTTATCAGACGTTCCCTGGATGAGGAAACATTTCCAATTTGGACCTTCAAACAGCAGAGTGAAAGGCCCCAGATGTTTTGTAGTGTTTATGGATTCAGCAAGATCACACCTGGGGAGATTTTCTGTGACTCACTAAGTGTTACCTTGGTTTGAATCATTTGCACCTTAATGACCAATCCTCCGTGTGTTGTGTAGCTCCAACCTTTGACAGTGTCCTGATAAGACAATCTGAGATAACACCTGCTATCATCTATTTCCTCCTGTCTGGTTATCATACACTAATCCGGTTACCTCTTGATGGATAGACTTTGCTTCAGGAAACTACAGAAATTTTAGGAGGAAATTCTCTGCCAGAAAGGCAGGGAAATTCCAGGGGACACCTGTCCTCTCCCTCAGCTGGGTGACTAAGGTAGAAAAGTTTTCATCTCTTCATGAAATAAAGCAGTCATCTCCAAAGGGAGAACACTTTTAATGGATTTGGGGGGTTGTAATTTTTTTCCCCCGTCTTTCCTGTTCTCTTATCTGTACTTGATTGGGAAAAGCGCCTTGAAAAAGTAGAGCTCCATAACTTAGATTGGATTGCTCGTCCTCTAGCAAAGAATGTGCTCTGCAGCTCCCCGGGGTATTAAACAAATAAATAGAGAAGGATTAACACCAGCTTGTGTGGCTACCAAGAAGTTAAAGCATTACTTAGAGCAGTAAAAAGGATGTGAAGATTTAGTGCCGCTGTGCAGTGCCCTAAATAACAGCAAATTAACTCATAAAACATGTCAGGACTTGGTACTTCAGCCACTCCATCCGTGGGGAGCTGCCCCTGCAGCCAGGCCCCGGGAACGTGGCTGGAGGCACCTTGGGAGGAGCTGCTCCGAGGTGCAAAGTGCTTGTAGGAGACTTACGTGAGGCGGAGATGGAGGAACTGTAAAGAACTTATTCCCTTTTACTTTTAAATTTTTTTAGTGACCTTCCTTTAAATGGAAGTGTCTGTTCTCCATGAGAAATGTTCTTGGATGGGGACTGGGAGAAGGAAAGAGCAGGAAAACGCTTGCTAATGTCAGCTTGAGGTTTGTTGTATAAATCCAGCTCCTGGAGAGGTTGTTAAACACCAAAGTGATGGCTGGGGCTGTTCCTGCAAGAGCTGTTCAGGGTGTTGGGGAACTTCCACTGTAGTTTAGTTTTTCTAAGTACTTTCAGGCTTTTTGAGCATCCCAGCAGCCTGGCTGCTCTTTCCCTCTCCCGCCTGCCCTGGTGCTGTCTGAGGGCTGCAGTAACCACAGCACGTGTGTTATGGCTGAATTTATGTGTCTTTTCACAGTGTTTTAGTGGCTCTCTGTGGGACAGTAGGAGAGGAGATGCTGTTGGCTTTATCTCCTTTTCTGACCCACCATGATCCATCTCCTCTGGCTCCACTTCTCGTACTCAGTGTGCTTCTCGTGCTGTGCCTTCCCAGCCCAATTCAGGAGCCTCTGGTGCACACAGGACCCCACCCCTCATCTCCAGCATGGACTTTCCTCCCACCTGGAACATGGACTGGAATGTTTCTGGAATATCCTGTGGCTGCCCCTGGAGCCCTGGCAGTGCCCAAGGCCAGGCTGGACGGGGCTGGGAGCAGCCTGGGATAGTGGGAGGTGTCCCTGCCCATGGCACTGGATGGGCTTTAAGGTCCCTTCAACCCAAAGCAGTCTGGGATTCTGTGAGTTTCTCAGCCTTGCATCAGGGCTGAGGAATGTTTTTATTTCTGGTGTGCTGAGCCATGTGCCCCACAGGAAGAGGTGTTTGTGCAGGCTCCAGCTGCACCCACAAGGAGCTTGGCTTGTCCTTGGCAATGCCAGGCTGGAAGGTGGCTCCTGGCCGGGGTGGCCGTGGCAGGCAGCCTGGCCTCTGCAAGGACAGGGCAAGCCCTCGACGTTCCTGTGGCACAGTTATGCACCAAGCTCCGCTCCAGGCGGGGAGGAAAGGGTGGGGATTATTTGGATGTAATTTCCAAGCTGTGAGCTCGTTTGATGTCCATCTCAGTGTGAGCCCCGTGCTCTGCAGAACCAAATGCCAGCGAGGGTGTTTGTGTTTCACCTCCGAGGAGCTGATTCACCCGAGTAATGAGATTATTAATTTCCTACCAACTGGAGGTTATTTTGTTCAGCCAACTGTGGCCACTTGTGTGAACTCATTCTCTTGTCTGGGAATGTAAACACTCTCCTGTCGTTAAATAATCCTAAAATGTTTTTGTGGGGATCAGTTTTATTTGGGGCCAAAGGAAAACTTCACAGACACTTTGATGATTTTCAATGTTTTATCTGTGGTTGAATAGAGAAGCTGTGAGGGATCTTTGTTGCACTTTAAGCTGGTTTGTTTGCTGTTGGAGCATGCAGGAGATGGTCTGGGTGACCTCCTGATAGACCTTTCATCTCCTGCATGGGGACGAATTTGTCCCAGGCCATCCCAGCTCGGAGTCCTGAAGATCAAGGCAGTCAAGCTTTCATGGGAGTCTCGAGTCTGCTCAAGGCTTCGTGGCTCCCTTTTTAAAATTCTGGAGCTTTGCTGTTTTTCTCCATGGGATGTCAGATCCTATTAATGTCGTATCTGAGCATCTTATTAAGAAAGTAATTCCCAGTGTCGGTGGGGCCCCACAGCTGTCCTCACAGCACCCTGGCAGGGCACTGGTGTGGCAGCTGGGAAAACTGGAACAGGAAGGGTCGATGACAAAAGGATTTGGGGGGGGCATTTATGCCTCTGTGCCCAAAGTTGTGATTATAAAAATCCCTCTCCGGAGGTGCCTGAATTTGTGAATTCCTTCAGCCTCAGAGGTCGCTGTGTGTTTCCAGCTCTGCTTCTCCCTGCCCCGAGCAGTTCAGGGTGGGCAGTGGGGCTGAGATATTCCAGTGGCTGCTGAGGGCAGGGCTTCAGGCACAAACCAGCGGGGATTTTGCCTCCCTCTACCCACCCCACGGGTCTGAGCAGGCTCCTGGCGATGCTGCTGGGCCGGCTCCCTGCTCCTGCCCGCCTCGGCCACCTCCCCGGGGAGCACCAGGCTCAGAAGGATGTGGAGGGGTTTCTCCTCTCCCTCAGGCAATTATACTCCAGATAGGAGTGAGCTTCCAGTCTCCATCCGTTCTGTTCCCTGGGGTTTCGGCTGAACGGGAAGAAGGATAAATTATTTAAAAATTGAAGAAGTTTATCTATGACATTTAATTAGTGCAAAGGGACTTCTCCCGATCCACGAAATTCCCAGTGCAGCCCGAGCATATCCAGCCCTCATCGATGATGAGGTGATCCATCAGCTCGCAGACTCTTTTCTATTACCAGAAGTTTATCCTGAAATCTGGCAAAGGCCATTCATAAATTCGTTTGAGAGGAGTGTTGTTTGGAGCTGCTATTATCCCGTGTAATTCCACAGCTCCAAATCAAGCTGTGATAACAGCTCCCTATCTGACAGGCCAAGCTTTCAATCACACTTTATCACCAGTGCAGATGTCTGTAAAGGAACAGGTTTTTCTCAGAAACAATAGAGATAAGCAAAGGTGGCTGAGGAGTAATTTAGAGAGGGAAGAGCCTGGGAGACGTTTCCATTTCAGTATCCGGAGCAAGGAAAAGCCCATAAACCCCTCATATTAGAAATGGCTCGGAATAATTCAATAGGAGATGATTTCCAATCCCTCTGTTCTTTGCTCCGAAGTAGAAATCAAGGAATTAATGCCGTGTCAGTCACACAGGGGCCTTGCAGAGGGACCTGCTGCAGGGGCTGGGGAAGGGAAGATCTCCCTTTTCCATTCTGGAGAAAGGGATGCTCCAAGGGAAAGCAAAGTGTGGGTCTCCAAAAGCAAGGAAGGGTTTCGTTAACCTGGGCTGACCCCCACGGGCTGCACCCTCCAGTCATGAGCCTGCCCTGCCCCTCCTGTCACAGCTGCTCCCGTGGGACTGGCACCAGTTTTGATTCCCGTTTGCTCCACTCCTCTGGAAGTTTGTGGGTGCTGAAGTTGGCAAAAGAAATAAATGGAAATAAATCTTTTTGTTCTATTAGAAAAGCAACTTTGAACAAAGTCAGATCTTTAAATAGACGTGAAACGATTTCTGAGGCCTTTTTTATTTTTTTTTTCCTTAAATCTTGAAGTAGAGTTTGAAATAATGCAGACTTTTTATTGTTCTGATTAATGCTGTTGGTAGGTCGAGCCCTGCGTTTTCACTGCAAATGTTTAATTCTTCTGACGTGCCTGTTTCACTTAAGCTGAACCTGTCCTGGGTTCTTCTCACGATCCTGGGGCTCCTCAGTTTGGGTGTGGCTGTGTTTTTTGGGGCTTTGATTTTTGAGATGGACCATTTGGCAGGAAGAACCGCCTTCAGTGGGGCTGCAGCAGTTGCTGCTGTATTTGAATCTTGCCTTGTGGGACCCCCGGGTTGCACTTGGAGCCCAAAGAGCCACTCAGGAAATTGTCTCTATTGCTGAAAAGTGAACCCAACCCTATTTTTTGTTCATTTATTGGAGTCTGAGGACCAGTTTAGCTCCAGCTTACAGCATCTGAGAATTACAGTGTGCTAGGGTTGTCTTCTTATAGAGGAAGGAAAACATCCAACAATTGGAGATGTATGAATCTGTTGGGAAGGGAAGCCTTGGCATTTCTCTAATAGAGCACAGAAAATCCCATACCTGGGTCAGAAAATGAGGCAACAGGACATTGCCCAGGGCTTAACGGGGGGAGCTGTGGGGACTGGAGCCACGGGCTTTCCCAGGAATCTGAATTCAGGCCTGGCTTTCAAGTAAAAAGTGGGAAAACTACCAAAATAGTGCCCATCACCGCAGACCTGGGCTTGCTCCTGAGAAAGGGACCTGCCAATGCACTGCCCAGGCCTTGGGATTTATCAATAAGAAAGGCAAAAATTATAAATCACATCCTGTGGAGAATAAAAGCAGAATTGGTTCCGGAGCCTGAATCAGAGCAGCATTGCCAGGTTACCTGCTTAAAAAAAGAGATGGTTTCATGGCAAATGTGTATTTGCACAGAATCACTTCAAAGTGCTTTTCAGGAGAAATTTAACTTCTGTATAATTTAAACAGGCAGCTTTCCTTGGACTTCAATAGGAATTGAATAATGCCACGGGCACTTCTGTATTCATACATGATTTAAGAATTATTAAGATGGATTAACACCTTTACAAATGCTGGTAAGAGGTGCCCAAGTCACGAGAGTAATCATCACTGGCACACGGAGCTCTGTAATTGATTTCTAATTATTGATCAGAGCAGAGCTCCTTTCATACAGTAGCAACAAACGTTAGAGGATAATTTCTATTGAGAGGATAGTTATTGCCCAAGCCAGGTGCTTGGGTGTGCCCAAACATCATCTGTTTAAACCCTTTGTGCTTTACAGAGTGGAGAATATTTTCGAAGTGCTTGGACGTGGTCTTGTCCTGATCAGAAGCAGCAGCTGTTGCTTTGCCAGCGTTTCAGGAAAATGCCCAGGAAAACAGAGCTGGGCTTTAACAGGACTTTAACAGGACTTGAACACGTTCAGTCCTTCGTTCTGTGCATCGAGGGACCTCCAGGTGCTTTAGTGTGGCTAAACAATAACCTCTCAACTGCCACCGTTTTTCACTCATTAATTTTGGGGGGTGGATGTTGCGTACTCACCTGAGCTGATGGCTGCAATCTCAATTGCTGATAAAGCTCTTTTGGGGTTGTTTTTTAAGCTCACTTGGTGCAGGACTCTCAGCCCAGCAGGGCGAGATCTCTCCTCTCACCATTGCCCAGGCTGTGTTGTCTTCCTGGGAAGCAGCCTGGGCTCACCCAGGGGCGTGGGCAGAGCCAGTTCCCTCTTGTCTCCCTCTGCCCCGTTGTCAGAGAGGCCTGGGAGAGCAGAATGATGATTCTGGAACATTTTTTCTCCTGATTTTGTGCTTGCTGCCTGAAAAAAAAAAAAAAATCTCGTCTTGCTGTAGAAAAGGTGGTGATGCTGAGAAACTGCAGAAATGTTTGATCCTTTCCATGAAGAAGGACAGAGCTGGATGGGAGGGCAGGAGGAAAGGGGGGAGATTCCCGTGGCCTGTGCCGAGTGGGAATCGGGATAAGCTGATTGAGGGGGAGAGAAGGGAAAACAGGGTGGATCTGGGAGCTGCTGGAGCTTAGACGTGAGCTCAGAAAGAAGCGTTGGAGGGGAGGTGTTGGAGTGGCAGGAGCCCATCTGGAAGCGGCTCGGTGGCGGCGGGGCCGGGGGCATCCCCGCGGGGGCTCCCCGCACCTCCCACGCCGCTGCCGGCTCCTTTCCCAACCGGACCCGGGGGAGGAATTTTCCCGGAGCGTGGCTTCCAGCTGGCTGTGGGAGGTGGTGCTGCATCGCCATCTGCTCAGGAGGTGGGAGAGAACAGAAAGGGCTTTTTCCCCTGTGCTATTTCAAGAAAGGAAAAAAAGGAATTCATGTGTTTCTGTGTCGGAGATTGCAGCTTTCAGTAATCACAGCAAAGCCCCGTGGAACAGCTGAAGAAGTTCTCATGGAATGGGAAATAATTATTACAGTCAATTCTTTTCAAGGTTATTGTAGCAGCATTTTCTTTTCTTCCAGAGAGCAATGCTCTGTTACAGATAAAGAGTTAACAGTCGATTCTGGGCTCCCATGCTAAAAATGTATTGTTATTATTGTTATTATTATTATTATTGTTACTCCTTTCAATTGGAATTGTTGAGCCACAACATAAAGGAAACGGGAAACAATCAGTGCTGCTCGCAGGCAAAGGCAGTGAGTGCTGCAGGGAAGAGGTTCATCCTTCCCGTGCAGGAAAGGGGGAAGCCAGAGAGGGAATCTTCACCGGGACCTGCAGAGACAGCACAGCGAGTAATGGGTTCTAACTGAAAGAGGGGAAATTTAGGTTGGATATTAGGGATCAATCTTTCCCTGTGAGGGTGGGCAGGCCCTGGCACAGGGTGCCCAGAGCAGCTGTGGCTGCCCCTGGATCCCCTGGCAGTGTCCAAGGCCAGGCTGGACATTGGGGCTTGGAGCAGCCTGGGACAGTGGGAGGTGTCCCTGCCCATGGCAGGGGTGGAACAAATGATCTTTGAGGTCCCTTCTGATCCAAACACATTCGCAAGAGCTGGGTCTTTCCTTCCATGGCCACCAGAGCCAATGGTGACCAATACATTCCGTTAACAAATCACACCCTGGTTATCTGCTCCTGACTGGTCTCTGAAAATCTGGTCATCGAGGCTACCCAAAACTCCATTGAAACCATTTTGGGTTTGTTTCTATGCTTGGTTTTGTGTAGATGGTTTGACACGGCAAAAACTATTTCTGCCTCAGTACAATTGCTAATATTTGAAAATATTTTTCATGCTTTTACTAAGTCCTGGTTCAGCAAGGCTTTTCTGGAGAAGGGACTAAGAAGCAACAGAGGTTTGGCTTAAGCGCAGGCTGGTGATGATGAGGTTAATGCACTTCACTCTTTATTTTCTAATCCTAGCATTGTTCTGGGTGCCCAGATAATGGCTGTATGTGCTTTTGCTGACAGCACATTTGCAGTGCTCCGTTGTTGTGTTCTCAGTTCAAGGCGAATGTTCCCCTGAAATGCATCCCTCTGTGATGCTGATCTCCCTTGGCTCAGCCCTGCTTGCAGTGGGCTCTCATCTCAAACCCAGCCCCAGGCTGGAGCCGAGCCCGCTCGAAGCAGCAGCCTGACACCACCGGAGCGGCCTCGGTGACATCGTTATTTCAGCTCCCGTCCCTCTGGGTGGTGCAGCCGCTCGATCCCCGGTTCCCTGCGGCTCCCGGTCCGCCTCGCCAGCCCGGTTCGATGGAGCCACGCCGGGCGTGCCTCCAGTGCGGACAGCGCGTGTTCTCTCCACCAGCCAGCCCGGCCAAAGCTCCGCTGTTCGGAGCTCTGCAGGTGTTTGAATCCCTCTGGAAACATCCCCGGCGCCCCCCTGGCGGCTCGGGCTGCCGAGGGCAGGGCTTCGTGCAGGGCTGCGTGTCAGTAGGTGTCACCATCCGGTTGCTGTGCGCCGGAGCGCTGCTGGCACCGCGCTGCTGGCACCTGCCCGGCGCTGCCCAGCCCTGCCCCGGGACAGCGCCGGCCACGCAGGAGTCTCTCGGTACGCAGAGAGGAGAAGATGCTCAAAGCTTTACTCGCTGTCCAGAGCGATGCTCTGCAAAGGTGAGCGCCTGGCTCTGCTGCCTGGCACGGGTACCGGTGCCACCTGTCCCGGTCTCAGGGCGTGGGGCTCGGCTTAGCGGGAGTCAGCTCCCATTACCTCCTTCTCCTTGGAGAGCTGAGCTAACTCCCAGCTGATCTTCTGGGGTAAATCTTTGCCCAGAGCTGCAGCTCCCGTGGCTGAGCCTCCCTCTGTAACCACGCCACAACCTCGGTTCGCTCCCCGGGCTGGTAAACCTGGCTTAGAGCTCAGCTGATGGGCTGGGATTAACGAGGATGGGAGCTGGAACCGCCTTGCCTGGGGGTGCTGCAATCCCATCAGGGCAGTGAGAGCCTTCCAGAAGAGGGTTTGGAGGTGTTTCTGAGCAGACACTGCCTGGGAGAGTGCAGGGACAGGATTATTGCTGTCCTTGCTGCTCTGCCCACTCATCTGCAGCAAATCCGAGCACATTCCTGCTCTGAGGAAGAGGAGCTCCGAGGAAGAGGAGAGGACTCTGTGATGCAGAGCCTCAGCTTGGGCCCCTCTGAGCAAGGGAACCCGGTGGTGCCATAATGACCCTGGAAATGACACAGGTACAGGCTGAGCATCGCTGGACACCGAAGTGACCCAGAGAAGCTCTTCTGTGTAACTGTGCAGAGCGTGAACTGGGGTTTCACAGCTGCTGCAGCTGTTAATGCCCTTCAAGCACCATCCTGATGCTGTGTCTGTGACTCTGCAAATGCCCAGTCCTTGGTAAAAGCTCCAGCCGTGACTCAGGATCCTCACCTGGATGGCAATTTGGTGGAACTGATTAATTTGCCCTGTGTAAGTGGCTTTGTGAGGAGCAGAGGAGTCATCCAAACTCAGCTCCAGTGCAGCCACTTTCATATCCACCCTAATACTGCTTCCTCCAGTAGAAGTGGAGATTTAAGCTAAATCAGTGAGGCTCAGATATGCTTATTCTTTCTATTCCTTCCCTCCTCTCTCTGTTCCCATTCCCTGTAACTGCTGACATTAGTTGAAACAGCAGGTAATACTTTTTCCACAGACCTGGTGTGCAAATGATACAGGATTTATAAACCTGAGGAGGGTTTGCTGCCCTTCCCAGGCTTGCAAACTCAGAAAAAATTCACCTCAGCTGCAAAACACCTCTGCGAGAGGGATGTGCATCCAGAGGATGGTGCAGAGCTGGGACAGCCCTCGGTGGTGGCTGCTCCTGTGCCTGGCCGTGGAAGTGGATGAGATCTCACGCTGGGCAGCAGAGCCCGAGGCGATGTCCCTCAAGCTCTAAGGCTTATGGTCCAATTCAGTCAATTAAGGATATTTTTGTGTCTTGTCTTAGGAAAAAATCCCTGACCAGGAATCACTTCTATGCCCCTTTTATTCCCAGTGCTAAGGTGGATTTGCATGTCGAGAAAGTCCAGCCTTGAGGGATTACCCCAAGCACATCCCCTGCCCTCACAGCCCCTTCCCTGCCCTGTTGGGGATGCAGCCTCATCCCACCAGCCCCAGTCCCACGAAGAATTTGGTTTTCAGGCAGGTAAAATGTGAGGGCAAAAAGTGGCGTTAATCGTGCAGCAGAGGTGAGGCAGTGCAGGGATTCTCATCATTGTTACTCATTTACAAGATTGGCAAAGAACAAAATAATTACCAAACCATCCTGCTGCAAGAATGGAGCTGGTGCTGGCAACTAATCTGCTTGTAGGCTTTTGTGAAAAAATGCAGGATTATCCCCTTCATTTCACCCATTCAGCTCATTTCTAGCTCATTTTGCTTTGCTATTTCTCTGAAGAATGCCAGTTGTGGTTCGTGGCTCCATCCCTTCCTGGCTGACACATTGATCCTTCCTCAGGAGGCTCCATGGCCTGTTCCTCGGTAGCTCAATATTATATTTTAACCTCAGTCTAATGATTTCATTTAAAATACTGAGACCTGCTCCTGCTGCATATTTGCAGTCTGTGACGCTTGGCTGCGGTGCTGCTTTGCCCTGAGCAGCCCAGGCCTGGCTCAGGTGGGTTGGGAACGTGTGTGGGATGGAGTCTGAATGGAATCGATACTTTTGGGAGGGAGCACAGCCCTGGTGTATCCCGCTGCACCTGGGCTTTTCCATCGAATTCCCTTTCTTAAACACCCTCAGAGGAAGAGGAGAGAGGTGCCCTGTGAGCACAGAGGAAGAGGAGAGAGGTGCCCTGTGAGCACAGGAAGGGGAGTGGGGCTGGGGAGGGGTGCTTGTCAAACTGACGAGTCTTTGTGTCCCAGAGGGCTATGCCAGGATGTGGCTGTGAATGACAACGTGGTTTTGGTGGCAATCCACCAGCTCTGGCACACTTTGTGATTAGATTGTCCACCGTGCAATAAAACCAGAGTCATGTGCGACTGAACATGAGGAAGTCAAAGCTTGGTAAGGAAGTGTGGGTTAGGATTGGGATTCTCCATTTTTTTCAGTCTCAAATTGTTTTATTTATGCATTTATTTATTTATCCCTTGTTTGGGAATTACAGCTGAATCAAACAAGTGCTCTGCTTGTGGGGTTTTTTTTTCCTTTCTCCCTTGTTTTCACACAGTGAGAAGTGGGAACTGTGCTGGGTTCTTCCCTTGCTGGTGATGCCCCCTGGGCTCACCCTCCTTCCGCCCTCGAGAAGGACAATCGCTGGCCTTCAAAGCTGTAGTAAATGGAGCTAAGCCTTGGTTATAACCAACTTTACAGCACTGGAGAGGAGTTTTTGGCGTCTTTTCTTCTCCAGAACCCCAGAGTCCCTCGAGGTTCCTCAGCAGCTCTTTTGCTACTCCTTAAAACACATCGATTCTGTGATATGCTGGCAAAATCAAAAGAAAACTGAACGGGGAACCTGCCCTAGAGCCAGAGTCGTTGTGATAT
The DNA here is from genome assembly GCA_013398855.1 of Mohoua ochrocephala. Classification (NCBI taxonomy): domain Eukaryota; kingdom Metazoa; phylum Chordata; class Aves; order Passeriformes; family Acanthizidae; genus Mohoua; species Mohoua ochrocephala. The sequence continues at coordinate 221,221 of VZTA01001925.1, forward strand.
TTCCTCTTTTCCTCTTTCCTTCAGTGTTGTGGTTGATAATTTCTGTGCTTTCCTAACCTTGCACGATTGCTGACGGTGCCTCGGGTCGGTGCTTCTGCTTTGTTGTTTCATCCCGTGCTCCTCCTCTCCACGAGCAATTCGCTGGCACGTGATGATTTGCTTTTCCTGGCACCCCACTTACATTTCACTTCTCTTATCAGTTGATTTACTGCCTCTAGACAGAAGATGAATAGTTTGCACTTTGTACTCTTAAATCAAAACGGAATGGGAAAGACTGGTTTAATCATATTTTACTCCCACCCCACTTATCTGTATCACCTCTTGCTTAGCCCTGTCAGGAGTGATATGTCTGCAATTTCCTATCTTTGCTCTGGGCTCAGCACAGGACCAAGGCTTTGCTTATTCGTGGCTCCAGCATTGTTTTATCCCAAAACTGGGAGCGGCTCTGGGCAGCTCCACACGACCCCCGTGGCTCAAACAGCGAGGCAGAGCTCAGCTGGGCAAAACCAGCCCAATAATGGCATATTTTGCCACTGAAACCATGTTTGGAACAGGGCCTGCGAGCTGGGGCTTAGTTGAGCCTGACATTTATATCTGGGCTTCACATTAGATTTATTCCGAGCTTTCCAGCCACGTCTCCGTTTTACACGGAGGAGTAGCAGCCAATGCACCTGAAGGAGTAAAGTCCACTAAGCATTGGCCTAATGGTCATTTCACCATGGCCTTATGTAACCTGTGGAATCTGGGGCTGGGTGCATGACGTGCTTTTGATTTCTGGTTTTTATTTATTGTAAAAGTTAAAAATTAAAGCACCTTAGTAAAAATATTTTAACTGTGTATATAACATGTTTTTAATGCACCTTTTTGGGAGATGTAGTATTTTGATCTTAAAAAAAAAATGTTTGGCCTGGTTTTTCAATGGACTTTGAATTTCATGGTTCAAGCTTCGTGGATACACCTCCCTGATGCTTGGCTAATGCATGTGGAAACAAGCACTGCATTCCTTTCATGGTCAAAAATAAATCATTAAAACGATTCCGTGTAGCCTGGCAATGCAGAATGGCTTAAATCTCAAAATACTACAGCGTGAAAAAATTAGATTTGAGAATTCAGTACTGGAGTGAGTAAGTTTCTCTCCACAGCTCCTGTGTTTGTGTGTGTACGGAGCATTCCAATGAGTCGTCATCCAAAGGGAATCTGCTGGAGGCAGGCGGGGGCAGGATGGGTTTTGCTGCTTTTCTCTTGAGCTGGATGGGAGCTGACGGGGTGTGTGAGGAGTTGCTGACCTTTTCACGGGGCTGCTTTTCCACCTGAAGCACCTGACGGTTTCTGCTGGGCTGTGCTGAGCTCTGCTTTTAGCCACAAAGCAATTAAAGATATCCTTTAGTTGATAACTGGGTGTAATTCTCATTTTCCTCCTCGCCCGTTGCCAGAATGCGGAATGATTTATACGGCTGGAGCAGAGCTGCGTGCGCTGCGAGCAGTTTATTCAGGATTTCCCATTGCTTCCACTGGAGTGTGGCTGCATAAATGATACTTTGTGGTTTTAACCTGTTTGCTACTTGATTGGCCGGGAATCAAACAATGGAACAGCTTTTGCCTTCAGCTTCCAGGGCTTGGACTTGTTGCTTTTTCCTGGTCTTAAAATGAAGAGCCAGACACAACGTCTTGGGGTGGCTTTGTGATGTGTATCCCCTATCGCCTGCTCTATGCCCAGACGTGATTCCTGTGCCTTTCTGTGTCTTCAACACTGAGTGCAAGAGGGCACAAACCAGGACACAGGGTGAAAGGGAAAGGGGTTTTTCCCTCGGTGTTTATTTAGGATCCTTGGTGCCCCACACCGTCCCAGTGGAGCGCGCCCAAGTGCCCCCCGAATGCCCCCACCCCATAAATCGTGTGTACAACTCACAGGCCTTGCCAATGAGCACATCTATCAAAGATTGCCCAGGGAGAGACTCGAATGGATCCCCCATGCTGAGGAGTCTCCCCCTGGCTGGGCCTGTCTCAGTTCCCAGGGTGTGTTCCAGAGAGGCCCTTGGTGTCTGGGGCTGTCTGACCCTCAGCCGCGGCTCCCAGGGTGTTTGGGCTCCTGGCTGAGCGGGACACGGGGTGTGAGACTGAGGGAGTGACAGGTGTGGGGGCTGAAAGCACTGAGGGGATAGAAAAGCTGTACAAAAGGATCTATGAAGGGGTATAAAAGGCAAAAAAAATCATCATGGCATCAGACTCGGGACAGGCTCTGGGTCACCACTGAGGGCTGTGGCCCCTGTGAGGGGACTGAACTCAATTGAGTTATATCTTCCACAAGGCTAAAGCTAAACCCCCGAGTCCTGGCTGAACAAGGCTTCTCCCAGTTATGCAGTTCACTGCTTTATTTTTTTAAAAATCATTTACTGGTATTTTCACAGCTTTTTCCACAATCCAGTTAAAAATCCCGTTTCTATTTCACGTTACTATGTACAAATTCCTTTTCAGCTGCCAAAGGAAGTCATTGTAGTCCAATGACTAGAAATGATCCCAGTGTATTATGGAGATAAACTCCAACTTCCAGCTCAGGGAGGCCCAGTGAGACATTGCCCCCTCAGCCTACGGGCTGTGGGGAGGTGCAGGAGGAGCTGAGGAGGGAGGAGAGGCAGCTGGGAGAGGGACAGGTTCTGAGCAGCTGATCCTGGTTTGAACCAAGTGCTAAAGTGTGTTTGCATCCCAGATCTTGGCTTGCCCAATCAATAACATCCCTTTCCCTTTTATTTTAACAACCTCGGGCTTTCTTCAGCCTGAATTTGTGTTTGGAGCCGGGGGGCTGCCAAGGCTGCGATTCCGCTCAGTGCTCTGCTGTGTCCCACACTCGCAGCCGGCTGGGGGAACCTGAGGTGTTTCCCTCTCCCAAATCAGTTAAAAGGTTCTAAAGCACACCCAGCCACCCCTGGCAGCCTTTGGGAAGAGCCCCTGGGACGTGCAGAGGGCAGGGCTGACCAGCCCTGTGTGCCGGAGGGATGGAGGGCAGGGCTCGGACCCCCAAAGCTCTGCCTCTGCTCAGGGGATGCTTGTGGCAGGAGAAACTGAGGCTGCTGGGTGGCCTGGGATGTTTGTGCACCCCGTGTCCAGTCCCTGTCACGTGTGGGAGCACCCAGTGTCCCTCTGGAAGCACCAGCACACCGGGAGCTGGGGCTGCCAGGACAGGACAAAGCCCAAGACATGGACAGGTGTCCCCTGCGTCCTTCCCTCTCACCGTGGAACTGAACTGCTGCTCTCCCCTCGCGCTTCTTCCTGCTGGATTTGTGACTTTGAAGGTTGATGTGGCACTATGTCTTCCTTGGGTGTATCAGTGAGATCTTACTGAGTGTTTAAAAACGGGGCTCACCCTTTTGGGCTCCCTCGGCTGATAAATGAGGGAAATGTCCCCCGGTGGGGCTTGCCTTCCTCTGGAATATCAGCCTGGTGATGCTCCAGCAGCCGTGATTGAGGTGGAAAATGTCCTCCCTGCCCAAAGGCCACAGCTGGGAACTGAGAATGGTGGAAGTCGCAGGTGGCCCTGGGAGTTACTCAGCCCAGGGAAGAAATCTTCCTAATTTGCATCAATTCCAGTCACTCTCGCTTTCTTCTTTATCGGGAAAGCAACAGTAGCTGCAGGATCCATGGCTGGTTTGTGCTTGCTGTCTCTGGAAATAATAGAGGACTTATGGAAATCTCAGTTAGGAAAGTGGCAGTTTTGAAGTGAATCCCTTCGGTTCAGTTTCTTGCAGAACACATTTAAAGAACTCTCAGTAATCATTTTCGTGCTAAAGCTCAAATTGTCTTGTTAGATTGTTGCTTTTCAGCGGAGAAATGGATTGACATTGATTTTTTTCCCCCCTTTTACACTGATATTCAAGTTTTTTGTGTCAGTGTGATTTGACAGAAACTGAGATCTGTCTTTATTATTTTTAAGCTACTGACAGCTCAGTGTTTTTGACAGATAGAAGGATATTTTACACCCTTCTGATAGGGATTACCCTGCTTAACATTCTCTCCTCCCCGCATTTCTCGTGAATGCATTACACAGTTGCCCAGCTGGATCCTGGTTAAGACATGCAGAGCTTTAATACATTTATTTATTAATTATCCCCCTGTGATTTCTGGGGTTCAGGCACCACACCCCTGACCTGCCACAGCATCGTCACATTCCCCAGCCCACCCCTGCTCCTGCTGCTCCTCGGCGCTGTCAGGACCACAGGCAGCAAAATTCCTGCCGGTGTTCCCTGCCAGGGCCCTGGAGCTGTTATCTTTTTTGATATCAAAAAGGGAAGGCGAGGATCCCAGGCCCTCGGCACAGGTGCATCTCTTGCAGTAAACGTGTCCCAAATGGGGCCGGAGCTGTGCTGGGAGGTTTTCATTTTCTCTGCAGGTAAAAGCCATTTCTGTGCTGCTTTGGAATGGAACCAACAAGAAATCGTGCCTGAATAAGCTTTCCCTGTCAGAGCGCAGCTCTGGCTGACAGAAACCTGAGGGACTGCAGGGAGCTGAAGCTGCACAGATTTTTTTTTTCTTTTTTTTGGTAATTCTTTTTATTTCAAGTTACTGAGATTAACTTGTGAACTTGCCGTGGTCCCTCGGACTGACCCAGCCCTGTCTCTGTCCCAGTTCCACGTGCTGTAACCCTGGCAGGGTTGAGATGTCACCTGTCCCACATCTGAGCACAAAGCCAGGTGGCCCCACTGCCCCAGAGCGCTGAGGTGGGAACCAGTTTGTCCGTGGGAAGGGACTTCCAAGCAGCCCTGGTGAATGTGATGCTTTTGCAGTGCAAAAATGGCTCGATTATGGCAGCACTTTGAATGAATCCCTGTGAAGGAATAGTTACAGTTAAATGGAGGTGCACACCTCGTGTGTGACTGCCCAGTAACACTCAGTACAGTTCCCTTTTAATTTAAATATCTTCTGTCGCCCTGGCCTTGCTGCATCTCCAGTGGGGTTATTCTGGAAAGCTCAGGTGATTCACTGGAATCACTTTTGCCATCTGTATCACTCTGTTTTCAGCATCAGAAAGGCTCTGGCACCTCTGATATTTGAGTTTGCCATTGCCTGTCTCCCTCTCTGTAAGGTGCAGTTACTGCAGACTCTTTCAGATTCCTCAGTGTGAGTTTGGAAGGACAGGGGAAGTGCAAACGTGACTTAAACTGCATTCCTGTGGTGTTCATTGGAAATTGGGATGTCCATTTTTCACTTATCCCAAGACAAGCAAACAAAAGCTTTCAGCTGGGTCTTATTCCCGTGCTTGACGTGGAGGCATTTTGATTTCAATTCTCATTTTGTTTGGTGTTGACCAGACACTGAAGTTCCCTTTGGAAGCACCAGGCTTTCCCACCACTTCATGCACCCTGGTTTATGCATGTATTTAGTTACAGGAACTGTAGTTATATAGGTTTAGATATTAGGGATAAATCCTCCCCTGTGAGGGTGGGGAGGCCCTGGCACAGGGTGCCCAGAGCAGCTGGGGCTGCCCCTGCATCCCTGGCAGTGCCCAAGGCCAGGCTGGACATTGGGGCTTGGAGCAGCCTGGGACAGTGGGAGGTGTCCCTGCCCATGGCAGGGGTGGCACTGGATGGGCTTTAAGGTCCCTCCCCACCCAAACCATCCTGGGATTCTTTATTTGCTTTGTGTAGGAGCCCTTTGAAGCACCCAACCCTTGTGTCCATCCAGTCCCCCCATTCCTCATGGACACATTTGCCACAGAAAATGAGCAATGTCCTCTTGGACTGAATTTTGAATGCTTTTCCTTGGCTTTTATGCAGTGACTGAACGTCTGTCTCTGGGAGCAGGGAGCAGGAGATGAGTCTGTTTGCAGGGAGCTGCACACGAGGCCTTGGGGCGTTAATTAAAAGAAGACGGTCGCTGCAGAGTCGTGGGCTCTCCCTGCCTCTAGCCACGGCAGCTCTGGGATTTCCCAGCCCTTTATCCTCTCTTTTAGTGCTCCACTTAGCTCAGAACAGCTGGGTTTATAGCCCCTACTCCTGCACCTTGATCTTGACCCAGAAAGACAATTACTGAGAATTCCAGGGATCCATTAACCTCTGCCACCCTCTGGCAGCCAGGGCAGGCCAGGAGCTGGAGCTGAGCCATCTGTCCTGTAGGAAATGCTCAGGGATCAAAAGGGCACCGGTGGATGGGGAGCCAGGAATGATTCACGGAGCTATTTCTGCACTTGAGGTCTCCTTTCAGCAGGGCCGATGCCTTGGGAAACACATCTGGAATCTGTGTGCTTTTCGTCCTAGCCTCGGTCAGGGAATATCTTGGGTATAAATCCGACCCAGCCTGGTTTGACATTTGGGATTGGTGTTAATCCATGTCATCAGATGTTGTTTGTGCGAGGAGCTGTTCCCTTGCCTGGTGGTCCAGCTCTGCCTCAGTCTGATCCCAGTCACATCAAAACCTGTCAGTGTTAGCTCCTCTTTCATGGAAAAGTGCAAAGTGCACTGTTTCCTTTTGCTTTTTCTTTTTCCTTTCCCTTTCTAGACCAGACGGAAAGATATATTTGACCACCAGAAGTTAATTATTAAAGAAGGAAGGGAAGCTTCATTCCGAAAGTGGATGGCTCTTAACACTCCTGGTGAACTGGCAGCGAGTGAGTTTTCCTCAGTCTCACTGGACCTCTGTCCAAATATAGCTAAATAACAAATGAAAGAAAGAATGGAAAGAAAAACCTTAACTCTTTTCTTTTCTGAGGTGATAATATGGCCTTGTCTTGCTGTCCACTTAAGGAAGATTTGGGACCCCTTTCTGGGTCTGTGTCCTTCACTAATTTCCAAGCCCTGTTGCATCCGTTCATCAAATTAAAGCCATTTCCACAGGGAATGATGCAAATCAGTACAATAAACAGCAAAATTTACCAAACCCAGGTATTTTGTGCAAGACAGCAACATATTTAAATTAGTAAACATAGGTGAAATATTCCTTGAAAGAACGGAGTGGTCTAACGGTTCTTTGGTCATGGAAACTGTATTTAGTGCAGGGGGAAATAAATAATCTGAACTAAATGTGCCCCTTGCTGTGTTTGTGCTGGGAGTCTTTGATAGGCTCTGGATAAAACTCCCAATTCACTGCACTCCAGATGAGCTTTGAGTCTTTCAGGGCTTTCACTTAAAAGACTCATTAAGAAATACTCGTTCCAGGCAGAGCTCCAGCCAGCTGGAATGCTGGCTGCCAACCCTCCCAGGAGTGGGATTCAAGGCCTTTCTCGTGTTTGCAAACCAGCAGCTCCAAATCTGTGGACTTTCCTTCCCTCCTCCTCCCATCCCACCTTAGGCATAAAAATACCAGATATTTAACCCTAAAAGATACTGGTGCACTTTGAATTCTTGCTTCAGACCCTCTTTTCCTGGGAAGGCAGCCCAAGGAATGAATGCTCCCCGTTTCTGGTGCAGCTCATGGGTGGCACCTGCAGAAAGGTCCAGCCTGGGCTGAACTCCAGCCAGGCACTGCACTTTAGTAATAAATGCAATTCCCACCTTGTTAAACACCCATCTCAAGTCAACCTGTCCTGTTTATAGATGTATGGGATGTTCAGAGGTTCAGTGGAATTAATTAAAGGTGGAAGTGTTTCTGTCATAGGCAGGGGTATAATGAAGAAAGGATTGTGCCCGCTTTCGATACTGTAACTATCTCACTTCCTTTTAGAATTTGGGGACTCTCCCAAGGGAAAATAGCATAAAAACCCATGACCTTTCTGCACAACCAAACATTTCCACCTGACAGTAGTACCCATGGAATCTGAGATACACAACAGAGATGTTATTAACGGAGAAGTTTTCTGCACGCGAACTTCCCGTCAGCTTCAATGTGTGCACTAAAATTCTGGATGCTTCAGTGGCTGTTTTCTGAGGTAGCAGGGGCTGTGCAGAGGATTATTGTCCCCACCCCTGAGGGGTGTCCAGCTCCTGTCCCCGTTTGTCACCGTGGGTTTGCCTCAGTGCTCGCAGCACCAGGGAACGTTTGGAGAGGAGCTGTTTAGGAAGTGTGATCCCAAAAGCTCCATGCCGGCTACAGAAAGGGATAATTCATATTTAACAGCGTGGAGACGGAGCTGATGTTCACTCAGACAATTAAAGAGGCTGAAAACTCTCTGTCAGCTCCAGTCCTTAACAGGCTTCCCTGTGCCAGCTCCGTCCTGTGCTGTGTCAGGCAGGTCTCAGAAGGAAGAGGGTAGGGGAAATCTTCTCCCGTTTGTTTTTCCTGCCTTTTAGACCAGAGAGGGTTTTTGTTCCATTTCTGTCAGCCCCTGACAAGTGTTCTTCCCGCAGCCCTTCACAAGTGCTCTGGAACATCTGTGCACCGTTGCCTTCCCCGGTATTTTCCTCTCAAGTTTTAATTTAATTGGGGTCCTGCGGACAGGGGTTCAGCATTGAGCAGAGTGTTCCTGCCCTGGAGGTGCACTCGGGACGAGACTCCAGGGCAGGGAGGTGTGCTGGAGACCCCTGCCAATCCCGAGGACTTTCCCTTTAAATCCCTTCATTTCCAGCTTGGTGAGGGATGCGTGGAACCCGTGCCCTCTGCGGCTCCTGCACTGACGGCAATCGAGCTCCTCTGCCAGGTAACTCTGCCCCGTGGGGCCCTCTCACAGAGAATTTTCTGCTTCAAAGGCCCTGCTGGACCTTTAGAAGTGTAGTTTGCACTAATTTGCAAGAAATACTTGAACTCTCTTCCACGAGTTAAATTTTTTTCAGCCAGAAACGGGGCAAGTCTGCTCACAGTTATCAATAAAATCGTTTCTGATTGATCACACAGAGATGCTCCCAACCAATGCCTGCGTAAGAAGGTGCCTCAGTTTGGGGTGATTTATTCTACTCAATAAAAGCTTTACAAGTAGCTTTAAGGATCAAGCAGCTTTAAAGATCATGTTAGCTGATAACTGTTGTGTTATTGTGTCAGAATTAGGACATAAAATCATTTAATTGCCCTATTCTGTGTGTTCAGCTCCTCAGGATGTTTTCCCTCTCCACCTCAGGAAATCAGCACATCCCCAGGCAGATTATAAGCTATAAAATATAAAATATCCCTGTCAGAGGTGAGGGGCCTCAGGGACGGGAGAGGATTTTGGGTGGGAGGGGGGGGGAAAAAGAAAACCCAAAGTAGAATTTGCCGTTTCTCTTTCTTTGAATTTGTTTTCTTCAAAGCCAATTAATTTGTCAGGCAGAACCTTTGTGGAGACAGGTAATGAGGAATATTCATGGAAAGTGAGTTTTAAATTCAAACGTGAAGATAAATGTTGGAAAGTCGAATAAATGAGTGGTTGGCGTTTGGTTTTTGTTATTTTGGGGTGTTTTGCTAATTAAGATATAGCAAACATTGTACTGCAACTTAAACCCGACTCTGTGCAGCAAAACTGAGCCCCACTGTGAGATGGGAGAACAAATATTTGCATTTTAACTGCTCATAAACCATGGCTGCCGTTTGGTAATGGTAGTTAAATCCACATACTGCCCAGTAAATCATACATTTAATCATTTTTACATGAGGCAGGGAACTCGAGGAGGGAAAAGGATTGCTCATATAGTCTTGGTAATCAAATTCATTATTATTATTATTTCACTCAAATAAGAACCAGTTTTTTCTGTCCCACACAGCTTCCATGGCTGTCTGTATTTATTCCAGCTGCCTGTGCTAACAAAAATAACTGTTTTAATCCAGTGCAAACGGATTTGGGGCTTGTTTGGTAGCTTTTAAAAAAACTTTACAAATAGAATCACGCAATTCCAGGCTGGTTTGGGATGGAAGGGCCCTTAAAGCCCGTCCAGTGCCACCCCCTGCCATGGGCAGGGACACCTCCCACTGTCCCAGGGTGCTCCAAGCCCCTCCAGCCTGGCCTTGGAGCTGTTGGAATGCGATCGATTCAATTAGGCCCAAAAATGAGCCAAGTCTCTTGTTGGTCCTTCAAACGGAGGCTTGAGAGAGGAAATTCGGTCTGTGGAAAGATGATTTAGATTTGAGTTCAGAAAGGGGAATGGATTGGTAACAACTCCAGCAGCTGCTCCTTCCTCTGAGGGCTTCCTTTGGTTGGCTTGTTTTGTTTTGAGAGCCGCTCCTGTGGGAGCTGGAGTGACATTTCAGGGTGATAAAATGGATGCCCTTGGTCAGGAAAATTCCAGAGCCTTTGTGCAGCCAGCCTGGCCTCCTGCCCCTGCCCCACCGCGGAGCTCACAGGAAGAGCCTCTCGGTTCCTCCTGACAGCTCCGAGGGTTTTGTCTGTCTGATTTTTGACACAGTCAGGATCCGTGTTCCACCAGACTTCCTCGTGTCTCAGAGCCTTCTCCAGGGACTGCTCTGGCATCCAGCAAGGTGGATGATTTATTTTTATGGGTAAGCAACCAAAACTTTAGGCAGCGTTTTTCCTGCAGCAAAAAAGAACAGCCTCAGTCGTGTGCTGCTCTGGGGAGGGGCTGGGATTCCGAAAGCTTCTCGTGGACCATCCAATATGTTCAGGGGTTCTTGGGGAATAGGGGGGCCCTTCTAATTTTAAACATCTACAGAAGGACGTCCTCACGTTCAGCCACCCCATCTCCACGTCGTGCTCCTGCAGGGAATTCCCAGGAGGGCCTGAGCATCCCGGAGCCGGGTCCTGCCACGTGAGTTATGGGGATAAAGCCCCCATTTAGCACCAGGCTGTTTCCACAAACTGCTTTGGGAACACACCTTTATCCTTCACTGGGGGAAACAGCCCAGCCAAAGGCGGGTGGAAGGAGAACGATGCTTCCCTGCAGCTGCAGATGGTCCTTGCTTTGAATATCTCGGGGATACGCAAAAATGCGGAGGTGCCCAAGCGTCCAGGTGAGCGTGTGCAGGGACTCAGGTGCCTGCTGGGATTTAGGTCTGTGCCCTGTACTTGCACCTTTGCACACTTGAAGTGTTCTGGAATGCATCCTGCTGTTTCCCAGGCTGCCTCCTGGACATTCCACGGCAATTCCCAAGGTGGTCAGACCTTCTAGGCCACACAGAGCCCGTGCTCAGATGTGTTTTTGCCTAATAAATCCATTTGCCTTTGTTCAGTGGCGCTGGCAATCGTGGTTCACCGGAGTGCCTAAAAGGAAACTCTCAGCAGCAGCGGTGGAGAAGTGATTTTATAGCACAAATCGGCCTGCTGGGACTGAGAGAGCGTTTGGATTGTTATTTTCTCAGTGGAGTAGATTGATGTGACATCTGAAATGACAGTCAGGAATAGATTCTGAACTGCCACCTTCATCTCTTAATTAGTACAAGTAATTCTTTTGAACAAAATATGGTTATCATCAAGTTCATCCCGTCCCAGTGAGATTAAAGAGTGCTTGAAATTCACTTTTTTTTTGTCCCAGGGGTGGGATAATCCCTATAATTACCTCATATTATCCACTGATATTCATGTATCATCTCTAGTGATACTGGGATCTTCTGCAGATCACTTTGAATATTCAAACAAGTCTTGCTGAGACACTTCTCATTCAACAGCTGAAGATTCCTCTGGTGGAAATGGTTACTTTGATATAAAACTCCCCTCATTGCTTGCTAAGTACACGAAGATGTTGTTAAATGTTGGGTTTTAAACTCGTTCTATTCAAAGTATTTTAAATACCGGGATTTCAGTGCGTATAAAAAATGGTACCTTTTTGTTGCTCCCATTTCGAATGTAGTGGTGCACACTAAGAAGTCTTTTCACAGTGGGCTTTAATCAGAGGAAGAAGAGAAGGGAATAAAGAGATTTTCATTATTTCAGGAAGCCCAGGGAAAGGCTGCTTTGTTTCATGTATGGCCAGGAGATTTTCCCCCTTTGTCGAGAGAGAAAACAGAAAATGTCAAATAGGCCGTGAATTTCAACAAATATTTCTCTCTGAAACCATCGTGTTCTTGTCACAGCTGGTGTCATGTGAATTCCTCAGGAGGGGCTGGAAGTGTTAAGCCCATTTCATGCTGGTGAAATGTCAACATGTTCAAACTAATAAATCCAATATCTCCAGCCCAGACGCGGGCACTGCGGCGGATGAAGAGGTTGAGGCGCTTCCCGAGGATTCGAAGGTGTGTTTTATGTTGGAAGTGCTCTCATTTTTTCTCTCCGAGTTCTGTTTCCGACCTGCCGGGCCTGAGTTTCCCCCAGGCCCGTCGCTCCCCGGGAATGGGGCTGTGGATGTGTTGGGATTTAGATAACACTTCTCAGCTGTTTGTCAGCCCGGCTTGTCCTGCACATCCATCACCAAAGGCTGGGGGAGCTGGGCTTTGCTCTGGGGTCTGACCTTGCTTTGCTGTCCACGCAGTCAGAACGGATCTTCTGAATTCAGGGAGAAGGATCACGCTCCTGTACCGCGATGGCAGCCCAGGAGAGGCACCCTGGGACAGGAAATTCATTCCTCAGAGGTATTTTTGCACTGTGAAATGGGATTTTGCTGTGATGGATCCTGGATGAAAACCAAATCTGTCTGAAGGCAGAACTGAGCGGTACCCAGAAGTGGGAGGGTTGGGAGGGTTGTGAGGGTTGTGGGTGGTGCAGGGTGGTGCAAGGAGGGGCTGGAGCTGTGGGGAGCACACTGGGGTGTCCTTGTGTGAGTTCCCAGCTTTCTGGAGTGCCCAGTTCCCAGCATGGATGCACACAGGACTGTTTTCCAAGTCGTGGTGTTTTCCACAGGGCACACGAGGGGATTAACGCCTGAGAATCCTCTTTAGCTGCTCTGGGGATCACAGCTTTCAGAGGGCTGCTAGAATTTCTCAAAACCTGTGATCAAATGCCAAAGAAACGAGCTGGGAAGTTGTCAGAGAAGGCTCTGCCGGCCGTTCAGGAGGGAGGTTTGCAGGGCAGCTCGAGAAGCTCCAAGGGATGGTGTCACTGCTCCGGGGGAGCTGCCAGGGCCTGCTGCTCCCCTCAGAAAGGGCTGGAAATCTCCTCCTGAGACAGCAGCAATCAGAGTGTGATGGGCTGGGCTGGGCCGGGCCATCCCTGTTTGGTGCCTCATGGGGCTTGGGAGGACGCCAGGCAAACCTCCAGCCCCTCTGGATCAAACGGAGGGAAGAGCTGCTGTACCGGTGCCAGGAGAGATGCCAGTGGTTCTGGGGCTCCCCCCGGTTTTGCAGGGGAGGGCATTGGCCATTTCCAGCTGCTGCAGGAGTGTTGGACCAACCCCCCCTCCCCGATGGGGATAAATGAGCGCTCTGTGCCCTGCCGAGCTGGCCGGTGCCTGTTGGTGACACGCTGGTTTGGAGGGAATTTGTCACACGCAGGGGAAGGATGAGGGGATAGTCTTGGCCAGAGGCTTGATCGTGCTGCAAATTAGTGAAATTTCAGGCTGGAAATTTGATAGTGACCATGCCACCCCCAAATGAGTAAAAGGGATCTAGTAAAAGAAATGGGATTTGAGGCCGTCAGCACAACAGGCACTCGGGGATGCCCCCAGCCCTGGCACAGCTGGAGCTTCCAATCTGTCCAGCCTTCTCCAGCAGTGTCTCTTCCTCCCCCTTCTCGAGCTGCTGGGGATTCCACCCAGTTCCACCCATTCCCTCAGCACTGAGCGGGGACTGGGGCAGAAATGAGCTTCACCCACAGGCTCCAGCCCTGCTGTGCCCCTTGAATTCCCAAACGAAGCCACAGCGCAGAGAGGCCCCTGTGAGCCCTTCCCACGGCACCTCTGGGATGCACCTGGGGGATTATCCATGGATTTGAGGGCTCCTTGGGCGTTCTGGGGCAGCAGATGCGAGTGGAAGTGTCTGCAGGAGTGTCCCCAACGTGGGGTCAGGAGTAACTCGCCCCGCTGGGGACGGGGTGACCCAGATCCTGCAGGGAGGGCAGCTCCGGGGTCAGAGCTCTGGGCATCTCCCATCAAAGGGAGCTACAGATGTTACTATAATTAGGCAAATGTTAAAATAACTCGTTAGCCCTCCTGGAATTAGACTGGCTGCTTTTAAAGGATGGTTAGATAAGAGTGCAAGTCACAGAGACTCTGGGTACGCAGCCGCAGCCGCAGAGTTCAAAGAGCTCCGTCGAAAATGGGATGCCCAAAATTATGACCTACCTTTCCTTCCGTTTCACATTTCCAGGGAGTTGTTAAAAATTAAAGATGCCTTTAAGGAGCTTCCCAGAAAACTGTGAAAATGTAGGGCATAGTGTACCAGCAGGTTACAAAATGTAGCAACTTTTATGCAATATATTGTGCCGCAAAGCAATTTGCTTCCAAGTGTCTCGAGTATTTCAATTAAGGAAAATAACGATCAAGGACAAACAACATTTCAGTAGGAGGGGATTGGATTATTTCTATGGTTACGGTGCCGGAGCTGCAACTGGAATCAAAAGTTTTAAGATCCAGGTTACATTTATGTTTCTTAAAATATTGACGTTAGTGGCTATTTTTGACGTGCGCAAAAAACTTTGGGTTTTTGTTTATTGTGGGTTTTTTTAAGGGTGGACAGCTCAAGCTACGAATGAACTTTATTGGTTTAAAGTTTGTTTCACTGCTTTAGCATCAAACAAAGTGAAGAATTTGGATTATTCCACTCTTCTAACTTAACACATTTAAACTGTCATCATACACCATTGTTTCTTTTTTGGTTTTTTTTTTTTTTCCTGTTGAAGTTAAACCCCATAGAGCAAAGAGGGATAAAAGAAATGCATTCATTTACCCTCCTCCTGAACTCTTGCATGAGGGCTTTGAGGGTTGTTTGGCTGCGTGGGAGAAGGATGTTTGTTCCTTTTGAATCACTCCCTCTCCGAGCATCGCTGCCCCCGCCCGCAGGAGGGTCAGGCACGGGGTGGGTTTGCTTTCCTTTCTGCAGCAGGCAGGCAGCAGAGCCAGAACCCATCCCCAGGTAAGCCAAATACGCTGCTTTGGGCTCGTTTCAGCCGAGGAATCAGAATTGCTGTGCAAGTGGGTCTTGCAAGACCTTGAGGAAGCTGCTGCCTCTCCTAAAAGCAGATTTATCTGTCGGAACAGAGCAAGGTGAAGCAAATCGGGGTGGGTATAAAACACTTGTGGGTTTCTCCAGTCACCCAGACTGCCAGTCTGCCAGGAAATGGCTTTTCAAAGCCACGGGCTCCTCTTCCCACGTGTTTTCCCGGAGCTGTGGCGGAGTAACCACGATTAATAGAGGGGCATTACCAGTAAATGGTTGTGTTTCTTTTTAGGGGCTGGGGGTGGACGTGGCTGCAAGAGCCGTGCTGGAAAATATTTGTAAAGGCTTTTTAAAGACACGGAAAAAGAACAGAAAATAGGTAAAATTCTTGCAGACTATAAGGAAAGCGTTTCAGCAACGTTCTTCTTCCTCACCTCTCCCTGTCTGCAGGATTTACAGCGGGAGCTGCCTTGGTGTAACACTGGAAATAATCAGAGCTCCCAGGTTCTTTTTGAACAGAGGAAATTACCTGGGCTGGGGGCTGCTCCTGTGCTAACCAAGCGGGGGCAGAGGGTGGAGAATGGAGAGGAGCAGGGAGCGTCTCCGTGTGCTGCTCACGCGGTGCCCGCTCTCGGGGCCAGCTCCTGGGGGGGACGAGCCGGGCTCCAGTCTGGACTCGCTGCCCCTCCTTGGGTGGTCAGGGCACTGCTGAAGGTTTCACCTCAGCCAGCAGGAGCAGCCTTCGCCTGGCACAAAGGCAGAAAAGATACAGGACAAAAATTTAAAAAAAAAAAAAAAAAAGTAAAAGGAAAAAGGAAGGATGAAAGAAGAGGGAAGAACAGAGGAGCCCAGATCTTTCCCTCAGGCACTTGTCAGCTCTCAGCAAGGTGGTGATACAAGGACAGCAAAGTCCACTTTCTTCTCCTGCTCTATTAAAAGTTTGAGGGACAACATTTGTTTTCAGGGTTTTTTAGGAGAGGTACTGAAGTGTGGCATTGGTGTACCAGCATTGCCTTGAGGTTTGGATGACTCTGCTTGGGTTTGGTAATGATTTGCTGAGTTCTTCTGTCTCCTCAAGCCTGAGAAGGTCTTAATATCTCATTGCTCTTGCCCCACTGTAGCCCAGCCTCAGCAGGAAAGAGCCAGGAGTTGTTCCTGTATTTGTGGAATTTCCCATTCGAATTAACTTCATTAGAACGGGGCGTTGTTTTTACTGAGCTGCTGGAAATCCTTCCTTTTTTTCCACCCCTCTTCCACAATTTAAAACTAAAAACATCTTCTTGCAGTCACCACGCCTGATTTGCAGCTTAATGTGCATCTTTAGGTTGCCACAGCCTGGCCAGAAGCTTCAAGGCAAGCTCAGCTTCCCTGGTCTGGGATTAGGGCGTTTGGCTGAATTAGAACTGGTACTAATTTTGTATTTACCCAAGCACAAGCCACGTGGAGCCATCAGCTCCAAGGGGAAACAGGGATATTAAAGATAAGCTGCCCTGGGCTGGGAGGCTGGGCCTGGGGAGGTGGGGACAGATCTGTCACCTCCAGGGCTTGGGACCCTCATGCCTGATGAAGCTGAGTGTGGTGTCCTCTGCTCTGGAGGTGACCGTGACCTGATGGAGAATTTTTGGTACCCAGGGTGTGGGGACTTGTTCTGCAGGTTTTTCCATAGGAATTTTTCCCAAAAGGGACTGGAAGAACCTGGTTCCCTCCAAACTGGCGAGCTCTGCTTGTATTTTGACAGTTTGTTTATTGTGGATGCTCAGACTTGTCAGAGAGAGACTCAGGCAATGTTTCTTGTCTGGCTACGAAAACTATGTGGATAGGATATTTGGGGGTTGGGGTTTTTTTAGTATTCTAGTCAAACTGAAATAAATAAACCCCCTGAAATTATAACAAACTAGGGGATTATAAGATGTTCTTGGGAAGGTTTAGATAAGAAGTGGCAATTTCTGCCTTGCTGCAGCAGCTGCGCTTTCCAGAGCACACCTTCCCTACCCTGGGAAAACAAGAAATGGTGTCACCATCCCTGCACAGTTCCATTACTGAATTGTCAGAACAGAGTCAGATTTCTGCCAGCCATGATCCAACTCCATTTTCACTTCCCCGTGGCTCAGCGGCGACCTCGGCGTTCCCGGGCAGCGCTCGCGCGGAGCTGGCTGGGCGGGCACGGGCGCCAGGCTGTGGCAGAGAATTCCCTGACCGAGTCTGGGATCTGGGTGTGGAATTGGCTGCTGCTCTGCCTGCACAGCCACAGGGGCCTTGGCTGAGCCTCCCCAGCTGGGAGTTTGTAATGACCAGCAAGCCCTGGGCCATGTGTTTGTGCAGAGCTGCTGTCGAACACAACTTTGGTTGCTGGTTTTTACACTTTGGGTGTTCCTCTCAGAAGTGCTTTAAGTGAGACCTATTATCTAATTTTTCAAATGGACTGTCAGACAAAGACGCTTTTTAATTAGTGGCAAAGGTGGAATCATTACCATGCAAGAGAACATTAAAAGGCAGAATTGCCCGAGCAGGGCCCAGCAGTGCAATCTGTCCCCACGAGAGGTGCCAGGAGCTCCCTGGGGGCGCAGGGATGGGGGTTACAGATCTCCCCCTCTCCTTGCCCTTGCTGCTCCCTCCATTAATGCCTGGGCTGCTGCCCGTGGGGCCATTAGTGCCTTTCCCAGGGAGGTGTGCTGGAAAGGAGTAGAACGATGGAATCGTTGAGGTGGGAGGAGACCTCTGAGATCACCTAACCCCAACCCAGCACCACCATGGTCAGCACCAACCCACGTCCTCCAAGGTCGTGTCCACGTGGGTTTTAGGGTAACAGAGTCTGGCTTTTAAAGGGTTTCTTTCCTGTTCAACTTCTTGTTCATAAAGTTGTCACCCCCCCACATCCTGGGCACAGAGGGAAATTTGGGGTCAGTGTGAGATGCGTTCATTCTTTACTTTCCCAGTGCAAAGATGTCAGAAATGCACGAGCCAGAGAGGGCCAGGGCTCACTGGAACACGTCTGTCAGTGTGCGAACAGCTCCTTTGCTGGATGTCTCATTAATTACGCAGGGCTTTCAAAAGCCATCTTTGACTGGTGTGATTCAGGTGTGGGACGAGTGCAGCAGGGACAATGATTTATTGACGTGGTCTCCTCCCAGAGACAGCCACTAATAAGATAATCACAGGTGTGCCAGCTCGGCTTCCCCTCCTGCTCCCCGTGGTTTTCCTCCATGGAGTGAGGAATTCATCTCCTGCAGGCAGCAGAGTGCTCCTCGCAAGGGCAGCTTGGGGCTCTGGGTAATGAGAGCAGCTTAATGCCCTGAAAGATCTTTGCCACATTAAAGTGATATTTCCATCTACTACCGAGGGTTTTTGATAGTAAAGCCGGGCTCTGCTTCGTTTTCATTGGAATCTATAAACCAACAAAGTGAAACAAATCCAGCAGCTTACTGCTCGGAGCTGGAGCCCTCTCTGGGTGCTCCTGGCAGTCCCTGCCTCCTGTTCCCATCCCAGAGATGAGCTGCTTTATCTGCATAACAGACGTGGCTGAGCTCTTTATTTAAAGTTATCATTTCGGAGCCATTACTGCAAACATCCCTCTCTGCTTCTCTCTGCCAGGGACAGCCTTAGAGGGGGGGAGATATCACCGAGGACTGGTGCCTGCACACAATAATTCAGCAGCAAATTAAACCTTAGAACACTTCAAACAGCTGTTTCTTTGTCAATTCCGTACATTTGGGATGGCGATTTCTTTCCTTCACCGAGGACCTGCAGTAAGAGAATGCCAAATTCAAACTCCGTGTTCTGGATTTTGTGGTTTTCTTTGTTGGTGGCGACACCGGGAGTTGCAGGTGAGCCCTGAGGCCTGAAATCAGCACCTGATTCAGCAGCTTTTGTTGTTTGAGGGTTTCTTGGTCTCGTGGAACCAGCTCCTCATCTCTCACGATCATTTAAAAGGCTCACACCTCATGAGTGACCATTTCTAACACAAATAAAATCCAAGAGTTGCTTAAGTACCTCGATGAATTTGTCCCTAATTAGTGCACTAGTGCTTCATACAATAATGTTTATTTTCCCCTCCAGTGCACCGTGCAGAATTACTGATTTGTTTGCGAATCCCTTTAACCCTCAGGTGCAGCAGCAGCTTTCTGTGCCTCAGGGGATGCTCTGAAGTGTTTCAAGCTTTTCTGGAGGACGGGATTTCTCTGGAGCAGACAGCCAGCAACAGGACCAGCTTCCTCCTGCACCCTCTGCACTGGAAGTGTCTCCCCGTTTCCCGTCAGCAGACTGAGCTGGAGCGGGACAAGGCAGGTACGTGGGGTTTAAGTGTGGTTTTCATTTTAGGTTCTGGAAAACTCCCTGAGAGCAGCTGCAGCCGTGGCCGTGCTCGGTGGCCAGAGCTGAGCCCGAGTCACTGTGATGTTCTTTTCCCTCCGAGCTACCAGTTATGCAAAGTGAAGCTTTACCTGAGCAGGGATTAAAATTTTCCATGTTTAGCTCAAAGCGTTTAATGGAAAGTGATCTATCTGGGGAGAAAGGAGGGGGAAAAAGCAAAACCAAAACCCCCTTAAACACAAGCATCTTATTTTAGCGCTGTGTCTTTCATAAATCCTAAAGGTTGTTTTGTCTCTGCCAACAGTGTTTTGTTTAAAATCAGCTTATGTTTAGAATACAAGGAGGAGGAGGAAGAAGAACCAGATTCAATAATTTTCTCCTGCTTCTGGTAGTTGTTCCTCACTAGATTACTTGCCAAAGTGCCAGAACTGACAAATTATCCAATAACACAGAAGTGAAGGCAGCGCTGCAGCCGCTGTAAAGCTGGATTAGTTTATAAAGCGTCCCTGTTGTGTTTCAGAAAATGAATAACGAATATTCAGCAAACCTGTTGCAGCTCCTTTCCCCCTTTCTTTCTCCTTCTGCCTTTTCTTCTGGGCACTGAAAGGAGCGGAGAGTTACACATTTATTTACTTGTCAGCGGAGAGGAAATCCTTCAAAAAGAAAAATTATGTGCTACCAAAACCATTTCAGGATGGGGAAGGGAATGCATTGGATTTCCAGCCTGCCTGGTGCTCCTTTTGGGGAGCCGATTTCCTGGGGCGAGGGGGCAAAGGGTTTGGAGGCCGGGGATGTTGCAATACAGCCGTTATTTTCCGGAGGGTAACACCGAGATTTACGCAGCGAATTACGAAGTATCGTATCTTGAATTATAACGAGCAGTTGATTTCAGATTAAGCCTGGGACGTGCCGAGGGCCGCTGCAGGAGCACACGATGCATCAGAGCTGGCAGCTGAGGTTTGCCAGCGGTTTGTGCTTGTTTTTATTCCTCTTTCCTCTGCCGTGCCCTGCAGGCCCAGCTGCTGTGGCGGTGTGCAGGGTTGATGTGCTGTCCTGTGCCGCACAGGATGCCCGGGAAGAGCCGAATTCCCGGGGGAACCGCGGCCCGAGAGGGAATCCCAGCCCCGAGCCGCACCAGGAGCTTTGGGATGAGCTTTTGTGTTCTGCTAACTTTGGGTTTGGGGGAGGCTGAGCCGCTCCCCAGGGAGCGCTGAGAGAGCCCCAGCGCTGCGGGGAGGGAGCAGTACTCACTGCTGCCTGCACAGAAAGAAATGTATAAATATCTGTGCACGTGGAAAGCGCAGCAGCGCGTGTTCATCAGCACCGCTCCGGGTGAGAGCAGGGCTGGGGCTGGGGGCTTGGGCTGGGGCAGGGCAGAGCTGCGCTTCTGGAAACGGAGAGAGGGTGTGAGAAACCCCACAGAGCTTCGTTCTGCTCCCAGCAGAACCGGCCTCGTGCTGGCCAACACTCTGCCACTCAGTAATTGCCAAAGATTGTGTGGCGTATAGGAAAGAGCGAGTGCAGGTCATGGGGAAAGCACGCTGGAAGCTGTACTTATCACACAATTCCAGAATGGGTTGGGATGGAAGGGATATTAAAGATATTTCATCCCCCCCCTGCCATGGGCAGGGACACCTCCCACTGTCCCAGGCTGCTCCAACCCCCGTCCAGCCTGGCCTTGGACACTGCCAGGGATCCAGGGGCAGCCACAGCTGCTCTGGGAACCTGTGCCAGGGCCTCCCCACCCTCCCAGGGAACAATTCCTTCCCAATATCCCATCCATCCCTGCCCTCTGGCAGTGGGAAGCCATTCCCTGTGTCCTGTCCCTCCAGGCCTTCATCCATGCCCTTGAACGAGTGAATTGAAGCTGCTGCCCCGTGTGCCACTGGAGGCTCACCCAGATCTTTGCCCGCCCCTCCCTGGGTGTTGTTCCCATCTGCGAGTGACACTTTGCAGTGCCACCAATGTGCCGGGTCACCCCTGAGTGCTTTTATGTGTGTGCCTACATGACAAGGCACCCAAATGAATCCTCCATGTGCTTGCTTAGAAAGGAGCAGCATCGCAGTGGTGTTAATTAATCAGCCCATATCAGCCTGAGTGTCCTGGTGTGCAACAAAATTAATTGACCGAGTTACTCCTCGAACTGAGCCCGTACGGTGATGGAGCTGTGAGAGCTGCCAGGGCCACCCTGCAGCCTGCCAGCACCTCCAGCACGGGCAGTTCCAGGCTAATTCCTTCCCCAGGAGCTGCAGATCCAAGGCAGGGTCAAAACAGAGAGAACCTCCCAGTCGTTATGCCCAGTCATTTATATTTAGCACCTCTTTGTAGGACAGGGAGACGGGCACGGTTTAATTAGGTGTGGTTTATGCTAAAAGCAGAGCTGCACTCTAGGGCTGGAGTTATTAGAGCTCATTAGGAAGGGTTTGGAGGCTGGCAATGAGCTGATGGAACCTGCAGTGCCACAAAAGCTGCGAGGGATTGCTGGTGCAGGGGAGGTCTGGTGCATGGGAGGAAGGATTTGGCTGGGAGGGCTGCAGTAATGAAAATAGGATGGATAACAATAAAAAGGACAAGATTACGTCCTTAGAAACTTAGAAATGAAAAGAGTTCTGCCCTAGCTGGAAAATTACAGTTTTAGATGAGAGAGGAAAAGGAGGACTGTAATGTTCTTGTAGATCTTGCCTTATAAACCAGAACTGGGAGCAGCTCTGCCAGCCCCAGCATGGAGAACGTGGTTTAACACTCTGGGCACAGCAGTTCAAAGTGAAGGTTAATCAGAACAAGTGTGGAAAAAGCCTCTCTGTTCTCCTCAGCAACATTCACAGCCTGGCTTCCCTCAGGATCCCAAAAGGAGTTGGTTAAAACAGCCCAGCAGGACAAGAATCCCAGGGGGGTTTGGGTTGGGAGGGACCTTAAACACCATCCAGTGCCACCCCTGCCATGGTCAGGGACACCTCCCACTGTCCCAGGCTGCTCTGAGCCCCAATGTCCAACCTGGCCTGGGACACTTGGAGGTGTCCTGTCAGCCCATGCCCCCAGGAAGGTTCTCCAGAGATCAGTTTCTTTTCTGCAGATGCTTCAGGATGGAACAGCAGAGGTGACTCCCAAACCACGGGGATGGTAACAAGCGCAAATGTCTCCTGGGGGAATGAAGACCAAAATTCCCAGAGGATGAGGACCTGGAAGCCCCATTCTGTGGGAACAGACTGTGCCAGGTCTGCTGTGCCCTTCTGGGGGTTTCCAGCTCTGTCTGTCCGTCCCCTTTGTTGCAGCAGAGATGTTTGTAACTAGGAGAGGTGTGATCTCTCTTCTCCACATGGATCAAAAAGCAGGTAAGACAAAATGGAATAGAAAATCTCCAAGTGTCTCCAGGGACTGTGGCATTGGAAGGGGAGGGAAAAGCATTGATTTTGCTTTTTTTGGGGTGTGATGCATTTTCCAGCACTGGTGTGGCCGAGTCCCCGAGGAGAACATCAGGCAGGAGAGGGTATTTTGGGGCTGTGTGAGAGCCATCACGTTCCCAGGGCTCTGGGAAGAAATCAAGGAGGTGCTGGCTGATGATAGCTTGGCAAGTGAGCAGAAATTTTAAAGAGCTCCCTTTTAAATCTGTGCAAGACTAGAGCTACCCCTCAAAGCGGCCCCGACCCACAAGGAAATCTCCCATTTTCTCCTCACTGTGTAATTTCCCAGCAGGCTGATTGCTCCTCCACAGCATTTTCATCATGCTGGACGAGAAAGGAGAAAATTACCGACAATTAGTGGAGCTCTTCAGGCTTCACTCAAGCAGAATCCCCTTGCCTGCACTGGGAACGCTTCCCAGGACTGGATTCCAACTTTCCCCCCTCTTATCATTTAGGAGAGGGCTGAAGAGAACCCCTGCACAGTGCTGGAAGGAAAGACCTTTTTCGTTCTTGGTATTGGATGTACTGAGAAATATTTCTGGAGAATGTGGTGTTTCGATCAGGGAGTCTGTCCCACCTGTGCATAGGTTTGGTTAAAGCAGGATTTGCCCTCAGCAGTGATCTGGAGGGGCAGATGTGGGAGCAGCACCCCATGGGTGATTGGGAAGATCATTTCACTGGAGGTTTTCACTTTTCCAGTAGTTTTTTTGTGGAGTCTCTTTCAATGCACAATGTGAAGAAAGCACCCATTCAACCAGCACTGCTTAATTCAAT
The DNA here is from genome assembly GCA_013398855.1 of Mohoua ochrocephala. NCBI lineage: Eukaryota > Metazoa > Chordata > Aves > Passeriformes > Acanthizidae > Mohoua > Mohoua ochrocephala. Next base: position 244,515 of record VZTA01001925.1, read on the forward strand.
TAAGAAAATTGTAATGGGAAGGTGATGCCATGATGATTTGTTGCCTTTTTTATACCCCTTTTATACCCCTTTATAGAGCCTTTTGTACCGCTTTTCTCTCCCCTCAGTGCTTACAGCCCCCACCCCTGTAACTCCCTCAGTCTCACACCCCGTGTCCCGCTCAGCCAGGAGCCCAAACACCCTGGGAGCCGCGGCTGAGGGTCAGACAGCCCCAGACACCAAGGGCCTCTCTGGAACACACCCTGGGAACTGAGCCAGGCCCAGCCAGGGGGAGATTCCTCAGCATGGGGGATCCATTCGAGTCTCTCCCTGGGCAATCTTTGATAGATGGGCTCATTGGCAAGGCCTGGGAGTTGTACACACGATTTATGGGGTGGGGGCATTCCGGGGGCACTTGGGCGCGCCCCACTGGGACGGTGTGGGGCACCAAGGATCCCAAATAAACACCGAGGGAAAAACCCCTTTCCCTTTCCCCGTGTCTGGCTCTCCATTTTAAGACCAGGGAAAGGCAACAAAGGAGCAAACAAACACACCTGGATAAAAGGGTGGGATTTATGGTTACTGTGTACTCAGACCCAAGTGCTTTTCGAGAACCTGGTTGTAAAGCACTTGGAAAGCATTCATCCAATAAATCTCTGAGTGACAGCTTCCCACATCCCGATGCCTGATGCATTTGGGATTTCTTGTCCACAGGGATTTCTGTAGGTTAAATAAATCTTCTGTGATGGCTTCTGAAGAGGGAAGTACCTGAACTGCACAAGAAACAAAAAGAAGACCCTGGGCAGGTATCTAATAATAACAATTTCTGAAATATCTGGAGTCCTGCATCCTGGGAGGGCTGGGAGGGGCACCCTGCATGCCCAGAACAGGGCTCATTCCATCCCCAAAGTGTCTGTAAGGCTGTCCCCTCCCCAGGGAATTGGAGCCAACTCCATTTTAAGCCCTGTCCCCGGTTTTACCCTTGCCCTGGGGAGCAGAGCTGCCCATCTGCTGCAGAGCTGCCAAGGTGAGGGGGATTTTCTCCATGTGTGGATCCTGCTGCCCCCGTGCCAAGGGCCTGGGGATGAGCCAAGGCAGCTCCTGCTGCTGGGAGCACCCCGGGGAATGGCAGCAGCTGCCTCAGCCCAGCCTCTCCGTGGCACGGGGGGGAGCTTTGGCAGGCTCTGATTGTGCCAATGGTCCCTGGCACAGGCTCAGGGAGGTGCTGAGGGGGGCGAGTGCCTGTTCCTACCCCAGTTCTCAGAGCAGTTGTGTTCAACAAGGTCCCAGTGGGCTCCTGACATGGGTGGCTCAGCCCCATTGTTCTCCAAACCATTTGGAGTCCCCAGGGTGGGTGCGGTTCAGAGGAGCCTGCGAGCTGCCAGGGTGGGTGCCACGGAACCAGGGGGGAGATTGGGGCAGGTTACACCTGCCTGGTGTGTGACTCTGCAGTTCCTTGTGCCCTGGGAGCTGCTGTTCTCTCCTGCTGCTCACACACAACAAACCTCTGCAGGTTCCCACTCCAAGGATACCGGGCCCCAAATGTGTCAACTCAAAGCCTCTCAAGGGGGGCAAACTCGGGCTAATTCCATCATGAACTGAGGTGATCATTGGAGAATGAACCCTGAGATGCAAATGAACCAAACTTATCAAAGGGTGAAGAACCCGTGAGCCAGGGTCCATCTGGGGTGGAGCCTCTGGGCTGCCCAGGGTCAAAGGCCCTTCAAATAAATCCCTCCTTTTATTCTCTTAGTTCTTGTTTAGTCTCTGTGTTTTAGGTGGCCACGTAAGGCATCACCCCCTCCATCTCTCTGCCCTGCCTGGTGCTGGGGCAGGCTGAGCTGGGCTCTTCCCTGAGCTGAGCTCAGCTGGGCTGAGGCCTTGGACAGTAAGCACGTCCTTCAAAGAGCTTTGAGCATCCAGCCGAGGCACACCAGTGCTGGTTCAGCTCTGTGAGGGGCAGCAGAGCTGCTCTGGGAGGTGCCACTGCAGCTGCGCTCCCCATTCAACCTCTACTGAGCAATGGGGAACAGAGTATTTCACAGTAAATCTCTGTCACTAAAAAAAACCCCAGAGCCTGTTCTGATTTGTCTTCAGACAGAATGAACTGTTTCTGTCACGAGAGACGTTGCCTCACCCCTACCAGTTAGAAGATATTTGACTTTTCATTAATTTAAACTTAGAGGAAGAAAAATCTTTTTGCTAAGCAGAGAGGAATTTGCAAACATGGGCATTTACAAACAGCTTCTCTCGCCTGCTCCAGAGCTCTGGGGTTTTTTCCTTTCTTTGTTTTCGAGTAAAAATGACAGGAAGGTCGACGTGACCGTGGCTTAAAAATTGGGACCGTGAATTTGACAAATGCTGCAGCCTCACATGATTTTGCTTCCATGAGTAATTTTTTTCTTCCACTGAGAGCTCCTCAGGAGGAGGAGGAGGAGGAGGAGGAGGAGGAGGAGGCTGACCCCAGAGCCCTTCCAAAGGCGCTCTGATAACTCCAGGCTTTCCCCTTCGGCAGGGCCATTTGTCTGGGTGCTTGACATTTGTCCTACGTTTTTGTGCCACCTACTACAGCTGCCTCTGATTGAATCACTGCTGCTGTTATTACTTCTCTGTTCCTTGACTTTTGCCAGTGAACTGAAAATACTTCCATTCTTGTTTGCTATTGATCAGATAATTCACAGGTCTGAGCCGCTCCGACGTGGCCGGGACTGCAAGTTCATGTGCTGGAAAATAAATACATATAAGGAGTAGTTTACACTCCTGTCCCTGTTCTTACACCGTGTTTTAATATTTGCAATACATTTTGGATGTGTTACAATTGGCAGTAATTCCATTACAAGGCATTTATTGTGTGTTTCCAGGAGGGGGGTTGTACCTGGGAAAGCAAAACAACTCAGAATTCTTCTGAAATTGCTCAGCTCTGCTCTTATTTTTATTTTTTTTTCCCCTTTAAAAAAAAAAAAAAAAAAAAAAAAAAAAAAAAAAAAAAAACAAAAAAAAAAAAACCCTGTTGTAGATGAAATAATTGCCAATGGTGCTTGCCTGAAAATTCACCGAGGCTTGGGAGTGTTTGCTCCTGTCCTCTTGCCCTGCTCTGCAGGGACTCCCCAGGAGCTGCTCCCAGCCCCTTTGGAGTCCTGGGAGCAGTGGGATTTGGGAGCAGTGGGGTTTGGGAGCAGTGGGATTTGGGAGCAGTGGGATTTGGGAGCAGTGGGGTTTGTGATAAGGGGAGCAGCTGGGTTACCCTGGCCTTAGAATCCGGCCTGTTGATTAAATCAGGTGTCTGTGCAAAGCACTCTCTGAGTTACTTATCTGAGAGATCACAAATAACGGGATCATTCATAACCTGTTCCACATTTTCACGCATCTTCAGCCAGGACGCAAATGTTTCCTTTTGCCTCCACCATTGCTCCCGCTCAGATGACTGCAGGGACACGGAATTGTACAACTGTTTGCTTCTCCAGTTGTGCTGCATTTTCCCAGCGTGATTTATAGACCTGTGACGAGGAGACCTTTCCCCAATAACGGATTTTTCCAAATGAATTTGCATCGTTTTCGTAGGTCATACTCCTCACTCCGGTTCCTCTGCCTGCCATTTGCTCTGGCTGTTAAACAGCTTTAAAATTCAAGTGTGATTATTCAGAAATCACTTCATAAAACATTATATGCCAGGAGCTGCCGGGCTCTCCCTTCTGTCTCACCCGAGGAAAGAGAAGCTGCTGAGTTTGAATGAGCAGTGGAAAGTTCATTAGGGATAATTGTTGATTAGATAGGGAAGTGAATTATAGAAATGAGATCAGAAACATGTAATTGTCTCCACCGCGGGCAGGATGCTCTGCAGAGGGAAGGATGTGCAGCTCCAGGGTTGTGGAGGGCTCTGGGACTGGGGAGGGATCTCCTGCTAATGCAGCCTGACAAATACGGGACAAATCAAGAACATTTCCCTCTGTTCAAAGCACGTTCCCTGGGCTCAGGTTGTGGGAGAGAAGGAATCAGTGGGAGATTGTGGATTTGAAAGACAAGGAGGTGTTGGTGAGGCTGCAGGGGGGATGCTCCGAGGAGGAGCAAAATGGGGCTTTGACTGTCATAGAATCCCAGAATGGTTTGGGTGGGGAGGGACCTTAAGGATCATCTCATCCCACCCCTGCCATGGGCAGGGACACCTTCCACTGTCCCAGGCTGCTCCAAGCCCCAATGTCCCACCTGGCCTTGGGCACTGCCAGGGATCCAGGGGCAGCCACAGCTGCTCTGGGCACCCTGTGCCAGGGCCTGCCCACCCTCCCAGGGAAGGATTTATCGTTAATATCCCATCTAAACCTCCTCTCTTCCCATGTGAGGCCATTCCCTGTTGCCCTGACACTCCATGCCCCTTTAGAAGCCCCCCTGGCTGGATAAACAGGTTTAAATCATGGCTCTGACATTTCCTTCTCCAGGCTGACCTGACACTGCTGGGGTGAGGATGAGCCCCAGGTAAGGGGCAGGGGCAGATCCCACCACACACATCCCAAACGGGGCTGGCTTGTGGCAAGTGCTTTTATGGGCCAGGAAATTGTAGTTACCAGTGTCTGTTTTCCTTAGAATAATGAAATGCTAAAATAACACCACCAGTCCTGGCTCTCAGTGTCACTATTGTTTGTTTTGCTTTGAGCACAAATACTGGAGCATAAGATGGCATTTTCTTATCTGAGGGGAGTCAAAGAGCGAGAAAGGGATCTGGGAAAGGATTTTTTTTTTATTTGGAGTTGGATGGTAACGGATGGAAGAAAAAAGGAGAACTTAAAAACAAAACTTGCAGTTAGGAGAGAAGGAAAAAACCTAATTTCTGTGCCTTTATGTAACTGAGCTCCTGAAATGAAGCATTCAGTAAGAAATGATGAGGGATATTGGGAGCTGGAAAAGAGGCCAGGTCCTCCAGAGCATGGAAATGGGGAAGGGGAAAGGCCAGCCAGTAAAAGAGTGGAAATATTGAAAAACTAAAGGTGTCTGTGGGGGCTGCAGAGTTAACCTTGAGGAGGGAACGTTCTGCTGGAGCTCTGTGCAAGGTTAAACCTGGACATATTTTTCTCCCCCCAAAGTCTGCTCTTTCCAAGCCTCATTAACCATTTTGCTGAACATTACAATCATTTCTCTTCTGCCAGGTTAGATCACATTTTTCAACCTTTTAGGTACAAGACCTTAGAATTATTGATCCAATGAATCATACTGACTTAGGTGCAGGCTGCTGCTGCAAGCTCCTGGAGAAACCAGGATGTTGCCTAAATACTGAAGAGATTTCTCTGAAATTCTTTAAGTTGGGGGGTGTTTTTCCATGTGGAAGAAGTGGCAGCACGGGGACATCGCCTCTTTGCAGTTCTTAGGGTGCTGCATGATGTTTAAGGCTCCCAATGATGTCCAAACACCAAAAGAAAACCCCAAACAGGGATATTTTCTTTGTTACGATGAGATCTCTGTGCTGCTGAGGCATTCTGAGCGTGGGGATGTTATCTTGGCTTTTTATTTGCCATCTGGGTTCCCTGGGTGTGCAATGGGATGAGCCAGGAGCAGGTTTGACTTCTTGGGTCTGCAACCTTCAGCGCCAGAGAGGGTTTATAAGGAAGGAATTGTTCCCTGGGAGGGTGGGGAGGCCCTGGCACAGGGTGCCCAGAGCAGCTGTGGCTGCCCCTGGATCCCTGGCAGTGCCCAAGGCCAGGCTGGACATTGGGGCTTGGAGCAGCCTGGGACAGTGGGAGGTGTCCCTGCCCATGGCAGGGGTGGCACTGGATGGGCTTTGAGGTCCCTCCCCACCCAAACCACCCTGGGATTCTGAGAATTTTCTTTCCATTGTTTCAGGAGCAGCAGGGACTGCAGCTTTTGGGGAGGGCAGGACCAACCACCTCATCCTTGGAAGAGCCTCAGAGCCAGGCAGGGCTGGGGAAGCAGGGAATGCTGCCTGCCCTGCCTGTGTTGGAAATGCCACAGGGAATTCCTGCCAGGGATAAGAACAAGATGTCCCGAGCCTCAGACTTGTACTTGAACATCAGGTTTTTGTTTTCCAGCTCGAGTACTTCACATTTGATTTTCTTAAAAAGGCTTCTTAAAACTGCCAGCAAAATCCCACCTGGCATCCAAAGTGCTTCAGCATCAGACAGGAATTTTGAGTATCCCCCAAATAACAGAAATTAAATACAGCCTCTTAATTAGACAAAGTATAATGATGTTTGTAAATACCAAACAACGATGCCAATATCTATTGGTAAAAATACCATTACTAATTATATTTTCCTTTGTGTTTACAGAAGGAAATGCATCATTCATGAGGCTCACACCCAACTGGGACTACAGAGCTGCACGTGGATGTTCAGTTTACCACAAAATACGCACTGGCAACGAACTTAAGGCAACGCGTCCTGGCAGGTCCGAGCCGCTCTCTGTGAGGTTCAAGAGAAATGAGCTGTGAGATTCAATTTGTAGAAAAGCGTTCTGATAGAATTTGGTAATCAAGGGTGGGCTTGGGGATTTTGGAGGCCTTTTCCAGCCTTAGTGATTCTGTAATGTTGAACAGAAATTCCCAGTTCACTTCTTTGCTTTGTAGGAGTAAGGAGATGGAAATAGTTAATAATTTTGAATGAAATTAACCTTCCTTTAGCAAAACAAACAGCAGCAAAAAGCTGTGGTAATTCTCTTGCAGCTTTCCAAAGCAATTATGCTGTAATGACTGCTGAAGAGATTTTCATGTTGTTTCAAACACTGGTTGGAACAACTGGAAGCTACAAATTTTTTCTCATTGTGACTTTATTATCTGAAAGGAAATGACTAATTTGGAGTTGGTTATTATTGTTTTATAGCCCATGAAATATAAGTATCTAAGTAAACATTTCCATGAATTTAAATATATAATACACATAATGTGAAATACATAAGCCCTCAGCTTCTGGGCCAGATTTTACTGTATTATTATTATTATATTTATGCCAGAAAATAAATGTTCTCTCTTCCTAGGCCTGTTTTTCACAGCCACTTCTTCCCTGAGGTCAAACGTGTGGTGAGCAGAGGAGAGCAGCACAGAGAATGGTGGAATCACAGAGAGGTTGGGTTGGAAGGGATGTTGAAGAAGGTCTCAATTGCATCTCCCACCTCTGCATGCTCTGGCCACGAGCTGCCCCTGCAGCAAAGGTCTCCCTGAGGTGAAGCTGCTGGCAGAGAAAGCACTGGGCAGGTGCTCTGCAGGTGACACATTTTATAAACCTGGCCACCAGCAGTGCTGGCTCCTCCTGAAACACACCTCTATAAAATACTAAAAAAATCCCTGTAATTCATTTGCAGCCACCCTGTGTTTAAGGATTGCTGGGTGCTGCCCTTCAGTGAGGCAGCCGCCCTGGAATGGTGATTTTCTCCTCAGTCTGGGAGTGAGCACCGACGTGTGAGGGATGCGGGAAGGAGAGGTCTCCTCGCCTCGGGACGGCTGCTGGATGAAGCACAGCCATTCCCAGGGCAGGAGTGAGGAGCACTTTTGCCTGGCTGGATCCTCTGGCCCAGGTGAGGTCTGGGTTTACAGTGCAGCCTGTTCCCCCTGGAAATGCCAGTACAACCCTGCTCCTGTCCCTTCAGCCCGGGCTCCCCTCCCATGGGATCCCCGATCCCTTCCCTGCCTCCCCTGCAGCTGCACAGCCCCGGGCACTCCCCACAGCCGCCCCCCACATCCCTTCCTGGCCTTTCCCCCTCTCCTCTCCTCACTGCCCGTGCTGCTGGCCCGGAGCTCTGCTCCACAGGAGCTTTTCCAGCCTCTTTTGGCCCTCATCCAGACCACGTGGATTTCCTTCCCCTCCGAGCGCAGTAAATCTGTCGCTGGAAGCAGCCATCCATCCCTGTCCATCCAAAGCCCCTTTTTCCCTGGAAAAGCTGGAAGAACGTTCTCTCCATCCCATGTCCTGCTCTGCCAGTGCTTCCCCTCAGCCCTGGGCCTCCCTCCCTCAGCTCCCTTTATTCCCTCGTGCACAGGCAAAAGAATCCCCATCATTTTTGTGATCTGCTCTGTTAACCTTGGCATCCCTTTGGGAATCTCTCCATGCCCTGATGGCTGCAGCTCATCCCTGCTTAGGGAAATGACAAGCTCCAGCTCCTCGTCCCTCTTTTTTCCCCTGTCCTGTCTCCCGGCCTTTGCCACGCTCTGCTTTTCCTTCCTGTCCATCCCAGGTCATTTGCTCACCACCTTTCTCCTCTGCTCTGTTCCTTACAATGCCAAGAAAAACGGGATCCTGACTCCTGATTTCTGGGCTGGACCACAAAGAACCAGGATTATGATCATTGGTGCCATTCTGATTTATTCTGTTACAATATCTGTTTATAACACATGAGCTTCATTGTGTGCAACGATGGAGATAAATCTTGGCCCCTTATTTTTCACAGCCATTTTCCAGCTGTATGTCATCAATTTGCCTCTCATTTAGATACTTGCTCCTACTTCAGGAAAGATAAAAATATCCCAGTTGTGTAGGTAATAAAGCTGGGGAAACAAACTCGGAAGGGCATTTTACAATGGAATTTGATTGTGATAATTTTTCATGTGTTAAAAAAGGAGCACACTGGCTTTCTCTGGGAACTGTTTGGGTTTAGGCTTTGTTGGGATTTTTTTTCCATCCCCAGCTTGTAGTCACGTGGAAGATCTTTGTTTTCTTTTTTTTCAAGGCAGCAGAGAAGGATCTCTGCATTTATTAGCTGAGTTCGTTGAAACACTGCATGTTATAATTTAATGAGGCTGGAAGTTGCACAGGTAACAACTGAAACAAAAACTTCAGGCAGTGAGAGTTCAGATTTCGAAAGTGCACCTCCCTGCAAGTCTGCTGTAAATATCTACAAAAATTCCTGCAGGTGAATGGCTTGGCTCTCACTCATTTTTGTGCCACAGAAATTCCCCGGTTCCTTTGGCAAGCTGGAGATCAGCAAAATCCCAGAATGGTTTGGGTTGGGAGGGACCTTAAAGCCCATCCAGTGCCACCCCTGCCATGGGCAGGGACACCTCCCACTGTCCCAGGCTGCTCCAAGCCCCGTCCAGCCTGGCCTTGGACACTGCCAGGGATCCAAGGGCAGCCCCAGCTGCTCTGGGCACCCTGTGCCAGGGCCTCCCCACCCTCCCAGGGAAGGATGTATCCCTATTATTCAATCTAAATCTGCTCTCTTCCCATTTGAAGCTATTCCCCTTTGTCTTGGCACTCTGTCCCTTGGAAATTGTCTCTCTCCATCTTTCCTGTGGCTGCTTCAGGTCCTGGAAGGCCCCAGTGAGATCACCCCAAGGCTTCTCCTCTCCAGGCTGAACAATCGCAGCTCTCCCAGCCTTTCCTCCCAGCAGAGCTGCTCCATCCCTCTGCTCATCCTGGTGCTTCCTCTGGGCTCTGTGCAGCAGCTCCAGGCCCTGTCTGTGCTGCGCCCCAGGGCTGGGGCAGCTCTGCAGGTGGGGTCTCACCTGAGCACAGGGGCACAGGGGCAGAATTCCCCTTTCCTTCTGCCCCTGTTCAAAGGATCCTCTCAGATATCCCTGAGGAATATCCTGTTGCTCCCCTCTCCCCACCTCCTCTTATCTCTCCTTTCCCAGTCAGTTTGCATGAATTTAGCAATGAAATGCTCTGAATTTTGTTTACTTGGTACGATAGCAAGGAAATTGAAGAACTATTCAGATAAGCTGGAAAGGGCCCTGTTGCACAAGCACTGGAAATGATCTGTGTGGTGGCTCTGGGATATTGTTCCTCAGCTGCAGTCCTTGGGAGCGCGGCACGATTGTTCCCGTTCAAACAAAAGGAGCCTAATGAAAGTATTTTAATTTGCTGATCATCTATTCAGAGTGAGAGGAGCGGCCCTGCTAGGTGTCCTTGGAGACTGGAAACGCGTGCGGCAGTGGGAACCACAATATTCACATTTATTTACACTTCTCAGCCAGCTTTTGTAGGGGTAATGTTGCTGGAGGTTTCCTCGGCCGCACGCTTCCTTCCCTCCACCTCCCAGAGCCTTCTCCCTGGGCTTTTTGAAGGCCTCCAGGTTGAGTGGTGCTGCTGGTCCCGATGTCCCCAGCCAGGAGGCTCCGTGAGCTCCCTGTGCAGCTCAGAGTGGGAAGATCTGCTGGAGACTCGTTCCCAGAAGTTTATTCAGATGCCTGCTCTGCCAGTCTGAAAACCTTCCTGTTGGTGTAGCTTTTTTTAAAAAAAGGATTTGTTTAAAGAGCTGCGTTTCTGACGGGAATCCAAATTTCAGGCATTTTTTGGTAAAAGCCCCAAGTGCACAACCCCCAGCAGGTTTGTGCCAGGGCAGACAACACCAGGACAAAAACTCCTTTAGGAACCACGACACTGAGGGCAAGTCCTGCTCCTTCCTGCCATGGAATGAAGATGCCTTGGGTGTGGGAGCCACACAAGGGAAGATGAGGAGTGGATGTGGGTGCCTGAAGGTAAGGAGAGGGCTGATCCGGCTTTGAGGTGGTTTTCAGCTGTGAAAATCCATCAGTAATCAGATTTATATTAGTTATGAGCGATTAGCTTCACCCACACGCTCATAGCAAAAGTAAGGAAAGAAAGTTTAGAGAATAAGACAAAGCACAAGACAAAAAGATTATGCTGAATTTCAGTTCTGTGTTGTGTTTAGAAAGATGAAATCTCTTTCACTGCATTTATTTTCTTAGCAAAATTATATATTTTAAAAAATTTTTTAAAACAAATATACAAACCAATTTCAAGTGAATTTCCACCATCACATGTCAGAATTCGAAGGTGATGCCAGAAGAACTGACAAGAACATCTTTTGCTGATGTAATTTCATACACATGTCAAAGCACAGCAGAGCATGCAGAGCTCGAAATGAAGACAAGCTGACTCTTGTTGAGCGCTTTCATTTCTGTGTCATTCCTCCCCCCCAGCGCCCTTCCTGCAGTGCCAGAGCTGCTGAACTGTTGCACCCAATGGCCCGGCAATATCCCTTTACCCGAGGAACACCAGGTACTTACAGGAAGGAAGGTATTTTTCTTTTGCTGAAATAGATCCTTAAAAAATATATTCTGAAATAAGTGAAAAGAAAGGACACACACAGCACAAGAAAATGTCCATATTGAGGATGTAGATCCTGTTCCTGCTTTGTCCCTGTAATACCTGAAGTCCTTGTGCTGCTGTTTGTGGTAAATTATGTGTCACCTCTTTCCTGACTCTTTTTATTAAACTCCTGTTACCTATTCTTCCTTACCCTACTCATCATCTTCCCTCCTCTTCATAAAGTGTTCTGAAAGAGAAAATTACCAAGTTGGAGGGTCAGATGAGAAGAAAATTACGAGCTGCTGGGTCCGTGTGCTCAGCCTTCGCTTGTGATTGCATCTGCTGCAGGTGAGGCCAATAATTCTGGGAGCCCTGGAATAGCTGCCACGGAAGGAATTAGTTCTGATGGATGGTAAATACTTTGCCAGTCATTTTGACATTATTTTCAAAATTCTGGGTCAATTAATACTTCTGGAGTGGATTGGAAAAAGAGCCACAAAACTCCCAGAGTTGTTTATTTTGTGTATGTCTCTCTCTGTATATTGTGGAATATGAGGAGCTGGGTTTTGTTCATTTTCTTTAACAAGGAAATGAGAATGGGTCCTGTTTCCCCAGTCGGGAGGATGTCTGGAGCTGCTGTTGTGCTGCTGGGGCCGGGCTGTGCCTGTGGCACTCTCAGGGCTGAATTCCAGCACTGCCTGCACTGAAGCCCCCAGACCCCATGGGGGACAGCTGGGCCAGCACCCCAGAGCCAGCACAGCCCCTGGGATTGATGCCTTACGTGGCCACCTAAAACACAGAGACCAAACAAGAATTGAGAGAATAAAAGGAGTTGTTTATTTGAAAGCCTTCAAAGGCACACCCTGGGCAGCCCAGAGGCTCCGCCCCAGATGGGCCCTGGGTCAGGGGTTCTTCACCCTTTGATAAGTTTGGTTCATTTGCATCTCAGGGTTCATTCTGCAATGATCACCTCAGTTCATGATGGAATTAGCCCGAGTTTGCCCCCCTTGAGAGGCTTTGAGTTGACACATTTGGGGCCCGGTGTCCTTGGAGTGGGAACCTGCAGAGGTTTGTTGTGTGTGAGCAGCAGGAGAGAACAGCAGCTCCCAGGGCACAGGAACTGCAGAGTCACACACCAGGCAGGGCAGGGTTTGAAACATAGAAAAGTGAAAACCGAAGGCATCATGATCACCCAGAGACTGGAACATATGTGGGCAGGATGCTCGTGTAGCCATTCGAGGTGATGGCCCTGATTAACTGCAGGAGATGGAGAGCAGCAGCCCCTGAGGTTGCTCTGACAACCCCTTGCCAGTCCACAGGTGAGGGCGTCTCACTCCTCTTCCAGCTCGTGTGCCAACATTCCATGTCTGAGATGTGAAGTGCCTCCTTTCTTTCCCTTTCGGAGAAGCACCAAATGCTGGGGAAGGGTTTCCATCGGGACATCGGTGGGGTAATGAGGGACACAGCCCCGTGGAGCGGGAGCCCTGGTGGAGGGCCAGAGCCGGTGGGGAAAGGCTGCACATCCCTCAGCAGGAGGAACCATTCCGTGGTTCCCGAGCACAGAACTCCCACAGCACTCCAGAGGCCTTTGCTGGATGAGTGTAATGGTGGTGGAGCGGGGTGAGCTTCAGGCTGTGCCTTCTTTCCCCCCAGTAAAATAAATGAGAGCTATTTTTTGGGACCTTGCTGGGTGTTAGCGTGGCAGGCAAACCCTACTGGTTGAAAAACAGGTTATGTAGTGAGTGCTGGGGCTTGATTTGACTCTCAGATAGCCCCAAACAGGCTGTGGCTCTCCTTAGAGCATCTAAGACGGGAAGGGTTAAGAGTGAATTATGTGCTTTTAAAGGGATGTTAACTTGAGATAATGTAACTTCATTGAGAATCCTTGGAATACCCTTTAAATAGATTTTGTGCTTGGTAGCAGTCTCAACTGCATCTCATTACAGGAGAATTGAAAAGAAAACTCCTGTATCCTCACTGGAATAGCCGCTGGAGCGTGGCACAGGAATGCTGCTGTTTGTGGAGCAGTTGCTGCCTGCAGCCTCCTCCTGAGGCAGAGACATCGACCTGGGGATGGCTCAGCCAGAGCCCCTCAGTGTCCGTGTGGGATCTCCCTCTTTCCAGTGCTGGAGACCCCAAACCTACCTGGAAAAGTTCTTTCTATGGTGAGTGCATTAAACCCCTCCTGTTTGTTGAGGATCATTGGATTGTTGCATGATTTGGGGCGAAGGGACCTCAAAGCCCATCCAGTGCCACCCCCTGCCATGGGCAGGGACACCTCCCACTGTCCCAGGCTGCTCCAAGCCCCAATGTCCAACCTGGCCTGGGACACTTCCAGGGATCCAGGGGCAGCCCCAGCTGCTCTGGGAAATCCATTCCAGGGCCTCCCCACCCTCCCAGGGAACAATTCCTTCCCAATATCCCATCCAGCCCTGCCCTCTGGCAGTGGGAAGCCATTCCCTGTGTCCTGTCCCTCCATCCCTTGTCCCCAGTCCCTCCCCAGCTCTCCTGGAGCCCCTTTAGGCCCTGGAAGGGGCTCTGAGCTCTCCCTGGAGCCTTCTCCTCTCCAGGCTGAACATACCCGCGTAATTTCCATTGAGTGCAGGTGGAGGAGCGTTTTTGGGATTCACTCACACACCTCTGATCCCAACCTCACCGTGGGCAGTGGGAGCACCCCCGAGCTCTGCTCTCTCCCTGAGTTTTGCTGTTTGCTGTGGCTGCTCTTCATTTGTGCCTCTGTGACACAGCACATCCCCCCTCCTTACATCGGTGTCTTTACCCTCTGAGCTTTACTGTTTGGGGTACTGCAGACTTTGTTTCTTCCTCGGGAGTATCCAGCGCACGAAGGAAAGGCACCAAAAAGAGATGCTATGAAAAGAAAAAAAGGAGGGGGGGAAAAAAAAAGAAAGAGAGTAACTCAGGAAATCTGTTTTTCCTGTTGAAACACTGCCCATTTCATGGCCTAATTGAATTCATCGTCTCAGGTAACGTGTTCTGCGCCGTTACAGGAAGCGACAGCCCCGCGCTCTCCCCAGCTCCTGGAGGTAAGGCTTTGTGAGAGCTGTCACATCCCATCGCGTTGGCAGCCGCTGCCCGCGGCGCTGGCGCGGCACGCGGAGAGCCACCAGCCCGTGCCAGGTGCTGCCCTGCCTCGTGCCACCCGGGGCTGCCGCTGCCGCCTCCTGGGGGGACCCTGCTGTGCGTGGAGAACCTTCCCAGGGTCACCGCAGAGCTCGGGGAGGGCAGGAGGAGCTGCCTTCCCCGCGGTGGGAAGGACGAGCAGCTCGGTTTGTTACTCCTTCAGGCTGTTTCAGGAGAGGTGCAGAGATCCAGTTTTCTGGATTTTTTTTTTTCCCCAGAAATCCCAGGAAGCGTGCGCGGGGGGTGTTCCCTCGGTATTCCTGGGCAATGTGTGTCACTCCTGCTGCTCCCAGCGGCTCATCCCGGCCCTCGCGGCCTCGGTGGGGCTGGGAAGGGGCAGCGTGTGCTCCAGGCAGGAGGGATTGCATGCTGGGAGCTCTTCTTCTGTGCTGAGCAAAGGGAGAGCAGTCTGCAGCCAGGAAAAGGGTCAATTATTCCGTGTGCCGCCGGCCTTGCCAGGGCTGCATCAAACCTGGCTGCTCCGGATCAAAGCGCGGCTCCGGGAGGGGTCTGTCCCCGAGTCGGAGGCGTGGCCTGGGATGACCTCTGCTCTCCTTGGGAAATGGGGGGTCCTTCACCTTCCTGGAAACGTTCCAGAACTGGCTTGAGTGGGACAAATCACAGAGCCACGGAATCGCTGCTGTTGGACAAGGCCTCTGAGGTCTCCAATTATTCCCCAGCACTGCCGAGGCCACCGCTGACCCCTGTCCCCAGGTGTCACATCCACACAGCTTTTGCATCCCTCCAGGGATGGGGACTCCTCCACGGCCCTGGGCAGCTGTGCCAGGTCTGGACAGTCCTTTGAGGGTAGAAATTTTCCCAATATCCAACCTAAAGCTCCCCCGGCACAGCTCGAGGCCATTTCCTCTTGTCGCTTGTTCTCTGGAAGAAGAGATGGACTCCTGGCTGCACCCTCCTGTCAGGGAGCTGTGAGAGTGAGAGGTCCCCCTGAGCCCCTTTTCTCCATGTTAAACACCCCCTCTTCCCCCCAGTTACATTTTGTTTTGTTCTGTTCTAGTAGGAATTTCAGCAATGCCTCACACACACACAAATTCAGGGTTTTTACATATTCCAGGCTTGAGTTCATCACTGCTCAGGCTGAACACAGAACAAATAGAGAGAAGTGACTTCATTACTGGCACTCTGGAAGCGACTTGACAGCCATTTAGAAAAATAGTTAACATTCACCAATTTCCTTGGTTCCTCCTGTCCCCCAGGAGCAGGCTGGGAACAGATCCATCCATCTCCGTCCCACCCGGCATCCCGGAGGCAGCCACGGTGCCCGGGATCGGATTCCTGCAATCAATAATCCCAAGGCTCTCCCTGCGAGGATGGGCAGCATGGCGTGGCCCAGGGGCTGAGGGCTGAGCTGGGTGTGGCAGAGTGCCTGGGCTGCAGTTCGTGTTGTCAGGTGAAGCCTCCAGAGTGCAACCAGCTGGTAAAAAAGACTTATATTTTGCGTTTCTTAAATCTTTGCTTGAAAGTTGACCTTACTCTCGGTGGGAAATCTGGTCTGGTGCTGCACGAACAGAAACAGGAGTAGGTTTAAGCTGTGATTTATTTAGGTCTTTTTGCCTCCTTCAGAGAGAAGTTTGTATTTGTTGTTCATTCATTTCCTGGCTGTTGGTTGGTGGAGGGTCTCGTACAACCATGGGATTCCTCCAGCCCTCTGGCCCTGCTCCTCCAGCCAGCAGTGGCTCCAGGGAGCCCCATTCCTGTGGCCCTAAGGAATCCCAGGATGGTTTGGGTTGGAAGGACCTTAATATATTATATAGGATAATATTAAATTTACATCTTTTGTGCCGGTGTATCCCATTTTACAGCTCTAAGGTAACACTGCCAGATGATTTTGCACCACAATTTGGAGTCCTGGTAATTTAAAACACCTTTGCAGCCGTGCAGGTTATGGAAAAAAAGAAGAGGTTTTTGCTGCCTTACACTCTCCGTGCATGAAAGCTTTGAATTAGCTCCAGATCGTGGTGCAGCCCTTCTCCCCAGCCTGGATTTAGTGCCTGTTGACAGCTGGTGCCCAGGGCTGCTGTCCCTGCCAGCCTTCCTGCAGCCACCAGGCTCCGGTGACTCCAAGTAAGTGCTGACAGTTTGAATTCCTTCCTGGGAGCTGCCTCCTCGTAATGCTCTCATCACAAGCAATCCTTGGACACACTGGAGGTCCCTCACATTTCTATTTACACTTCAGGCCATGGCAGAATAAATCCTCTGTGGCTGCCGGCAGTGCCAGCAGTGAGGGATGCTCTGCTCTGGGGCTCTGGGGCTGTGCTGGGGATGCTCAGTCCCAGCAGAGCCGGCCTGCAGTGAGTCCAGAGCCGGCCACACGAGCTCCTCCTGCTCGGATGGAGTTATCCTGCCTGCCTGGGATCCCAGAGGTCTTTTCCAGCATAAATCAGTCTGTGATTCCACGAGTTTTACCCTCACCTCCAAGGAAAAGAGGCGGTTTCCTCTCCTGGGCAGCTGAACAAACCACTGTGTGTCGAACGCTGCTTTCCCACGAGACAGCTGGGCTTTGAAACTTGGAAAGTGCCTCTGCCCTGGCTTCCAGCAGCATCCCAGTGCTCCCAGCGCCCTGCCCTCGCCGTGCTGGTGCCCTAGGTCCCCTTCTGCTGGGCTCTCAACAGATAAAACGAAGGAATTGTCAGGATGTTAGAGACTGAGATTTCTCTGTGGCCTCTGACTGGTTGGTTTAGTGAGTGTTGCTTTACCTGGCAGCAAAATCCTCAGCATCCCAAGCCCTTCCTCGGGCACGGGCAGCCCCCAGGGAAACGGGGCACGGGAGGTGTGCGGGGTTTCCTTGTGGGAACAACCAGAGCAGGCTGCACCCTGCCTTTCCCTGCGAGCGTGAATAAAGGTTAATCGCCACGTTTTTATGTTTCCCTTTGTTAATTAAGCGTTGAGCCTTCGGTGCTTTTCACCGCAGCTCCTGACAGCTGAAGTTAATCTTTTTAATCACTGCAGGAGAGGGCAGCAACTCCAGGACAGATCCCACACAAAACGCGGGGCTTTTCTTCTCCGGGAGCGTGTCTGAAACCAGGAAAAGCTGCAACGGGGTATTTGGGGGGGATGCATTCTAAACCCAGCAGTTTCCATTGTGGTTTCTCTGAGATGTGGTTAAAAGTTCTGGGGGTGTGAGGTGATTCCAGCTGAGGCTGTCACGGGGGGAAGCAGTGGTTGCATCCCGAGATGCACAGAAATTGTGTTGTCAGAGATTTTGTTATTACGGCCTGCTCTGTTTGCTGCTGTTTCTCTCAGTTTCACATCTTTATTGCATTAAGAAATTTCCCCATTCCTCCTCCATGCAACAAAAACTCAACCAGAGCCACATCAGTGAAAGAAATTGGGTTTTTTCAGACTCTCCCAGGCAGTCCCTGCTCCGGGGGAGCTGGGTGGGGAAAGCAACAACTCTTCTGAGAGCTGGCCTGGGGAGAGCAGCAGCCAGCAGAGTGTGGGGCCACGAGGGCATCGTCCACCTCGGCAGCTTCAGAACGCCCAGCCAGTGAGCAGTAATTGTCATGACTTCACTGGGGTACATTGTGCTGGCCTGTGCGTTAGCACACTGAGAACACGCTTTGTTGTGTTAATAAATAACTGCTAAGTTTAAGAAATGAATTCACACGGAAGGATTTATGGCGGTACACAATTAGAGCAAGAAAAATGACAAATTTGTTCCTTAGAGTGCCTTGAAATAATTTCTATCTCATCTGATTAGGAGAAAAGGCTGCTTTGTCTTCTTAAATTATTTTTTCTCTATTTAAATAAATCTGAACTGCTTGCATGCCTGCAAGAATTACAAACGGCTGCTCAGACCTAAATCAAGTGTTCCAGGGTTGCTGCATGAATCTTCCGAGGCAATAAACTTTGGGTACCTTTGACAAGTTTTATGATCCCAGATAGGTGCACTGTGCTGAGGGCCATATTTCACAGCAACGCCTCTGAATAGATCATATCAGTTTTTATATGCTAATAATTTGTTTTGGTAGTTTAATACCAAGAGCTATAATTCATATCGATGGCTTTGCCTTAGACTGTGGATAATTTGAATAACAGTTTGGGAAAAATCACTTTAGGAACACTTTCCCATTGAGCAATTAAGGCAAGAATAAGCCAGGCTGGAAATTTAAAACAAACAAAATGAATTGAAGCCCATCAGCTCCTGCTCAGGGTCATTCCCTCTGAAGTTTCCCTCTCCCTCAGTCACTGCTGAGTGTCTGGGCTCTTTTCCATTTCCTCTTGGGCTGGCAAATCAATCTTGTTACTTAGTCACTCTTTTTGCCTAGAACTAAAATCTAAATGGTTTTCCCCCTAAATTCCCCTCCGACTCCCGCTGACATTCGTGGTGCATTGCAAATTTTACCTGTTCTAGTCCGTGACGTGATGTGGCAGCAGCTGAATCTCAGTTCTGCTGCTGCAAACCAACCAGTGCTGGCAGCAGGAGCCGTGTGGGAAAGGTGGGGATGCTGTGGCAGCCCTGCAAAGGTGTGAAGCCAACTGGGAGCTGCTTGGAGGGCAGGCACTCCCCAAACCCGGTCTCATCTCTGTAGTTTCGTAGCTACTCGAAATTCCTCTTTCTAAACACGAGATGTGCGAATGGAAGGGCCGGGTGGAGCCTCCCCCAGCCTGTCTGGGGACAGCAGGGACCCCTCCATCCTCCTCCTGGAGGATTTGTGGAGACTTTCCTGTAGCTGCTCGTGCTTTGGGGTACATGTTCCAGTCCTGCGTTTGAGGCAGGCCGTGAAATAGTGTAAATTGGCTGTTATTTGGTTTTCTGCAGCTCGATAATTGAAACTAATAGAAGTAAATAGCTAATGTTTCCTGGTGGGATGACCTTGGGAGCAGGAGAGCAGCTCCTTGTGTCTTCCTCCAGGGAAGAAAGTTAGAGGAATTACTGCCAAATAATAATAATAGCAGCAGCAGCACGGGCTGTAATTCTCCTCTCTCCTACTCCAGCGACACCTGAGCAGCGGCGGGAGGAAAACAAGTCATTTATCAGGGATAATTCCTTGGAACCGCCGGGTGTGTGGAGCAGGGCTGGGGGAGAAATGGGCAGAGCAATCTCCTCCTCATCCCAGCCATTAAGGATCTTGTACCTAATTTTCC
Source organism: Mohoua ochrocephala (assembly GCA_013398855.1). Taxonomy (NCBI): domain Eukaryota; kingdom Metazoa; phylum Chordata; class Aves; order Passeriformes; family Acanthizidae; genus Mohoua; species Mohoua ochrocephala. The sequence continues at coordinate 263,732 of VZTA01001925.1, forward strand.
CATTTTGGCAATTTGAGCTCGCTCGGGCCGAATGTGGCTGTGGGCTAATCTGAGTTGCGAAGGGAACCGTCCCCGTTTCCTTTTTCAGGCGCTCCGAGGTGTGAGATCTGCTGCACCCGCCCCCACTTCCTAATGAGGGATCCGACCCCGTCGCTCCCCGTGTTCCCTGAGCCTCTGCTCCCCCAAAGCACCCACCCCAGCTCGCGTTCTGTGCTATTTCCTCGGGAGAGCGAGGCTCGTGTGGTGCCCACAGAAATGCTGAGCATTCTGCAGCTATTTCGGTCTCTGTAAAATCAAGGAGATTTCACAGAGAAAATCACGGAGATTTGACAGAGGGAGAGAGAAAACTCGGAGATAATGAAACACTGAAACTCTGGGCGAAATGGAATTGGTGAAAGGAAAGGGCAGTCCTAAAGCAAAGCAGGAGAGGACTTGGGCATCAGCAACGGTTTGGCAGCAGCACCTGGCCAGGAAAGCAGCAGGGGGAGAAATCAGAGCATCAGGCACATCATAAACACAGTTGGTGCGAGGGGGGGGTTGTTAATTGCGGGGCTTATGGAAAAACGTGGTTTGGACTCCGTTCCATGCAGAGAGTGATGGAGGGAGAGGAACGGACTGAGGAGTTGGGCAGAAACCCCTCAGCACAGGAGAGAGAAGCGAGCGGGTGAGAGGCACCAGGTGATTTCTGGGTGATAAGAGGCCGTTTCTTGCTAAAAGAAGTGACTCTGCCACAAATGAAGTGGATTTTGGTGCGTTTCTGCCTGAAGAAGGGGGCTAAGAGCTGAATGCCAGAAGGTTATGCTGCTTTCTGGGGAAGGAAAGCAATGAAATCCTGGGATGGCTGCACCTGGAGGGATGTGGGGGGTGTGACTCCCGGCTGTGACACCACGGCTCGGCCCGGGAGAGGGAGAAAGGGTGACCAGGAGCATCCCAACGAGCAGAACAGGGAGCTGCTGGCACGCAGGGAAAGGGGCTGAGTGGGTCTGGAAGCTGCAGAGCTCTGGGCCAACCCCTCGCCCGTAGGACAGAACAGTCTGCACCGAGCCATAAACCCCATAAACCTGTGATTAAAACCACTGAAGTGATCTCGGCTGGGACGTGGGCTGAGCAGGGCAGCAGGAATGAGCTCGGCACAGGAGCTGGGCTGCCCTGCTCCTGCCAGCTGGGAGGATTCTTCCCAGCCCCCCTGAACTCCCACAGCTTGAGTGTCGTGCGGTAGAAATATTAGGGAAAAAATAAGAGCAAAGAATTGTAAAATGAGCATAAAGATAAAATAAGAGCAAAGGAAAGGATAAAATAAAATAAGAACAAGGGGAAGGGAGCCTGGTCCCTCATTATTAATCTACAAGCTGGAGAATATAAATAGCAAATGAAGGTATTTTTGTGGATTTGGTCCTGATGCCAAACTTGTATGAGATGAGCTCTAGGGAGTTCCTCTTGATTAGGGGAAGGATTAATGTAAAAGGTAGGGAAGTAGGGGCAAATCCTGTGTGAACAGCTGCCTCGTGCAGCACAGTAATTAAGACAGACATTCCCCATGTGTTCGCTGCAGTGGTTCAGCCGTGGAACTGCTCGGTGGGTGAGGCTTGTGCAGAACCCAGGCAGGGGAGGGATGGTGCCACGTGGATTACCTGGGAGTTTGTGATGTGTCTCTGAAATGGCTGATAAGGGGCTGAGGTGGCTGTCATGAGTTTAAAATGCCTTTGGACTGAACAGCTTTGCCACTGAGCTCAGCATTGCTCCTACACGTGGGAGCTGTTAGAGACCTGCGAGGGCAGAACAACCCGGCTCTGCCGGAGTCAGGCAGGGCGAGGCTCGGAGGGAAAAGCAGGAGCTGTAAATGCAATTTCTCCTTGAAATCTTTATCCAGGAGCAGTCCATCCAAGTAAGCTGTGACTGTGTGGGCCGAGGCTTGGAGCTCCCGAGGCTCTGGGCAGGAGTTTGCATCCCTGATGCTGCAGGATGTGGCTGTGCCACAATTCCAGCTGGGAGTTTAAACCGTCGGGAGGACACGGCTGGCTCTGGATGTGAGTGGTTTTATCTTTATCTTTTAAAGCTCTGAAGGAAAGGATGTTGTTCTCAGATGCCTCTGAGAGCTGCTGTTCCCAGCAGCCTCCCCATGGTCGGGGACAAGGCAGGGCTGTGGTGGTGCCCGTTGGATCCATGGGTGGAGAGGGTCTCCCAAAGGAACTGAGGGAATCAGTCGCTCGATCCTCACCCATAAATGAGCAGCAGCCTTGCAGAGATCCCTTCCACAGCTGAGTAAATCTCTTTGTTGTGCCACAACACCTCTCTGAAGGGGGAATGTTCTGCAGGAAGTTTTCTGTGCTCCGGTTCTGGAGGAGGTGTGTCTGCTGGGAACAATAAATCCCCCAGGACCTTCTCGGGCTCCTCCTGCTCTGCTTGAGGCATTTGGCGCTCCCTGAGCCAGGGGCTGCTCCGTGCTGGGGCTGAGGGGTCTGGCTGAAGGTTGGAAAAGCCCTCCAAGGACCCTCGAGTGCAACCTGTGCCCGATGCCCACCTTGTCCCCAGCCCAGAGCTCTGAGTGTCACCTCCAGGCCTTCCTTGGGCACCTCCAGGGATGGGCACTCCAAACCTCCCTGGGCAGCCCCTGCCAATCTCTGAGCCACCCTTTCCATGGGGAAATTCCTGCTGCTGTCCAACCTGAGCCTCTGTGCAGGGGGCTGATCTCTCCTGGGGAGGGCTGAACCCCTCACCTGTGCGGGGCTGATGAGCGTTCCCGGGGCTCATTGCTCCCCAGTTACTCATCCCGGGAGTTCTGTCTTGGTCCATTTCCCGAGCTGAGCAATTGGAATAAATCATTTAGCAGGAGCTGGGAAGTAAATCAGCTGGCACGGAGCACTGTGCTGTTTGTCACCTCCCCTCTGCTTCTCCCGAAGAAACATCAGATTCTCACCTTCACCAAGTCCTGTCTATTAAAATCTAGAGCTGAGCGATCACATGAAGGAGTCCAGGTCCTACAACGATGACATAAATGTCTGGAGAAGCCAGTTGGTGACCTTTCCCTCTCAGCTTCCCTGGTGATTCACAGGTTTTATTTTTTGCTAAGCACAAAAGCATTTTCCCTGGCAAACGCTCCTTTGCTGAAGGTGAAAATGAATAAAATAAGCCCACAACACCCTGAGGGGAGGGTTCGGTCTTTTCACAGTTCTCACTATTTATAACAGCCCCAGCTGAAGTGTGCCGAGCTGTCTGGAGCCACGCAGGCGATTCCCTGCCCCAGCCCCAATTCCCCGGGTGATTCCCGTGTTAACCATTGTTCCCTGTGTCCTGTGTTTCCAGCAGGGAACTTGGGGAATCTGGGAACTTCACAGCCCGAGAGAGCAACGTGATCGCTTTAAATGATCGCTCTGCTCCTGGAGGGCATTTGGCACTTGACTCTATTAAAAAATTCATCCAGAATTGATACACTGCATTTTTCATTTCAAAAATTGCAATCAGGTAGCAAAGTCTGAGTATCCAGACGAGAGTAATATCTTTTCAACGTTCATTAATCTGAGTCAGTAATGAACTGCAGGTAAAATGGAGGGATAATTCAGAACTAGTAATTTATTTGGTTATTTTTCTTATCTTCCCTATTATTAAATATCCATGAACGGTTTAATTGACCTTCCTGAATTTTTCATGCCGCATTCCAAGATTTGGCTGGTAGATGGTTTGCAGGGTGTCGAGGGGTCAGTGCCAGCCCCTGGCTGGGCAGGGGTGGTCACTCACAGCTCTGCCCACGGGGCCTGGGACTTACCCTCCATCTTCCTCCCTCAGGTCATGCCCGATGGGCAGAACAGTTCCTTATTTTGTCTTTACTGTTACCTCGACCATGTTTTCAGTTTCTAAGCTCTCTCCTCAGTCTCTGGTTTAAGGCTCAATTCCCCAACTTTGCTTCATCCACTGGGGATGTTTTCCGGACCTCTGATCTCCTTCCTTGTCCTCCTTTGATTCCCTTCATTTAGTTCACGACTTCACCAGCACAGAGTGTATAAAGCAGATTATACTTCTCCAATTAGGACTTAGTGGGACTGAGCCCAGCAGAAGGATTATTTCCCATATTTTGATGGTCACAATTCCGTTTGCTGTCCCAGAGCGATGGCCTCTCATCCTCAGCTCCCTTCCTCAGCCTGGAGCGACGCCGTTGGTGATTTCTGCCCCGGCGTGGGGTCTGTTTTGTCTCTCTGGAACAACAGGCGTTCTTTAAAGGTGATTTCTGCAATGCCAGGACCTTTTAGGATTTGTGTCCCACCCTCCCGTGTGTTCGCAGTCCTTCCCTGCACAGCTCCAGCAGCCAATTTAACCAGCACATCCCTCCTCTGTCATGCAAGTCGTTAATGAAAGAATTAATAATGCTGAGTTCAAGGCAGGTCTCTCAGCAACTTGATTGCTCTCTTCGTTTTCAGCAGAGCCGTTTCTGGAAAGGAATGAGAAAGGAATGGTCTCCCAGCAGCTCTGGGAGGTGTGGAGATGTCACCACAGGCCAGGGTGGGACAGAAGGTTAAAGCCAAGCTCTGAATCTTTAGTGTCCCCTGGGAGGAAGTGCAGCTGGGATGGTGCAGCCCAGCAATGCTGTTTGCAGCTGCCCACACCTTTGGTGTCTCATTGCTTTTATGGAAAGTGTATTTTTCTGGGAATGGATGCCTTGTGAGCTGGGACGTAGAGCAATAACCTCTCATTCTTCTGGAGAGAGACTACTGACAAGAGCGTGGAGTGCCAGGACAGGGGGGAATGGCTTCATAGCGACAGGAGGAGGTTTGGATTAGAGATTAGGAAGGAATTGTTCCCTGGGAGGGTGGGGAGGCCCTGGCACAGGCTGCCCAGAGCAGCTGTGGCTGCCCCTGGATCCCTGGCAGTGTCCCAGGCCAGGTGGGACATTGGGGCTTGGAGCATCCTGGGATAGGAGAGAGTGTCCCTTAGTGGAAGAAACATGAACTTTGAGGTCCTTCCAACCCCAACCATTTATAATTCTAAAGAAGTGGTTCCTTTTTCCCCGTCTTTCCCCCTCCAGCCTTCCCCAATAACAGTTAAAACTCCGATACTGATTCAGACAGTCCTTTAAGTATGCAAAGATAAAGTTCATCAGCATAACCAATTTGCAAACATCTAAATTAGCCAGGCACTCTCCCCCTTGCCTTTGTAGGAGATTATAAACTTCCCTCTTTGTTCCAGCATTATTGTGCCGACCATCTGCTCTCAGTTAGCCTTTTCATGAAGATTGAAGCAAGGAAAGCTTATTAAGCACTCAACTTCTTTGGTTAATGGCCTTCTCGCTCTCCTTTTCCAGTTCTCCCTTATTACTGATGCACTTAGGGAATGATCTCCTGTTAATTGCCCCCCGCTTTGTCCCTGACCTCTCTGCCCCCGTGGCTGCTCGGCTCTGGGGAGGAAACACTTGCTGGGGGTTTTAAATGCTGGAGCTCGGGCTGTGCCTGAGATTCCTGCGCTGGAAATCCGTGGAGAACACAGAGCCAGCTTCCACCCTCCCGTGGCACTCGTGGGTCAGGACTGCCACGTGACGGAGCAGGGGTGGCAGGGTCCTGACCCCGGGATGGGATGGGATGGGATGGGATATGGGATGGGATATGGGATGGCATATGGGATGGGATGGGAAAGGGATGGGAAAGGGAAAGGGAAAGGGAAGGGGAAGGGGAAGGGGAAGGGAAGGGAAGGG
>VZTA01001926.1:8968-27252 GCA_013398855.1 Mohoua ochrocephala
GGAACCGGCCGCGCTCGGGCCCGCCGCCCCCCCCATCACCACCGCCCACACAGTCACCGCAATACTCACCGAAGCACCCCAGCCATGGCAGCGCCCCCTTCTCAGGTGCGCCAGAACTACCACCAGGACTGCGAGGCCGCCGTCAACCGCCAGATCAACCTGGAGCTCTACGCCTCCTACGTGTACCTCAGCATGGTGAGGGCCGCGGGCGCGGCGGGGTGAGGGAAGGGTCCTGCGAGGGGATAAAGGGGCTGCACGAGGGCCTGGCGCGGCGGGGGGCTCCTGGGTGCCGGGCGGTGCCTGCGGGCCCAGCTCCTCCTCCTCCTCCTTTTTCTCCACCTCCTCCTCCTCCCCCCCCCCTCTCCGCTTCCAGGCCCGTCTGGGCCGTCCCCTGGGTGTAGGTGAGGCCCTTTTATCTCGCCTGCTCCGCGGGCCCCGCGGCCGTTGCCCTTGGCGGCCCCGTTATCAGCCCCGCTCAGCGCCTCGCCGGCGGCTCTGCCCTTGGGGCCGGGGTGGGTAGCGGGAGGTGCCGAGCGAGGCGCTTGGCACCTTTCCCGCGGGCGTGCTCGCCTCCAAGGCACGGGTTTTCCTCCAGGAATCGGTAGGAATCCGTGGTTTCCCTGGGCCCTGCGTTTACATGTCTCCTTTGGCCCGAGGCGCCCGTTTTAGCCGTCCCCTGACCTCTGTGCAGCAATCCTGGTGCTCTGGGGCGTGCTGGGACATTGAGACTTCCTAGTGATACTGTGCTGTGTCGTGGCACGTACTTTGCAGCTTTTTATCTGTGTTCATTTGTTTCTGGGCCCTGTTTGGAGCTCATGGTGGTGGTGATAATGGTACACAAGCACCAGTGGCTTGCCTTGAACCTCCAGGCCTTAAGAGCAGAGAATTCTGTAGTAGGTTGGTAAATAATTGGCAGCTGATACAGAACTTTCCATTGAATCCTGGTGATGGCTCTAACCAAGGAATAAACAAGCTGTGTGATGGCTTCTAGCTGCTGTTTTTTGGCTTTTAGTTGCTGTTGAATTCATATTTGAGTTCCATTTCTCTCTTGTATTTTAAATGCGACTGTTTTTTTCCCCCAAAAAAAGTAGAAAGTGTATTCCTTAGTGTAATCCCTGGAAAGCTTAGGGAAGCAAGAGAGCTTTATTGCAGAAGTACCTAAAGGTTCTTGGCTTACTCTTACCTGGTGTTGCAAGTCGTGACCCTGACTTGCAGTGTGATCATTGTAAACAAGCTTGGGCAAACAAAGGGAAGATTTCTCCTTGAAAAAGGCTTTTCAAGGCTGCAGTTTCATGGTGCTCAGACGAGGTATCTGTGGGGGGTGTCAGGGTCTGGTGGGTTTTGTTTTGTTTGTAACTTCAGAACTGAGTCAAGGACACAAACACCATTTATTTGTGCCCTTGGTAGGGATACAGGTTAAAATTTAATCCTCGCTGGAAAAATCCAATGATACTGAGGGGAGAGTTGTTCCACACTGCCTTGCTGGCCTGGGCTTGGACTGCAGCCATCCTGAAGCAGGGGTTCTGAGCTTGTGAACTCTTTATTTTTCAGTCCTACTATTTTGACCGGGATGATGTGGCCCTGAAAAACTTTGCCAAGTACTTCCTGCATCAGTCCCACGAGGAGCGGGAGCACGCTGAGAAGCTGATGAAGCTGCAGAACCAGAGGGGTGGGCGCATCTTCCTGCAGGACATCAAGGTGAGCTGGGGGCTGTCCCCAGCTGGAAAGGGATGAATTTTCCTCTGGGTCCTCCCCAGCAAGAGCAGCAGCTGACACTGGAGAGGCACAGTAATTTGAGATGTGTAGTGATTTGATGATTTGTGCAGGTTGACTAATAAAAAGTACTTCTTGTGTAAGGGGAGGGTGCTGAGCCCCAGGTTGTTTGCTGTGGGGTGAAGGCAGAACCAGAAGACAACTGGTTCATCACCATGGTTAAATTTAACAGCAGAAGTGCTCTGTGCTCTGTTTTGAGAAGTGGGACTTGGAGGGTTCACTCAGTTCTGTTCCGAGGGTGCACTTCAAATTTTTGACTTTGCATAAAGTGCCTAAACTTGGTCTAAACCGAGTCCTGGAGAGTGATCTAAAGGCTCTCCCCCCTGCTGGTCTGTGGGTTCTTACTGAAAACGTGTCCCGGGCTTTCCCCTTGCAGAAGCCAGACCGCGATGACTGGGAGAACGGCCTGACTGCCATGGAGTGTGCCCTGCACCTGGAGAAAAACGTGAACCAATCACTGCTAGAACTGCACAAATTGGCCACCGAAAAGAACGACCCACACGTAAGTGGATGCCGAGCATCAGCGTGCCTGTCCAAGGACGTGTCTTTTTAATGGTGTGGGTTTAGGGCTGAGCTGTGTGTCCCTGATGTTGTGTAAAGGTGAAAAAAGCTGTGAACCAGGGGTGCAAAGCCCTTTGGTGGGGTTACTGCTGTCCTTCCAGGAGGATTTTTAAGGTGCCAGGGGACCTGCTTTATTTCCTCTGAAGTGTGTCTGTGAACAGTCTCTATGGAGACTGTTTCTGAGGGGGTTGAGTTCCCATCTTTTTAAGGCTTTTCGTCACGAGGCTTTTTTGCCACAAAATTCTGGAGTTGTTTTGGAATATTAAAAGCCCTAATGTTTCAGAACGGTGTCCGAAAACACGGAATTCTTTGTAGGTGGGAGTTTTTTGCAAGGCTGGATTGAGGCTGCTTAATATCAGGAAGAGATGAATACATGTGAGGATCCAAGCACTCTTGGGACTGTCCTGCCTAAGTTGGAGGGACTTTCTAAAACAAAACCAGAGGTGAAAATCCTCACTGCTGTGAGGTTTGCTGTGCAGTGGGGGAGCCTGAACCTGTTCAGGAGCTTGGCTCGTGCTTCCTGCAGTGAGGAAGAGGAGAGGCTTCCTGAGCTGCCTGGCTCTGCAGGGTTCTGGAGCGAGCGAGCCTCCGTAAGCCTGGCTCACTTTGATCGTGCTCTGAAACAGAACTAGATGCTGCTTCCTCTCAGCTTGAAAATTCTGCATCCTCTCCTTTCCCTGGAGAGCCTCGGTAGCGTTTCAGGGCCGAATTTAAACCTCTGGTCTCCCTTTCAGTTGTGCGACTTCATCGAGACCCATTACCTGGACGAGCAGGTGAAAGCCATCAAGGAGCTGGGCGACCACGTGACCAACCTGCGGAAGATGGGGGCCCCCAAGTACGGCATGGCAGAGTATCTCTTCGACAAGCACACCCTCGGGGACTGCGACAGCTGAAGCCTTGCCAAGAGCCACGCTGTGGGTTTCAGTGGGACTCCTACTTACTGTCCAGCCGTGCATGCAGCTTCAGCTACCTAGATAAACAGTTCCATACTCTGTACCAAATATCCCCCCTCTCTCTTCGTGTTTTATGTACTGCCCTCCAGCCAATAAAGTGACTTGGTTCCAGCTGGCTTTTCCTGTTTAGTTTGGAGGGGGAGCAGGCAGCTCTAGGGAAGGCAGTGGGAGGTCAATGTGTCGTGTGACGTGGGGGATTTGCAGCTGCTGCCGAAGGCAGAAGTAGGAAAAGCTCTGTGGCTTCTTTAAATTCCTTGCAGGGAACTAAAATGAGGAAACGAAACCAAGGTCCTGGGCTTGAGCCTTTTATTTTCTGAGGGTGAGCAGTAAAAATCAGCTGAGTGGTGTCTGCTGCCATCCAGCTTTTCTCTGAGCACTGTCAAATCCGTGGCAGGGGGGATGTGGAACTTCAGAAGGAAGCAACATGCTGGGCAGATGCTGCAGCTGCCTGTGCTGGTAGGTGCTTACCCTGCCTTATTCCAGTACTTTCCCAGTGCTGGAAAACACCAGCCAGACAGGACTGGCAGAAGCACTGTGGGGCTGCATCACAAAATGATGGGACTTGCTTCAGTCCCTTACTTTTCCCTGGAGTATCTTGTTAGGAGTGCAAATCCTGCCTGAGAGTTGGGAAGCTCGAGTTCTCATTCTTGCTGTGAGGAGGAGGAGGGAAGTATCCACATGAACTGTGCTCCTGTTGTGGGCTACACCTGGCTGGTCAGGCTGGTACCTGCAATGTGTAACACTCAAAGTCTTGGTCTTTTGCTAAAAATTGGGGTTTTTTGGTGCTTTTGTTCTTGTTGCAACACGAGTTGTGCCTGCTGAGGCCAGGAGCAGCGTGTCCTTGGTGCTGGTTTTAGCCCAGGCCGGGCTCCAGCTGCATGTCCAGCACTTCTGTCTGGGTGAGTGCCAGGATAAGGCAGGTATCCCATGGATCCATGGGGTCCCCTTTAGCTGTACTGGTCCATCTGCTCCTCCCCTGGGCTTTCACTGGCCTCCAGGATCACCTCCATCAGCCCCACGTAGTCACCCTCGGCTAGGGAGATTCCAGAGTCGTTGGGGGATGGACTCTCGGCTCTCCTGGGCTCTTTCGGAGCCGGGGGGTTAGTGCTTCCATTCCCAGTGTCTCTCATGTTCCTGGAAGCCTCCGGGTGCTGGTCTGGAGCACTGGCTGCATCTTCCAAACTCAGGCTGCGAGCCTCGGGGCCCAGATTCCCCTTGTGGGACCTTTCCAGCGCTGGAGAGGTGACGGGAGTGAAGGAGAAGCAGAGGGAGGCGCTGCCTCCGGGGGTTTTGTTACTGGGGGTGTGAAAGGCGCTGGAATGCTCTGAGTTGGGAGTGGCCGAGGCCGTGCTCTCCAGGTTTAGCCAGGGTGGGTGCGAGGCTTTGGAGCTCTTCAGACTCTTGAAGCTGCCTTGCTTCTCGTGCTCGGGGGACTCTGCCAGGAAGGGGAATTTGGGGCTGTTGGATGCTGTGGACCGTGCTCCTGGGCTTCCCGTGGTGGCACCTTCCCTGGAGCTGCTCTTTCCTTCTTCCACCGTCACAGCCATGGAGTCGGGACCTTTGCTCCGCTCCGTGGGCCAGACGAAGGTTTCCCTCGCAGCAGAGCCCAGGGAGCTCTGGCTCTTGTCCACGTCGCTGGCCCTGGAAGGGGAGGCATTGACGATGACGTCCCGAAGGGAAGTGGAGCAGGCGGCGATGCTGGAGAGCGCCGGCGGCTTCTTGCGCCCTTGGCGCCGGGACGGGAAAATCATGGGGATGGAGCTGATGGGCGTCTGCGGAGCGCTGTAGAACCCAGGCCTCTCATAGAAGGGGGTGGACATGAAGGCATCGAACTCCCTCAGTTTTCCCTCTTCGCTGTCCCACTGCTCCTGGGAGTCTCCCCTTGGCTGATTGATGCCGCAAGGGCTTCCGGACTTGCCCATGTCCTGGTAGGTATAATGGGAGAAGGGCGACGCGGGATCTGCCCGCCGGCGCAGCAGGTTCATCCGGGAAGAGGACCTGGAGAAGTTCGGGGACTGGACACCCAGGAGGCGGCCCAGGTGTCCCAGCAAGGGAGTGGAGTGGTTGGCCTCCTCGTTCTCTTTAATCTGCTCCAGGGGCTGGAACTCCATCTCTTCCTTCTGCATGCTGGGGAAAGGCAAAACGGGATGTTATGCAGCCACAGAGGGAAGGGGAGATCTCCTGGAGAGGCTGGCAGCACTGGGAATGCTGCTGGCAGCGCTGGGAATGCTGCTGGCAGTGGCAAACCTCTCCCTGTAATGCCATGAGCTCCCCAAAACAGGGATGCTCATCCACAGGTGAATGGGGAGAAAGAGGACAGATTTATCCTCTTCCATGGAGGATGTTGGCTGTTGTGGATGAGCCTAAAAGCTCCTCGAGTGTAATGTCCTACACAAGACCTGCTCCAGGTGTTGTGACACTTTGTCCCTGCGCTCACCTGATGTCAAAAGTGGAGCCCAGGAAGGACGGGCGCTTGTACTCGGCGGTGGCTGCGGTGTAGGGGGGCTGGGGATCGGGCTCGTTCCAGTACAGATCCTTCTCCAGAATGGGTAAATCCTGGTGCATCTCATCCACCGCCATGAGGGAGACCTGTGGGGGACAGCAGGAATGTCACATGGGGTGAGAGCAGCTTTTTGTGTGCCTGTTACAGGGGGTCAAAGGGACACAGAGCTGGAGGAAGCGGTGCAGCGTGGAAGCCAGGCAAGTGGCTGGGGTTGCTGTGGTTTCCTGCCATTTGGGTTGTTTCTCACACAGAGATTTGAATAATTGCAAGGAATATGGTGCTGAAGGAGACAGGAGAGCAACAGGCTCTCTAGGATAGAAGGGCTGGAGGTGTGGAGTTACTGCATGGCAGAAAGCAGAGGAGGCAGTTTTAGATGGACACAGGGTAGGAAAGCCAAGGAGAGGCAGGAATGATGTGTCATTCCAAGGCAGCCGAGGCCTGAAACGAGCAGCCTGGATCCATCCCATGTGCCAGAGCATGGACTGAAGCTGCAGTCACCCTCTGTGTACAAAGATACGCCAGAAGCCCCAGATTCCCTGGTGGGGATTGGGAGGATCTCTCCCATCACAGGCAGGGAGGTGGGGGCAGAGGCGTTGCAGGAGAACTTGGTCACTGTCCTGCCTTTGGTGTTCCTCTTCAGGTGAGGCTCACCTGGGGGATCTTCCTCCCCTTTACCTGCAGGTTCCTGTCGATGAGCCAGTTGGTTTCGAAGTCATCGTCATCCTCCCCAAAAGGGTTGATGAGCTGCTCGGCCACCTGCATGTGGAGAGCACACAGAGAAGGTCACCACTGTCATCCCTGCCCCTCTCCCTGCGGGGAGAAGTCAGGTGTGATGTCCCTTGAATTCCAAGCCATGTTTTTCCTCCCAAAAGGGGGGTGGGTTAAAAGTGGAGGCATCCCAGGGGCTCAGAGACATGGGAATTTATAAAAACTCCCCCCTGTTCATACAGCCCCCCTGCAACTTCAGGAGCTCCTTTTTTTTCCCCCTCTAGTCAGGACCAAAGCTTAGGAAAAGTGCAGCTGGTGTCCAGAACGAGACAGTTGGAAAATTAGAAAGTCCTGACACTTCCCTCAGCCCCTCTTGGCTTCCTGTTGTTGCCCATAGGATCAAAGAACACAGCTGGGTTCCTGGTGAGCTCACTCTGGAAAAACCCTTGGCTGGGTCAGATTCCAGCTCCAGCCATGTTTTCTTCGACCTACCTTTAACCAGCCAGCGTAGAAGAAGAATTGCAAAAACGTAAAGACGGGCACGAAGAGATCCAGCTCGTGGCCAGGATATGCTTTCTCTGGATCCAGGAATTGCCTCCCGATCAGACAGGCCAGGAAGAAGCTGTAAACAGCCACGGTCACCACCTGGGAAGGATGCCAAGGGACACACCAGGGCAGCGTGAGTTCCCAGCATCTCCCTTCAGTTCCACCCCACACGGCTCCAAAGGCAGGCTCTGTAGCCTCTGGAAAGCCTTGGATTCAGCTCTGGCAGGCTTTTTGCAGGAGGAGGCATTTCCCTGCAGAAAGCTACAGATATTCCCTTTTCCCGTCAGCTTTTACGTACGCCGTGTGCCATTCCATGCTGTCCCCGGAATGACATCTGGGCAGGTGTCACAGGCCAGTGGCAGCAGCAAGCACGTGACATCCTGGACGGGCTGGAAGCTGTCTCATGGCTCAGTCCGTGCTGGCAGGCTGCTTCCAAGTCCGGGAAGGGAACCCTGGCATTGCTATTCGCTCCTTCCTTCCTGCTCCTCGTGCTGAGCTTTTATTAATATTTTCCTGCCTGTATTTCAGGCCGTGCTGAGCTTTGTGCTTTTTCCCTGTCACCACGGGACTGGAGCTTCCCCTTTTCAAGTTAAAAGTAACCAAGGCTCTCAACGTGGTCCCTCGATACAAACGAGGGGGTCCAAAACAGGAATACACTTTCCCAAGGTGTTCCCCGTTAACCTCTGGCGCTGCCAGAGGAGCAGCAGCAGCTCCTGTTTCATGGTGAAGGGCACCCCTGTTATCTGAGCAGCTGGATTGCAGGAGACAAAGGAGCAGGGTGGTGCCAAAGTGTCTGCCTGGGCTGGTAAACAGCTGAGTGCACCCCTGGCACAACCTTGCCGGGATCTTGCCCGGGGATGTGATCCCTGCGAGGCGGAGCAGGGAGCTGGGTCTGTGTGCTCCTGCGTTTTCCACGGATCTGTGTGGATTTGTTCCCCTTGGACAGAGGTTATTTCTGGAGAGGTGGATGTGTCTGAGTTAGGGAAAGGAGGCTGGGCTGGGTGTGTGCTGAGGGACCTATGGAAGAGAGATGATGTGTGCAGGCAGGGATGGGGGATTCAAGAGTATCCTGCATTTTCCATGGGTGGGTCGGGTGTGAAGCACTTCTGGCAAAGACAGGCTGAGAGAGCTGGGGTTGTTCAGCCTGGAGATGAGAAGGTTTTGGGGAGGCTGTGGCCTTCCAGTACCTTGAGGGAGCTTACAGAAAGGAGGGAGAGGGACTTTTTACACAGGCAGATAGTGACAGCACTAGGAACAATGGTTTCAAACTGATAGAGGGCAGGTTTAGATTAGATAGGAGGAAGGAATTCTTTACTAAGAGGGTGTGAGGCCCTGGCACAGGTCTTCCAGAGAAGCTGTGGCTGCCCCATCCCTGGAAGTGTCCAAGGCCAGGCTGGACGGGGTTTGGAGCAGCCTGGTCTAGTGGAAGGTGTCCCTGGATGAGCTTTAAGGTCCCTTCCAACCCAAACCATTCCAGGATTCCAGGTGTGGGTGTAAACAGGGATGTGCACAGGCAGTGGTGGAGCAATGGGTGTGGGGGTTCCCTCCTCACCTGGGTGTAGACCAGGGGGATGCTGATCCAGTCGTATCCGTAGAGTCTCCCGCACTGGCTGCGCAGGGTGTTGAGCTCCTACAATGAGGAAAAGGGAATGGCACGTCAGGATAACCTCCCATCTCCTTGCTGGGCACGTGGAGCCTCTCCAGGACCGCTGTCCTCCATTTGTCCAGCCCTTTCCCTTCTGCTTATACCTGCTCTGGAAGGGGGGCTCAGTCTCAGCCCTGGAGGAATTCCCTGCTGCCTGGGTGTCTCCCCCTGAGCCCAAGATCCCTTCCTAGTTCCCTTCACAGCAGTGTTTCTCCTCACAAAATGAGTGGCCAACAGGTGAGGCAAAAGAATGCCCTCGGGAGCATCCATTTCTCTCTCCTGTCTGTAGATAAATATCCCAGAGGGAGATTTCTCTCTCTGTGGGCAGATGAATCCTGCTCCAGGCAACAGAAACCACGTGACTTTCTCTGCACACGAACACCAAGAAGGATGAGCTGCTAGAGAGCCTTTTTCTGGGCAGCTCGGCAGGGACTGCTGCCAGGTCTTGCCTGTGGAGCTTGGCCTGTTGCCCAAAGCTATCTAAGAGCTTTTAATAGCAAAGTTTTCTGCAGGACCTCAGTTGTTGAGGATGTTTCTGACCTCTCCTAGTCTCTTCCAGGTACATGTTTCCTTGTGGCTTTCCATCTGGATCCTAGGGATCTCCACTGGCATTGGCTGTTCTGGAATGTGTCAAGGAATGTGCCTCCCATTCCCCAGGGTCTCCAAGAGTTGCCTGTCCCCTCTGTCACTCACATTCAGGATGCCTTGGAGCAGCACGCTGTCCCGGATCCTCCCGTCATTCCTCGCCTTCACTGCCAGGTTGGAGAACCACACGCACGGGATCCAGAACTTGTTGTGGGGGGAATTCAAGCTCTCAAACTTCTTGTGCTCTTCTGGTGTCATGAGGCCTGGGTGGGAGAGAGCAACAGGAGAGGGATGGACACAGAGGGCAGAAGGAACTGATCTGGTCCGAAATGAAAACGTCTGAGTCTCAGGTTGTTGCCTTGGCTCTCCTTAAAAATCCCAGCAAAGACTCAGAACTTCGGGAGACGTGCAGAAGGACAAGTTTCCTTGTTAAAACATCGAGTCATAGAGGTGGGATAATGGGATTCCACTTTGGATGTCTGCAGCACATCAGATCAGATCAGTCAGCAGGGAGACAAAGCACCGCTGAGGCTGAAACTGCCTGGTGATAGTTGTTGAGAAGAATGGGATCACTTGTCCCTGAAGTGCCTTTTCTTTTTAGGAGGCCAACAATATCACACCTCTCTGGATTGCCAAGGGAAGCAGGCGACTTGGGCAGACTGGGAACTGCTGCACCATGAGGAGCATCTCCCAAGAACATTCAGGGCGCCCAGCAGTTAAGCTTGGAGACCTGGCACTCAAATTCCCACCCGCCCTGAGGGAACAGCACCACCCCATCTCCAGAGAGCCTTTCCCAAGGCCCCCTGCCCTTAGGGAAGCAGCGAGGAGCGGGACTGACCTGCCCTCACGACGTGCTCCATGCTGGGGAAGCGCTTGTAGACGGCGGTGCTGACGGAGCGCAGGATCAGCACGCTCACCAGGTTGCTGTAGCGCATCAGCGTGCGGCGCAGAAGCCTCCCGTACTCGTCCTCCCCATCCACGTTGCAGGACACCAGGTTCATGATCCGGTCCGGCCACGGGATGCTCTCGTACTGGGCCCACCAGCGGGACACCACCAGGGCCACGTAGAAACCTTAGAGGGGAGCTGAGAGAGTCAGGCATCTGGAAAGAGCTTCCTCCTCCCACTCCGTCTGCTCTCCTCCTTTTCTCTTCTCCTGCTCGTACAGGGATGCCTGGAGGGGAATTCAGTCCTCCATGCTAAAAGGAGTCTGGATTTCATACTTTCCTTCACAGAATCAGAGCAGTTTAAGTTGGAAGGGACCTTAAAGATCATCTCGTTCCAACGCCCTGCTGTGGACAGGGACATCTTCCCACTAGACCAGGTTGCTCAGAGCTCCACCCAGCCCGGCCTTGAGAACTTCCAGGGATGAGTCAGCCACAAGTTCCCTGGGCATATCTGGTGCCACTTGGAGCTTGCCCTCCTGGAACCTGGAATGTGCAGTGCCAGCTGTGTGCTGGGGGACACTCACAGCTGTGACAATAAAGGATGTACCCCACTCGAGGAGTTTTACAAAGGCAGAGGGAGGGATCTGCTCTGCCAGCAGAGCTCTGCCAAACCAAGGAGAAGAAATGCTGTCCCACTCCCCTCCCTGCTGGATTCCAGGCAGCTCCTTACCCAGCACGAAGGACACGGGGATTAGCTCGGCGTAGCTGTTGCAGTACAGCGCCAGCTTCTCGAACATCAGCCTTTGGCTCTCGCTCAGGATCAGCCTAAAAGGGACAAACAGAAGCAGTTCTCTCTCTCTCTCCCTCCCTTCTCCCCCCTCCCCTTCCCTCCTGTGAACAGAGTCTGGCGAGCGCCTGTCCAGCAGGATCCCTGCCCCAATCCCGTGTTTCTCCCGTGTCCTGCCCCAGGCCAGGCCGTGGGCGTGAAGGTGCTCACCTGTAGATGAGGCTGATGGTGAAGTAGAGCGCGATGAAGATCAGGAACTCGGAGTAGAGCAGTTTGTAGATGCTGCCTTTCCACTGGAGCAGGAGCTGGGAGAAGGTGCCCAGGCGGGCGTCAGCCACGCGGTTGGTGTAGGTCACTGTCATCACGGCTCCTGTGCGGGCACACGACAAGCAGGGCTCGGAGCTTGGCCAGGAGGAGGACACAGGGACGTCCCAAGTGTCCCACCAAGCGAGATGGAAAGGAAGGAGAAAACAGAATGAGCTGAGATCGAAAGCCAGGTAAGATGAAGGCGGTGGCACAGAGAGCCAGGAGGAAATCAATGTCAGGCAATTAATTTGATGAATTTGCCATCTTCTCCCTGTCCCTGAGCTGGTTACAGTGACCAAGGGTGTATTTGCTGGTGAATCCCTTTGCTTTTAGTGTTTGATTGTCAGCATTCAAGTGGGGCTGGCTGGTTGGAGAGGACAAAGCCCACGTGCCCTTCCACAAAACACTTGTGTAAGATTAACCTCAGGGTCACAAACTCCAAAGTTTATACTCATCCCAGTAATTTTCTTAATGTAGTTTTTGTTCCAAATACGTTTCTGTAAACCTACTTGCTGGGAAGCATCTTCCTGGAATACTGCTGGGAAAAAAAAAACCCAACCCAAAGGAAAGGAAAAACCCCAGAAAGA
Organism: Mohoua ochrocephala; assembly: GCA_013398855.1. Taxonomy (NCBI): domain Eukaryota; kingdom Metazoa; phylum Chordata; class Aves; order Passeriformes; family Acanthizidae; genus Mohoua; species Mohoua ochrocephala. The sequence goes on from VZTA01001926.1 coordinate 20,808, forward strand.
TTTCTTGGGACTGATCCAGGTGAAGGCATCCCAGCAAGGATAGCTGTCTGCACTCTGCTGGTCCTAGTCCTGCAGGCAGAGCAGCCTTCCCTGTTGGAGATCTCTGGGATGGAGTTGGGCCAGGCTCACAGGGCCCAAATTCCAGCAGCTCCACCTCCCCTCTCCTTCAACCATATGTTGCACAATAAATCACAGTGGATGAAAAATAGGCATTGAGGCTCCTGAAATGCTCCCCAGACATGCAGCATCCCCATTTCACTTCTAGTCTAACTTGCATAAATAATTCTCTATAATCAATTTATAATCAGACTCATAGTTGCATAAACCTGAATTTGTGGGAAAAAAACAACAAAGAACCCAACAAACAACAAGACACCGGTGTTATCCATGCCAGGCAGGTTGGTGAATGATTCCTTGGGGTAGAAATAATTATCCAAGGTGAAGCTATTGGTATTTCTGAATCCTAACATGTCACCAGGCATTGCTATTTAACATGTTAATGATTATGGGGCCTTGGGCCCTTCCCTGAATGATGGGGATGGGGACTTCAAGGGACAGTTCACAGCCTGCAGCAGCTGAAGGCAGGTAAGTTTGGGGCCATGATCCTCATTTGTTTCTCATTTAAGCATCCCAGTGAAAGATTTACACTGAGGCGAGGACAACTCAGGTCCCAGTGAGCTGCTGCTGCTGCTGTGAAGAAAACCAGCAAAGTCTGGATTTTTGGCTATTTCAGCCAAACAGCATCTTTGTCCTGGGTTGGGCTTTTCGGTGCTGCTCCTCCTTTGGGGTTTCCCTGTGGTAACTCAGGTCTCCGAGTCCCCTCTTTAGGGTGACATGGAGAGGCAGAGCTGTCCCTGTCCCCAGCTGCACAAACACCCATTTCACTAAATCCTCGTGCCCATTCCACATGGATTCCCGGGCACAGGACTTGTTGGAAGAGTGGGTTTTAACTGCCCCAGAGGGCTGCATGCATGGGCTGTCCAGAAGAGAACAGCATGCCCAAAACCCCATACATTTTTGGGGCCTCTTACACAAAGCTGCCTCTTTGCTCTGGGCTTTGGGGCTCGAAAGCGCTCAGGGAGAATCCTCGTTGCGTAATTCAAATACAGATTCACTTTTTTACCAAAGAAGGAAAACTCCAGCTCTTGTCCATGTAAATAATGGATGTCGCCCACCTCTGCTCCGTTCTGCTCCCGTGGGGGATATGGGGCTTTTCCCAGTGCTTTTCCCTCCAGCCCTGAATGGTTAAGGCACCTCCCTGCCCACCTTGCCAGCCTGTGCTGGGCTGCCCTGGGATGTCGCTGGGCAGCTGGCACATTCTGTTTGGGGCCGAGGTCCCTGGTGGGAGGTGACTCGCTGGCACACCGGAGTCGGAATGGGCAGGAAGAGCCCACCCGGGGAGCTGCTGCCTGCCGCTGCCTGCATCCCCCTGCTCATCCCTCCGGACTGACCAACGCACCTGGAAGTCGACTGACCTGGAATTCAGTTGTGGGAGCCCACAGCAAGCAAGATTCTGGGACATCAGGTGCATCACCCAGCGCGAGCAGACCCGAGCAGGTATCGCAAAGACGGACAGCGAGCGGACAGAGCAGAGGGATGCAGCCAGAGGAGGTGGCGGATAGGCAGGAAGATGGATCTCTGCAGGAGAGAGCGATCCTCCTGCTGCTGTTAGGAGGACCAGATACTCACAGTCACGGGCTCCTGAGCCGCGCTGGAGGCTGGGGAGGTTTGGTCCCGCATGTGTCCCCGCTGGGTCCTTTGTGGCCCGGGCCACCGCCCGCCTCCTCGTGCCCCCTTGGCTCATGGGGGGATTGGACCTGCCCCACACGGTGTGCTAAGGAGCCTGAGACCCACTTGGGAGCTGCAGCCGGTCACTTGATGCCATAATCCCTCCTCATTACAAAAGAGACTCTGTTGTCTTTTGCCCTGTTCCCTCCTAATCTTCTGAGTAAGCCCTGCGTGTTTATAGAGGCGGCCGGAGGAGGGGGAGGCAGGGCTGGCTGCTCCGCTGCTGCTAACTCCTGGCACAGCCATGGTGGCTGCCAGAAGAGAGGCATTTTTCCTCTAATTCTTTCCTGCTTGGTCCCTCTCTCCGTGTCACAATCTTACAGGAACCCCAGGAGATTATGCAGGGCTGGAATTTTCCACCTAGGCTGTAAAACGCGGCGCGCTCGGGGGCTGCCCTCTCTTCCCTAGGTCAGTGAAACACCTGGTCCGTGCTCTCACAGGACGTTCCCCTGTCATCCCTCGCTGTCCCTGGATGAGTTTGCCACCTCCTCCAGCCGTGGTTTGGATCCTGGGGATTTCCACTCTGCCACTGGCTCTCCGAGACTCTTTCCACGTGTTCGCATTCTTTTCCTCTTGCTTCTCCAGCAGTGCTTGGGGGTCGTCACTGCTCTTTCCTGTGTGACATCCTGGGAATCACTGGTCCTTGCCTTGCCCTCAAACTTCCACCAGGCCAGAGAACTCCTTCCCTCTGTCTTTCCAGGCTCCTCAGTCCCTTTTCTGCTCCCAAGCCATCCTTCCCAATTGCGACCATCCTTCCCTTCCACCACCTCCTCAATGCCTCTGGGCAGGTCTTTAGGGCATTCCCCTTCCACGAGGCTCTGAATCAAAATCTTTTCTCACTGAACTGGTCTTCCATCGTTTAGGCAGCTGTGGGACACTGGAGAGGGAGCACAGGTCTGCTCCCTGCAGGTAAGAGCAGCTGGAGACCCAGGCTCCTGTAATAACCAACTTTCTCTTGTGTTTTGTCTTTGACGCTGATTTAACATCAGCAGTTGGGATCACTTGGTGCCAGCTGTAGTTTTCTCCTTCCTGTGGCTGATCCTCGATGAGGGGAGAGGGTGGTTTCACTGCTCCTCTGGAGCAGGTGCTGCCTGGCATCTGCCTGAGGTGGGATTTCTGGTACAGCCCTGGGAATTGCTGCCAGTGGCAGGGAGATCACAGGTTAAAACATGGGGTTCGGTGCTTTGTGAAGGGGGGTGAGAGCAGGGGAACCCTCTCTGAAGGGAATGTGGTCCAGTTCCAGGGATGGGATTGGTGGACAGGCAGGCTGAGACAGATCTTGAAGGTCTCAGAGCCCAAACCCTCATCCCCACTCACAGCAGGGAGACAAAATGCTGCAGGTGAGACGTTTGCTGCAGCTGCTGGGAGTGGTTTGGGTGCTCCTGGGGACGTGGAACAACAACCCCCTGAGTGTCCTGCTGTTTGTGGAGGGATGTGCTGGCATCTGGGGGCCTCTGCTGCCCTCCTCTGAGAGCAGCTCCGCTGGCAGCTCGAGTGCTCCACAGCTGCCCTTGGGACAGCAGGAAATATGTGTGGAATTTAATATTAAAGTAAATAACTGAGGGGATACGAGCGTGGCAGCACCGCTTGGATCTCCTTCCACATCCCCCGTGGCCTCAGACCCTGAGGAAGAGGATGGTCTGAAAGCCCGCCTCGCTCAGCAGAGCAGGAAGCAAAGAGGTGCTGGCATCCATCCTCGGCCTCAGAGCCCTGGAATCATCCTCATTGTCTCCATGTTAAAGATGTTGAGATTGAATTGCTGTGCTGGGAGCTGAATCCCTGTTTTGGGAATGCCAAAGGGCCACTCTCAACGCTGAGTTAGCAGCAGCAGGCTGGGAAAGGCACAGTGCCCTCCTTGCTCTCTCCCAGAGAATAGTGAATGTTTTTAGGGACAGTGGGTCTCAAAGCTTGGTGAAATCCCTTTCCCTTCTCCAGTTTCAGTGCAGGGCTAGACACAGAGGCAGCTGGCATCAGAGGTGTCTCTCCAAATTCCATTCTTCCTTGGAATCTGATGTAATTTAAAAAAAAAATAAAGTGGGAAGTGTCTGGGGAGATGCTGTTTTTCATGGACAGGGTTTACTCAGAGGTCTGAGCCGGCCAGAAATGTTTTAAGAGGATGCAGTGACCCTGCAGTGCTTTTGTGAGGACCCCCAGGCTTGTTCCCCTTATGCTGCAGAATTCCTCACTAATTCTGTGCCGTCCTGGGCTGCCCTGGGAGCTGGGGGTGCCTGTCCCTGTGCCAAGCTCCGTCTCACCCTTTGCATTTTACTTTTAGGGGCTTGGATGGCGACAAAATCTCTCCCTTCCCCTCTGACGTTGCACAGTTCAGTGTGTACAGCACGAAAATGAGGGAAGGGTCCTCAGCGAGGCCCCTCTTCTCTCGCCTTAGGAATTGCGGTGGGGATTAGGTGCCAAAGGGAGGATCAAACACGTTGGTGCTGGAAATCAGAGACGCCAGAGGAGCCTTGCTGCAGCCCTTGCAGCCAGCCGAGCAAACATGTGGCACAGCCAAGGAGCCGGCCAGGAGGGGGTGGGATGGAGCCTGGAGTTTTAGCCCATTTGTTTTCATTCTCCTTTCCATGGCGATAACATCCGGTTTGAGTTTGCTGGGTAAGGGGTGTCAGTAGGTCAGATCCTGCTTTCCAAGATCCAAGATAATCCCTGTTATTCCTTCCCTTCCCAGCCTTCTGTCTGGCTTTCTTTCTTCTTTTTCTTTTTCTGTTTCTTTTTCCCTTTTTTCTTTTTTTTTCCCTTTTTCCTCTCCTCTTGTCCTCCCTCCTTTCCCCTTTTCTTTCCCCTTTTCTTTCCCCTTTTCTTTCCCCTTTTCTTTCCCCTTTTCTTTCCCTTTCTCTTTCCCCTTTTCCTTCTTTCCCTTTCCCTTTCTCTTTCCCCTTTTCTTTCCCCTTTTCTTTCTTTCCCTTTCCTCTTCTCTTTCCCCTTCTCTTTCCCCTTCTCTTTCCCCTTCTCTTTCCCCTTCCCTTTCCCTTTCCTCTTCTCTTCTGGGAAGAAGAGAGGAGCATATGCCACTCCCCCACTTGTGACAAGTTACTTTTTCGAGTGGCTGGGATTCAGCATCTCCAGCACATCCCTCTCAAAGCTTCCTGTCAGCACCGTCAGTTCTCATCCTTCCTGCCTTTGTTGGCTCCTGGAAGCACTTCTACCTTTCTGATCCCAGGACCCTCTGTCGCTGCCAGCCAAGCCTTGGGAGTTAATAATTACAAAGATTAATCACTTCTGGTGCTGCCTTGCAGAGCTGAAGATCTTTCCCCTCCTCCCAGAAGTTCCCCGAAGATAGCAAAGGTTGCAGCCAGCGACGCAAACACCCCGGACACTCCGTTCCCAGACTTCAGAGCATGGGCTTGGCCCACGCTGTCCCCGTGGATCCCGGCCATGAGGCAGGGCAGGGCTGGAGGTGACACCCAGGAGATGCTGGGACGGAGAATTGCTCCCTGCGTGGTATCCACAGCAAAATCCTGCAGTGGGCACAAGGATCACCATGTCTGACTGTCCTGCCTCCGGCGCTGGGCCTGTCCCCGAGGCAGAGGATGGACAAGCCGAGAGCAGGGCGGGAGCTGCCCCCGTGTGCCAAGGCTCCAAGGGGATACAGCTGCCTGGAGGAGAGCCCAGGGCAATGGCAAGGTAGGATGTGATGGGAAATGTTCTCTGAGGGCAGGAGCAGGTTTTTGGTTCAAAATTCCAGCGCTGTCAATGCAGAGGTGGGAACGGGATCCGCTGTGGGACAGAGGTGACACCAGGAGTGGTTTCCCTGTTGGTTTCCCAGCCCAGTGCGTCCCTTGAAGTATTAAAACCCTGGACAATCAGCAGCCTTTTTCCCCCCAGCCAGGTTTCCCCCGTCCTTCCACCTCCCCGCGTATTATCCCTTGTTTACACCCCGGGTTTGCCCTCTGTATTGGTTTCGCGTGGCACGGTTTTGGTAGCTGGGGGGGCCACAGGGAAGCAGAGATCCTCCTGCAGCCCATGGAGGAGCCCACGCTGGAGCAGGGGGATGCCCGAAGGACGCTATGACCTCACAGGGAGCCTGTGCTGGAGCAGGGTCCTGGCAGGACATGTGGAGAGAGGAGCCTGTTCCCGAAGGACTGACCCCGGGGAAGGGACCGGCGTGGAGCAGTGCATGAAGAACTCGCTGGAGAAGTTCCTGGAGAGCTTCTCCGGTGGGAGGAACCCCCCGCTGGAGCAGGGGCGGAGTGTGAGGCATCCTCCTCTTGAGGAAGAAGGAGCAGCGGAGACAGCAGCCCCCATTCCCCATCCCGCTGTCGGGAAGGCGGCGGAGGAAGCCAGGAGCGATTCCGAGCCGGGGACGAAGAGCGGAGCGGAGGGACGCTTGTTGGACATTTCCTTTTAACTCCTCATCGCCCCGCGGTGAGTTGATGGGTGACAGATCACGCCGATTCCCGGCTCCAGCCTGTTTTTCCCGTGCCGGTGTGTGCAGAGTGACCCTTCCGGGCCCCCGGCGGCGCTCAGGGCGCAGCCGCGCCGGCATCACGTGGGCGGCGGGGCTGGGGCTGCTCGGGATCGGCTCCGGAGCCTCCGGGAGCGGATCCGGTCCTGGCTCCTCTCGGCACGGCTCCGGCTGCGGCGTCCTCCGGGCACGGCTCCGGCTGCGGCTCCGCTGCTGATCCCTCCGGGCACGGCTCCG
>VZTA01001926.1:27386-48286 GCA_013398855.1 Mohoua ochrocephala
CGCTTCTCGCTCCGGCTTCTCCCCCGGGCACGGCTCCGGCTTCTCCCCCGGGCACGGCTCCGGCTTCTCCCCCGGGCACGGCTCCCGCTCCCGGTGCGGCTGCCCCGGGCATGGGGGCGGAGGCGGGCGCGCCTCCGCCGGGAGCAGCATCAGCAGCAGCGGGACCCAGCGATGTTGCGGGGGTAGGTGCGGGTCTAAACGGGGGAAGGAGTGGCGTCCGTGTGCCGGGGCTCTGCGAATCCGTAGAATCCTGGAATGGTTTGTGTTGGAAAGGGTCTTAAAGTTCGTCTTGTCCTGCCGAGGGTAGGGACAGCTTCCACTAAACCGGGCTGCTCCAAGCCTCGTCCAACCTGGCGTGGACACTTCCTGGGATGGGGCAGCCACAGCTTCTCTGGGAAATCCATTCCATCACCCTCACAGGGAAGAAGTCGTGCGGAAGCCAAGTAAGGAGATGGAATCAGGAGGCAGCAGCATCCCCAGACGTAGGGCACGGCGTTTCACTGCTCAGACAAGCATAAGAAACACCAGTGTGTGTTCTGCTACAGTATGGTGATGTAAAAATCCAATAAACCACGGCCAGATGCTTTGCCAAACATTTGAGGGATGATGCTGAGCGCCCGTGGGATGCTGAGCCGCTCTGGACCAATGCTGGCCCATGGTGGTGCAGGTCAGGGGTCCGTCCCGGGGGGGATGGAAAAGTCAGGCCCAGCTCCCAAACCTGCGGGTAAGAGTTTAACCGGGAGAGAGCCGGAGGCTGCTCGCACGGGAAACAGCCCCGTCGGATCAGCGCTGCAGGAAACATGTGGGGCCCGCTGGAAAAAGTGCAGATCCTGCACATTTTTTTGCTTTTTCTACAGAAACCAGCTTTAGAAGGTTGTGGGGTGTTGGGGATTTTTTTTTTTTGGTGGAGGTTTGCATTTCTCGTGTCAGTGCGTGACTCAGGATATGATCCATTTTTCCTGGAAAGACAGCTGCCAGTCAGCAAGAGAGAGAGGGAGTGTTTGTGGTGGTCCTTTGGTCTCTGGGGTTGGATTTCAGAGCCCCACCTGGACACTGAGCAGAATCCAGCATAGCCAAGGCTTCCATAGGGATTCTTTTTGCACGGCGTGGAGAAAGAATGAGCTATTCCATCACAGATGATTTTCCAGGATATGTTTTTGGCATTACAGAGTGTGGGTGGGACTGTTTAATTCCTTCATATCCTCTAGTTTTCTTCGGTAATGTGTGGAAATAACGCTGAAATATCTGTCTCCTGAGGCAACTTTCAGCTGAGAAATAGAGAGTCATAAAGAAACAACATCATTTTTAATTCCCCTGGGTTAGATTAAGTGTATTTGTGTCACTAGACTGGTGAAATGTCCCTTTTCCTTGCCGCTTCTTTTACTTATTATTTTTATCCTCTGTGCTCTGGTTCTTGCTCCTTTCTCCGAGGGTTCAGAGAGTTCTCCACGTGTGCTTCTCCTGTGGTACCTGAGCTGATTTAGCTGGGAGCTGCTGCTTCTTTCCCTCTGTGGAAGGTGACTGTGGACAGCTTGGGGGGGGCACAGAAAGGGGGAAATTAGAATGGAAAAGGTGACAGGACGCTCTGGGACTGAGGGGATAAGCCCAGCCTGTGTGGAGTCAGAGCGAGGGGGAAGGACTGGCTGGAATGGTTTTCCTCTCCTGGCTGGAATGCAGGAGAGGAAAACACAGAGATAGGACAAAGGGAAGAGGAAAAAATGAACCTGAGCAAAAAGAGGTCTGCTCTGCAGGAGAAGGCAGTGGGCGAGGAGCAGTGTCCAGGAGTGTGGGAGGAGAGAAGGGCACCAGAGCTCAGCCAGGGCTTGTGAGCCAGAGATAAGCAGCAGCAGGTTAATCTGCAGGGCACTGCCTGTGTCTGGGCAGGATAGAAAACTTCCACGTGGGGAAGGCTTGGACACGCTCGCCCTGCCTTCGAGTGGAGGGAGATTCCATGGGGAGAGGTCAGCGAGGAAGAGGAGAAATGCAAACAGTGCAGTGGCAGCAGTGCCCTGCATGCAGGCACTCAAATGTTTTCCTCCCCTAAAACCTCTCCAGCATCGGTGTTGATTTGGGAGCTGACAGAGCCCCGCTCAGCACTGGGGTGCAGTGTCCTGGGTGACTCTGCTGGTTTCTTCTTCCTAGGACGTCTCTGCTTGCTGGCCACTGAAACTAAAACATTGGGCTTTGACCCAGCTCGGGGAAAATGCACTGGTTTAGGCAGCTCTGTGGAGGATTTCAGTGGGAAATAGGTGGGAAAATAGGTTAAAAATCGGTTGAAAATAGATCTTTTCCCTCTGAAGCAGGTGCAGGGGGTAGAGGGAGGCTGGGTTGGCAGCGGAGGGGATTGGGGTCTGTATGTTAGGAATGGGAAAGCTGTATTCCTTTTTCTTGCTGCTACGGTAGGGAAGTCTGACCTTAGGTCTACTGGGTGTATCCTGGAATCCTAAAAAGCCATCTGCAGGGTGTTTCTCTTGGACAGCAGGTGAGAATAGGATCCCTGGAGTAGCTGTCTTTAGTTCTCCTGCCTTATCCCGAGTTAATAAGGACACCATGCCAAAAGGGTGAAGCGCTTCCATAGGGATGCAGGGCAAAGGCACCGGTGCAGCTGTTGCTGCCCAAATTCTTCCCCATCACCCTCCCTGCCTCATTCCCAGTGCCTGTGCCTGGGGCTGGATGTGTTGTGAGTGTTGGAGGAAGGCTCTGGATCACCCCCACGCTCATTTTCCCTGTGCTGTCACCCCCCCAGCCAGGTCAGTTTTGAGGAAGAGAGCCAGAATCCACCCGCTGTGGGACACTGGAAGCCCCTGATGCCATCCAAAGGTGACAAGGAGGAGCCAGAGGGTGGATGCCAGGATGCTGGAGGTGCGGACGAGCCCCAGTCCACGGAGCAGCTCAACGTGTCCCGGCTGCGCAGCTCCTCGGTGGAGATCCGGGAAAAGGGCTCCGAGTTCCTGAGAGATGAGCTGCACAAAGCACAGAAGGTAAGGCCCAGGGTTTGTGGGAGCTCCTGGGGAGGGTGGCACGGATTGGAGCGGGGGGGGGCTTTCCTTTTCCAGGAATCTTGGGTCAGGGATCAGGTGCCATGGTGGGGAGGAAAGGAAGGGCTGTGATTGACAGCCTGGGGCAGGGCATCAGCATTCCTATCCCTCTCCATTTCCTCAACAGGAGCTGAAGCTCAAGGACAAAGAATGTGAGAGGTTGTCAAAAGTCAGGGAACAGCTGGAGCAGGAGCTGGAGGAGTTAACAGCCAGCCTGTTTGAGGTACCACCCTCTTCCTTTTCCCATCCTTCCTTAAGCTTACATCCAGCTCCTTTAAGACAGGCCTTCCCTGGACTTCCAGCCATCTCCTCCCACAATTTCCTCCTCTCCCCTGTTGTCCTTTCCCACTTGGAGAAGCAGAGCTGGCCCGTGCTGCAGGTGGAGCCTTTACCTGGATTTCTGTCCCCTTCTAGCAGCTGTGGGGTGGCATAAAGAGCACAGGAGTGATGGTTGCAAAATGTGGGAATGCCTGGATCTGGAGCCAAGCACGGCTCCCTGTCCCTCTCCACGCCTGCTCTGTAGTCTGGGCAGCTGCTGTGAATTAGAGATGATTCCCTGGCTCATCCCAGCCCTTGCTGGGGGTGGGATCATGCTGGATGTCCTCATCCACTCTGCTCCAGTGAGTGTCCAGAAGGCCTGGTGGTTCTTGGTATTGGTTTGGTTTTTTGTAATGTGATTCTTGCCAAGCTGTATCCTGGCAAAATCCCATTTACCAGCAGCTCTAATGTCTGGATCTGTCTGGGTAGTGAGGAAAGCCAGAGCCCATCTGTACCTTTGAAACACAGGGCTGTGAGAGCCAATGGAGCACCCCCCTCCCGAAATTTTGGCTGCCTGAGCACAGGATGATCTTGGAGATGATATAGCCAAGGGCTGTCCCCTGCCTTTGGTGGCCTCGGCCAGACGCTGCTTCCAGACTGCAGGGAGGCCCCAGCTGGGATTCATCCCGCTCCCCTCTTCCTGTGGGAGAAGCTTTTAAGCCAGTTCCCACCATTTGGCCCCCACCTGAGCTCCAGCTCCTGCTCTGTCCCAGCCATGCCTGGGGCGGTGGGGACCAGCTGCTCCGAAAGGGAAGTGGGAGCAAAGAGCAACAACAAGGCAGGCGGGAGCAGTGCCCTCACCAAGACGTGGAGCAGCGAGTCTGGATCAGGAGCAGAGCCACAGGCAGCAGGCAGGGTCAGGAATCAGCTCAGGGATCCCCCAGCGAGGCTGCAGTGACTGCTGGGGTGAGGTTGGAGTCGCAGAGGTGTTGGAATGGGGGCAGGCACAGCTGTGGTGTGGCATGGGTGGGTTCTAATGTTAAAGCAATTCCCAAGGGCAAGGAAGGGCAGGTCCTTGCTTCTGGCATTCTTCTCAGCAGCCCCTATCAGTGAGAGATGACCTTGGCCAGCTAAACTCCTTAACTTACACTCCTGGGAAGGGGATGTACTCCAGGCTCTGGCACTGGGAGCCTTCTCGAGGAAATTCTGAGGGAAGGTTCTGCACAGCTGGCAGAACAAACCCCCTGGATGTGGCAGGGATGTCTGTCCCCTTGCCTGGAGCACGTGGTAGGGCACATCTGTGACCTGCCTTGTTGGCTGCGTGAGCTGGGGCGCAGCATGTGGACTAAAGCTCTCTCTGGTGCAGGAAGCCCACAAGATGGTGAGGGAAGCCAACACCAAACAGGCTGCGGCAGAGAAACAGCTCAGGGAGGCTCGGGGCAAGGTGAGTGACTCTCTGTGGCTTCATTTTTGGGGTTGCTGTGGTGGCCTCCCTGGCCAGCCTGGCCACGGGGCTGTTTGTTGGCTGAGGAGAGCGAAGTGCAGCTTGGTCTCTCCGAGATGCTGTGGTCCCTTTCCAGCAGACACTTGAGGGAGGGGGAAAAGGCCTCACAGGCATCCTTGCAGTCTCCTGCCCATCCAGCTCTCATGTGGGAAATGGATGCACGGAGAAATAATGAGTTGTTGAATTGTCACAGCTCTGGGATGGATGGCTGGATGGAGCAGGGACCCAAGGAGTTGGAATTTCCTGACACGGCTGCACCACAGGGCTGCTCAAATGGCTCCATCTTGAGGAGAGAGAAATTCCTTTGGAGTTGTTGGTTGTGAAAAGAGCCTGGGACAGAATTGAAGGGGCAGATTCCCAAACAGCTGCTGTTTAAAATTCCGGATGACGGTGGCACTGGGAGGATGGGGAGAGGCTTCGTGGCCGGGCTTGTAGCTGGTTCCCTGTGGTCTCAGTGTTTGATGGGGTGCAGCAAACTGGAGCCCAGCAGGCGCTGAGGGTGGCTCTCGCTCGTGTCCCCAGATCGACATGCTGCAGGCCGAGGTGACGGCCCTGAAGACGCTGGTGATCACATCCACGCCATCCTCCCCGAACAGGGAGCTGCACCCTCAGCTGCAGAGCCCTTCCAAAGCTGGCTTCAGGAAGGGCCACGGGCGCAACAAAAGCACCAGCAGTGCCATGGTGTCAGCTGCCAGCCAGAGCGTGGCTCCAGAGCCCGTCAGCCGGGAGTGCAAAGAGGTGGGTGAGGGACGGCCGCCGCATCCCGGAGCTCCGGGCTCGGGCTTCCCACGGAGCTCTGCGGTCTCACTGAGCAGCTGTTTGTGCCTTGTTCCCTAAATTTGTGCTGAGGCAGGTGCTGGAGGGTTTCCTTTGGTGGGGGATTTCCTCTTTGTCGGGACAGGAAGCGGTTGAGGGATCACGGAGGGGCAGATCCAGGGGGTGCCAGTGCTGCGAGCGGATATCGGGAGCTGCTGAGCAGAAGCCAGTTCCCTTAGCCAGATGTGGAGACAGCTGTCCTGGGAAGCAAACAGGAGGCACTTGGTCAGGAAAGATGAAAATGAAGAAGGATGTGGTGGGGGAATATGCCTCACCAGTGATTTTTTTGGGAGCTGCGGCCTCTGCCGTGAAGAGCTGTCGAGGGAACGCAAAGGCTTGTTAAAGGTTTGGATCTGTCATTTCTTCGTGGAGGCAACTTCCACAGGGTGCAGGTCTCCTGGGGTTTCAAATCTCAGCTTCCAGAGTGCCCAAGAATGTTCTGTACCAAGGATGGGATGGTTTTTTGTCCCTCGGAATCCTTACCGGCCTGTGTGAGAGGTGATAAAAGCGAACCTGGCTTTCGGAGAGTTGGTGCTCTGTGGGAAAGATCTTAAATTGAGCCTAAAAATGGTAATTTCTGTTCCCTTTTTGCACCTCAAGATGAAGTCTAAAGATGTGGCTTGTGGCCTTGTGGTGCCGTGAGGACCGTGCTCAGTTCCTGGAGGGGAGGACTTGAGCCTTTCTCTGTATCTCATGTTTTTTACCTCCCTCCTTGCCTGTCTCTCTAAACCTCTTCCTTCGCTGTCTGTCTCTCCCTCTGCCCTCCAAGTCTGGTTTCCCTGCTCTCCTCTCCCTGCTCCTTTGCATCCTCCCTGGGAAGGCTATCCACATCACCTATGAGCCAGGCTGGCAGGCCTTGGGAGCAGATGCTTCCTCCTCCTCCTCCTCACGGCAGGTAACCAACCTCAGGGAGCGGGTGGGGACCCACCTGCCTCTCACGCTTCCAGCCTTTCAGTTCCAGCTTCCTTTTATGCTAATCTCCATTTTTTTTTCCTTTCATTTTGTTTTTCTCCATTTGTTTTTCCATCTTGTGGCTCTGAAGCTGTTGCTGGTCCCAGGTGAGCACAGAGGGGGTGTGCTGGAATCCAGACTTTTCCAGCTGTTTTCGCTCATGTTCTTTGTGTTGCTCAGCTTAGTTTGGTTTCATTTTTTTTCCCTTTCAGCAGCTTTTGTTGGGCTTGTAGGAGCTGCTCTGTTAGTCAGGTTGGTGCTTTGCCCAGTGATCCATCTGGGATTTAAGTGCCAGGTCCCAGAGAGTCTCCTATTGCCCCTCAGCTGCTCTCATCATTCCTGCCATGGGTTGAGCAGGCACTTGGTCTGTCCAGTGGTTGTGTGGTGGCTTTGCTGCAGCCACAGGAAGGAGGAAAAGCCACCTGGAGGAAAATGGGATGGAGAGGTGCCTGCAGGCTTCTGGCACGCGCAGCCCAGGGTGGCTGTGTCGCTCTGGCACAGAGCTGCTGCTGGGCGGGAAATGAGAGATCCTCGGGGCCAGGCAGCTTCCCTCAGACACTTCCCTGATGTCTGAGCCTCTCCAGGTGCCAGAGCAGATGTTTCATGGGTTTCCTGCACAGTAACAGGTGTCTTCTGACAGGGTATCCCTCCCTCTTCCCCCTCCTCTTGGACACTCGCTGCAGGTCGACTCCATTTTATTTGCCGAGTTCCAGGCCTGGAAGGAATCTCCAACTTTGGACAAATCCTGCTCCTTCCTGGACAGAATTTACCGAGAAGATGTGGGACCTTGTCTGGACTTCACCAAGCAGGAGGTGAGGGCTGGAACAGCAGGAGCAGCTGGCAGCTCCGGAGCGTCACTTTCCCTGGAATTCATCCCCGTTTTCCCCTTCTCTTGCCGCAGCTGTCGGAGCTGGTGCGAGTGGCTGTGGAGCAGAACACCCTCACCATCGAGCCAGTGGCTTCCCAGACTGTCCCCGTGGGGAAGGTGGCAGCAGAAGAGTGTGGTGGCCCCAAGTAAGGACAAGTGTCTCTCACCTTGTCCCCTCCTTGCTGCTGGTTTGTCCCCTCTCGTGGGGTGGTGTGACACCCCTCAGGGGCACCTCACGCTGGCAGGAGCGATGGGATATTCCAAACAAAGAGGAGGGATTTTATGCAGCTATTAAATTGAAGTCCTTTCCCACCTTCCAAGGTGACGGCGAGGGACGTGCAGGTTTGCCACCGCTCTCCTGCAAATTAATTCCCCAAACAACCCATCCTGTGTTTATCCTTTTCAGTTCCCTTTTGAATTTTTTTTTTAAATTTTTTTTTTTATTTTTTATTTGTCTTCGCAGTGGCTTCCGGTCACAAATCGTAACGTAAGTGAAACATTTATTGTTCAGCCAGTGATCAAAGATCTCTGGAGCATTAACAAGTCACTAACCCAGCACCACGGGGCAGCTTGGAGGCTTCTGCTGAGCTGAGCTAACTCTTTAACCCCGTTTAAATTCCACCCAGGCAGGATGGGAAGGAATCCACTGGCAATAAAAGACCCAAAAGGAATTCGTTCCTCTTTTTCCCCAGATGCAAAGCACTGATTTTTTTATGGCAGTTTTGGTTAGTTTGGTTGTGATAGCTGTGGTTTTACACCACATCAAGCAAGAGTCACTCTTTTCCAGGATGTTGCAATGCTCAAATAACGTGGCTCCTTACAGGTATCTTGTTTACAAAGGTTTTGGTCATCCTGCACCTCCTGGGAATTTAATCTCCTCAAGCTGTGTTAATATTTGGTCAATGATTACTTCTCCTTGCATCTGGGCGCTTGGAACCCGTGCTTCCACTCTTGGCTAATGTTTGCCTCGAGGGCAGTGGAAAACAAGCCCAGGGGCGAGCTCGGGAGCTCTCTGGAACATCAGCTCCCCCCTCTGCTGTCACCTCCTGTGGCTCCCCTGGGAAGATTTTTTTTTTGCAGTTTTGGGAGTGATGTTCCTCTTCCCACTGAGCCCCCCGTGGAGCGTGGTGATAACTGTGCAGCAGAAAATTCTGCTTTGTTGCTAAAAGTGGTGATGGGAATCGTGTGCCTTGCAAATAGCAGGAGAGGATGGAAGGAAATAAAGGAATGCTGCACCCCTCGCTGCTGATTGTTCAAAAAAGGCTGTTTGCACCCTCTGAAATCTCAAAATTGGGAAGCCAGGCTCCTTCCCTGCCTGCCCAAGGAGAGGTTGGCTTGTTTTGAGTTCTTGGTATGTGCAAATCCTGCTCAGATAGATGCTGGATTTACCTGTTTCGAGGCCAGCTTTGGTGCCCAGCCAACGTGTTTGTGTCCCACCAGGAAAGCTGGCACACCTGAGCCTGCCCAGGAATGTGGGGGGCACGTGCAGAGACTGGGAGGACCTTGGTTGTGCTCTGCTCCAGCCTCACCTCTTTAATATTTCCTGGGGTTTCCTCTGGGGCCATGTGCCAGGGAAAAGGCATTTTTACCTAAAGCCTCCCCAAACTTGCCCTTTGTGGAATTCTTGTAGGAGCAGAAGAATATCAGCCAAGGGGGGGGGTTTTTTTTTGACTTCTTCACGCTGCCTGACCCAGGGGTGGCTTCTGAGCCGTCGCTTCCATCTCTCCAGGGGGCTGAATTGCTGGATCTGTGCTGTGCCCCTGGATTGCTGAAGTGCTTTTCCCTTTTCCTGCAGGAAATGTGCTCTGAGCGGCCTCCCCAGGACCTGCAAGCACCGGATCATGCTGGGAGATTCTGGGAATTACTACTACATTTCCCCTTCCTGCAGGGCCAGGGTGAGTCCTTCACCTCCCCGGGGTGCCTCGAGCCTCCAGAATGATTCCAGGCCCCGCAGTGGATGAGCTCCTGAGGGTCAGCCCTGGAATTGAGGAAAAACTGTGGGATTTGAGGTCGTTCCTGAGGTCAAGGTGGCTCTTGGTTGGTGATCAGGGGGCAGATCCAGCTCTTCCTTCTGCTTTCAGATGACCTTCAGCGTGTTCACTTGCCACGATTTCATTCAGCACAGGGCTTTGATTGTTTGGCTTTATTGTTATTATTTAATTCCCCTTTGTAAAACACAGTAATTTTCTGCTCTTGAGAGGCTGTTGCTGTTCCAGTCAGATCCGTGCCTGGCTGTGGGAACAAACTGTCCTTTCTGTGGAGGGGAGGGAGAAGGTGGATCATTTGTTGATGTTGCTGTTGGGGCTCTTGCTCAGTGGAGGATTTTAGAAGTTAATTCTTTCCTGAGCTGCATTTTAAAAGAGCTGATCCCACAAAAAGTTGGTTTTTTGCACAAATTTGACTCATTTTCGTCACTTGCACTGAAGTAACGTCTCAAATCTTTGTTCCTTTTTTTTTTTTTTTCCCCTTCCCCTCTTTCCCTCTGTCCCTCAGATCACAGCAGTGTGCAACTTCTTCACCTACATCCGCTATATCCAGCAAGGCCTGGTGAGGCAGGATGGTAAGAGCTGGCTCCAGTGGGAGGCTTTCTGTGGGGGCAACTGGGAGCAATTGGGAGGAGCCGTTTGGAGTGACGGGAGTGGGGCCAGCTGGGCAGGAGCAGATAAATGACAAAAGAAAGGCACGAGGGGAGGAGTGGAGCATCCCTTCCTTGCTTATCAGCTTCCTGGGAGCTTTGCCCTAGTGTGGAGCTGGTAAGGGGCGGCCTGATGGGCCTTGTCCTGCTTCCTTCCCTTTGGGAATGCTGGGAGCATGGCAGAGCAGGAGCTGGTGGCCAGCTGTGCCCTCCTTGCTGATTTTTTGGTGTTTTTTTCCCCTTCTCTCCCCCCCCGTTGTGTTTTGCAGTGGAGCCGATGTACTGGGAGGTCATGCGGCTGCGGAGGGAGATGTCTCTGGCCAAACTTGGATTTTATCCCAGCGAGATGTAAGCAGAGCCCTGAGCGTGGAAGGAAACTGCTCCCGGAGGAAGGGCTTGGAGTGCAGTGCCTGTCCTGCTCCCTCCCACCTTCCCTCTGCCTGGAGCAAGGAGCAAGAGGCACGAGTTCCACCTTCAGCTGTCCCGCTCCTCCAAGGGTGACTGGAATGCAGCTGCCACGCTGCCCCCGGAGCTGGGCTGGCCCTGGCTGCTCTGGGATGGCCATCCATGGACTCTGGAGTCTCCTATATGCAGTGTATATCCATTGTTTTTTAAACCTTTTGTTTTTATATGCAGCCTGCTTTGGCATAACCCGAGGCCAGGCCTGTGCAGGGCGGGAATTCTGGACCTTCCTTGTGAGCCAGTCTGTCAGGACAGATGCTGGCTGTCTGTTCCACTCGGATTTTTTTGGGGATGGAGGGTGCTGCCCCCGAGGTCCTGCTGACCACAGCAGCCCCGAAAATGCCAGCAGAGCACAATAATCTTGAACAGTTTGTTTCCAAGTACTTCCTTGTTCCTTTTAAAGGAGCCTGCGAGAGGAGCTTCTTGCCAGCGGAGTCACAAAGAGGGATTTGTTCCTGTTTTTAGCTGGATGTTTGGCACTGGGTCATCCAGGCTGGGGAATGGCTGGAGCTGTGCACCTGGGGCCTCCAGCAGAAGAAAGGGAGCAGGGAAATTCCCTAACTCCCAGCTGGCTGCAGGATGTTTCCTCCTGGACTGGGGAATCTGCTGGATTGTCAGAGGCAGGTGCAGGACCCTGTGACAGTCCCTGGTGGGAAGTTCCCCCGTGATGTTCCTACACACAGACCTCACCCAGGAACACCCCTTGGAGCTGTTCCTGCCCCGAGGGAGCTTTGGGCGGTCCTGTTCCCACTCTTCAGGCAGAATCCATGTTCCCAGGCTGGGTTCTTGGTGTCTCCAGAAGGAGCAGTCTCAAAGCCCAGAGATTCCTTCCCAGTGCTCCATCAGACCTGGAGATGCCTGCCCACTGGGAATCCCAGCTTTTCCTGGGCTGCCATTCCCTGGTGAGGGAATCTGAGACATCTTTGTGTGCGCGTGAGGGATGGGGCTGAGGTTCCTGCGTGCCCCAAAATGTGCTGGGAGGGAGGGATGTCACTGGAGCTGTGGGAATGCACAGCCCCGACACGTCCTGAGCTCAGACCCAGGTTTGTTAAAGCCATGACAGTATTTTGTAGCTAATGTAGCCCTTTTTTTTCAGTGACTCTGGAATCAGCTCAGCCATCACCCATTCTGGGGTTTTCACTTCTGGCTGGGTTGTCACCCTGTCCCTCTGCCACCCTCAGCAAGCCGGTGCCCACTCTCAGCTCCATAATTCCATCCTCTCCTGAAGGATGTTACAGTAGGAACTCGATTTTCTTCCACGGAGCTGCCTTGGTTTTGCCTAGGGGAGAGAGAAATAACACAGGGGGAAGGTAAAACCTTTGGTTTCCCCAGCTGTGGATTTCAGCTCAGGTGAATTCCACCCCTGGAATTTCTCCCTGCATCTCTTCCCCCTCCTGTCCTTTCAATCTCTCCACGTCTTCCTGTGCCGTGAGCTGCTACACCGCACGAACCTTGCAGCACTGGGAATGAGATGATCTCTCTGGGTAGGAGATGTTTTGGGTTGTGGGATGTTTTTTTTCCCCCTCGGTGTCACATTGAAGAGCACTTTGAGACAGAAGGAACTGGAGCAATGCCTTGTCTGGGGTTGTCTTGCATTCTGAACGAAGCCGAGAGAACAATTTGTGAGGGAAAATGAAGTCGCTCCGTTAACAGCGGGACGGTTGCACCCTGCTCTTTCATAAAGGAAAATAAACATTTGCTATTAACCTCTACAAGCCTGGTTGGAGTTGGAGGGTTGGGGTGCTTGAGGTGCAAGAGAAAATCTTACAGGATGGGATTTTGGATGCTTTTATTCATCAGAGCAGGTCCCTGTTCTTCCTGAGGGAAGCCGAGGCTTCTCCTGCTCGGTTGTGTCTCCTTTAATTTGCTGGCTGGAAGCACTGCACGGGTGCTGGGTGATTCAAGGATCTCCTTCCTTCCTCTTTCCTGAGCAGTCTCCCCCTTCCCCTCTCAGCAGGCAGAGGTTTTGGGTCGCTCTGGTTTCACTAGAACCACTTGTTCTCCCTGCTCAGCTCTGGGCGTTAGCGTGGAAGATCTCCTCATCCCCTCTGGGCGATGGCAGTGGGGAGAGCTGTCTCCAGAAAGGGATTTCATTTCATTTTCCATCAAAAAGCCACACGAGAATCTGTTTGTGCAGCGCGGTCAGGCAGCCACGAGAGGGCACAGGCAGCCCAGGCAGGGACTGTCCTCCCTCCCTCCCTCCCTCATTCCCTCCCTGCCTTCCCTGGGAGGATGGAGCATCTCCGGGCCCTCTCCTGCATCCTCCTGCCAGGGGAACATTCCTGCAGCTTCCCCGTGCTACCGGCAGTGGGAACTGGGCAGCTGGAGAGTGGAAAGGAAAGGAAGGATTTGGGTTTCTGTAAGGGATGGTCAGGTGAGAGACTGGGGATGTTTTGCCATGTCTGGGTACTTCGGTGTGACGGCAGCAGGGATTGCTGTCAGAAACTTCCCCGGGACATTGGCTCCCTAAACTTCTGAGGTGTGAGGAGAAATCATGTCCCCTATTCCCAGCCTTTTCCACCAGAGCTTCCCTGCTGTTTTTCCCCTCAGAAATAAACCAGAGTTTGAGCAGGGTCTCTGGGTCCTCTTGTGCCTTCTGCAATCTTCCTTGCGCCTATTTGCCCTCACAAAGGGCCTGCCAGCCTGTCCCTGGGCCAAAATAAAGAGCTTCAAAGGGATGGGAGTTCAAAAATCTGCTTTTGTAGATGTGTTTGACTTGCTTGATTTTGTTTTCGTCCCTGTTTCCCTCGAGTCTGGGAGAGGAAAGGGATATTTGGATATTTGGGTGATGGTGGGGGTTCGTGTTGTGCACAATGAGGTGCTTTTAAGCATTTGGATATTAATATTTGAGAAGCTGGGATTTAGGCCGGAGAGATCTGGTTGCTCCTGGCAGTTCCCTGTGCCTGCTGGCTGTGTCCTTTCCCTGCCTGTGGAATTACTCCCAAGTTTGCTCGGGGCTGTAAATCAGGCTGTCTTTGCACAGCCGGTCAGGCTGTCCCCACACGCCCACAGAGATGGATGGATCCTGTTCCCAGGAAACCAACAAATAAAAGATTGTTTTTTATTATTATTATTATTTACTCCAAGTGCAATCAAGGAAAAGAGAGAAGATAAGCAGCTGGCCTCAGAAAAGTCAGGAGTTTCCAAGCTTTCCCAACCTTCCTGTGGGAGGAATCCATCAAAGCAGCGAGGATCCCTGCAGAACAGGGAGCACCGGGTCAGCCACGGGGAAATTCCAGTCGTTTCGGACATTGAGGGAGCCAGGAAAAAGTCAGATGTCCTGGCACCACTCTCGGTGTGCACGTGGCACCCAGGGCTGGGGCTGGCCAGCTCTGCCAAGGCGACACGTTCCTAATAGGAGCAAATCCCTGTGGTGCCACCGGTGCTGGGAGCCAAGAGGTCGGATTTGCTGTTTGTCGTGTCAATATTCCCGTGTTTGTGCGAGGCTCGCCGGGCTGAGCTGGAAGGTTGACTTTAGCCGGGCTGAGAAGGCAGCTGGACTTTGTGCTGGTTTACATAACTTCCAGAGAATGTTTCACCTCCTTTGGGGGTGGGTTAGGAGGGAAAGGGAACGTAGAGAAAATGAGAGTCGGCCTAGTTGTGGGCTGGGTGGTGAGGGGAAGATGGGGAAAATGGCTTTGGAATGGCCTTAAGATGGAAGAGGGTAGATTTGGATGAGATATTAGGAAGAAATCTTTCCCTGTGAGGGTGGGGAGGCCCTGGCACAGGGTACCCAGAGAAGCTGTGGCTGCCCCTGGATCCCTGGAAGTGTCCAAAGCCAGGTTGGACGGGGCTTGGAGCAACCTGGGACAGTGGAAGGTGTCCCTGCTCATGGCAGGGGGTGGAATGGGATGAGCTTTAAGGTCCCTTCCAACCGAAACCGTTCTGGGATTCTGTGATAAATCTGAGCTGCCAGTGGTGTCCTGGCTCAGGAGATGAGATTGGACTGGCTGGAATGATGGAGCAGAGGGACAACAGGGAAGGTTTGGGAAGGAAAAGGTGCTCCTTGGCTTTTGTTGGGCTTCATCTTGAAGTGATTCCCCTGGCAGGAGGAGACATCAGCTGCATGGGAAAAGCTGAGTCACTGCTACAAATCCAGTTACTTACGAGTGACTCCAGTGGTGGAAAAGCCATTTGTGCAGGAGTAGAAGTCCCAAAACAGCTCCTCATGGGACTGTCCCAGAGAGGAGAGCTGGGAGAAGGAAGCTGAAGCTGGAGGTGCTCCCCAGGAAGCTTTGCAGTGCAAACCCCAGCCTGTGCTGCTCACAGAGCTGCCAGGGACATCCGTGTGGGCACACAGGACATCCTGAGCTTTTAACTCTGCTAATGCTTCCAGTTTCTGCTCCCTCTCTGCCTCTGGGGCTGCAGGCTTCCCTCTGGCAGATGGGATTGGCCCAAGGACGAGCTCCCTGCCCTTAATTCCCCTGGCTCACTGGGCTAATTCTGCTCTGTTAATCACCTTAGAGTCAAGTTAAGGTGCTTCACGCCGATGGGCACATATGTGGGTCACAGCTCAGTGACACCTTTGCTCTCTCTGCATCAGCACCTGGACAGAGGTGACTCGTCCCTTGCCTTTGGTGACCTTCCCCTTTGTCAGGCCACCAGTGCCAGCTGGCAAAACCAGCAGGAAGGAGGGAAGCACTAATCCAACTTTCCATCAAACCAAGGGCAGCGATAAATGGTGTCTCGGGGGAGTTGGAGCAGTGTCTGATGGTCCCACGGTGCTTTTGGGCTGGGGGAGTTTTGTCAACCACCCCAAAACCTTGCCAGCTCTGTCCTTAATAGGAGAGTGAACCTGGCTTCCAAATCTTACTCATTTCACACGGGAATTACGTGTGTGTGGAGAAGACACACGTCGTGGGCTGTGTTTGAGTAGTGCCTGATCCATCTGAGCGTGGAAAACCCAAAAAAACCACTTTGCTGTTGTCAGCAGGGGTGTCACTGCTTTTTCTTCTTGGTGCTGGTTTTTAAAGCCTGGCTTTACACAATACACCAATGAGTTCAACCCTCTCTCTTACTGCAGCACGTGGGACTCGTCCCTGTCCCGACACCACCACATCCAGGAGAGCCTCTTTATTAAATACCTCAGCAGAGACCTTAAAAACTGTCCCTCTCTGTTGCAAGGAGGTTACCAAGACACTGAAGAAAGGAAATTGCTCCTTAATCCCTGTCCTCTGTTTTGTGTGTGATTCTTTTGTGCATCACGGGGCAGAGCCAGGCTCAGCATCTCTTTCCTTTTAATTCTTCGTTCCATTTTATGCAGATAGAAACCTTCCCAGGGAATGGTTCGGGCTGGAAGGGATCCCTGAAGTTCATCCTGACTTGCCCAGGAGCTCCTGCTGCAGCATTCAAGCCCAGACATCGCGTTACTGAGGAGTTGTTGACTTTCTGCGGGGATGTGGACGGAGTCACGGCGCTGGAATGCTGCCGGAGCGCTGCGGCTTCACCATTCCTTGCCCTCTAGTGCTGTTGGACTCCGTTTCACTCGCATTCCTTCCCCAAATCAGGTGTTTAATTTTAGCACTTGCTGAGCTCCGGCACGATGGGGAGACAAGAACGAGCAGGGCACGGAACGGGAATTGGCAGCGGCGCTTTGATTTCTGTTCACGCTTCATTTCCCCCTCCCCAGGGTGATGGGGAGGCTCGGGCTGTGCTGCTCTGCTCCTTTTGGGGCTGTGAGCGTGGCCTCAAGGTTCGTGGACCTCCAAAGGGGGATAATTCCAGCTCAGGGTGATTTACCTGGAGATGCTGGGCCAGGAACTGAGAAACCAGCAGCATCTTCAGCTCAGAACCCAACTTTCCAGGTTTTGCCAGGCATCCGTAAGCAGAAAGGGAACAAAACACACGGAGAAAGTGCAGTACGGCTCCTGCATCTTATAAAAAACCCAACTGCTGCTTAATGAAGGCCAGGCTAATTGAGGCCAATTAAATTAATCAGGCAAGTGAACCAGCCACACCCATTCCAAGGAGGATGGGTGCAATCACAGGCAATTACTGTGATTAATCCTCTCATTGTCATCCCCACAGCCAGCACCTGGCCAAGAAGTTGGGGAGTTACCTAACTGTGCTCAGGAGGATGCTGCGGGCGAAGGTGGTGCTTCCAGGTGAGGATCCTTCTCCTGGGCCTTTTCCCACTCCTTTCTCGAACTTCTGCTGAGCCTCCCTTGACCTGAGCAGCCTGGGCTTGACCTTCAAAGCTCAGTGGCTGGCAGAAGGTGGAAAAGCTCTGTCACAGGGTGTTTTAGAAAACATCATCGTTTGCCCCAGTGAAACTTACAGTTGTACCCTCTGTGTGGGATAGATAACACCTTTATTTTTATTTTATATTATTATTCGTTTATATAAATTATTATTACTACTAATTTTATTAATTTTATTATTATATTTTATGCTCTCCTGCAGGGGAATGATTCACCTCCTGGCTCACTCTGGAATTCTGGATTATTCCCTTCATACTCTTTACGGCGCTGCTTCCAAATGGACGACGAGCGTGTGGCTGGAAATGTGAATGGAATATTCACCTTACAGCAGCTCCAGCAGTGCCCTGTTCTGTAGAATCCCCAGGACAGAGGGATGGTGTGGGGAGGACTCAGTAAGGAAGTGTTTCTAGGTGATATTTGAGGAATTCAGACTAATTTTTCAATGAAACATAGGGTATAACCCAGCACAAATAGTGGATAAAAATTGAGTTTTCTCCAGAGGCTGAACTTGATGCTAACTTTTTTACTTTTTTAACAGAGTTTTAAAAACCTCTTGCAAGAAAGGAGCTCAGAAATGTGGCTGCCCCATCCCTGGGAGTGTTCAGGGCCTGCTTGGAGGGGATCAAAACTGCACATCTGAGCACCACGAACCCGTCTCTCCCCACACTGATGCCACACACAGATTACGTTGTGGAGCAGTTTCCTGAGGCCTCTGGAACTTGGCCCCTGCAGAGTGAGTAAAACGTGATTTTTTTGTTAAAGCAGTGTTATTTGTGGATGAAGACAGCGATTTGTAGCAGTTCATTTTTGTGTGAGAGCCCCCCGTGTTTGTGTCAGGGGAACCTGTTTACTCTGGGATGGAAAGAGAGCCCTAAAAACGGGGTCATTCCCTGCTTTGGGTCCTGTGGAGCTGCTTTCTGGGCAGGATGAGTTTGCCTATGGAGCAATTCCTGTGGACTCTGGCAAGCTGCAGTGTTGGTTTTAGGGGACAGATAAGGATAATCTGGCCATCACTTTGTCTCCTGACCCCGGACAGCCTGTGAGCTTCCTTTGCCTGCCCCTCCACCTGATGAGACAGGTTTCCATGGGTTCATTGGGCAGAAACAGCTCTGTTAAAGCCTCTGGGCTGACCTTGAGACAGTTTTGACCTAAAACCCCACTGCTGGCGTCGATCCCAAACCCACCAAAGCATCGGATGGAGCTGGGGATTGGAAAAGCTGCTGGGAGGTGCTCAGCACACCCCACCACAACCCGTGAGTGGGCACAAAATGGACTTCTAGAAAACTGTAACATGCTTCTAGGAAGTTTTCACAACAATTTTTGGTCTCAGCCGCCTCCCCAGACAGTCTGGAGGCCGAGTTTGAGTGGCCAGGCGAATCTTTGGCAGGAAAATCTCCTTTCCTTCGGTGTTTGTTCCCAGGATGAGGGGGAAGCAGCACCATTGATCCTGAGCCTGTGGAGGTTGATAAAGAAATCCATTTGTGCTATTAAAGTCACTGGTATCAAAGTAATTCCACTGATTTCACCATGTGAAGTGGAAAAAGGACTTTCCACACACGCTGGCTAACAGCTCCTCCATAAAAAAACCCCAGGAAAACCAAGGGAAGCCATAATCAGCAAGTCTGATCCCAGATCCTTTTTTAGTTCCCTTCCACAGCGTTCTTGGCTTGGCATCTGATTTTGAACTGCTAAAAACAGCAGTTGCAAGGCTAAATGTGAAATTGGAGCTCGAATTGGCCTTTGTGTCAAATCCTACCCTGACTCCACGATTCTGAACTTGGAACATGTTTTTGATCTCGGGGCAAAACCTGGATGGTGAAATTCCTGCCCTAGAAATGTCCCAGCTTGCTCAGTTGGCATCTCCATGCCACCCTCTCGTGGGTTGGTGTGGCAGAAGGCACTCCCAAGAGGGAACAAATTCCCAGTGACTCTGGGAAAAAAACCACAACAAAGCATTTACATGGTCAACAAATAGTTATGATTTTATTGAGTGGTAGAATACACAAGGAAAAAAAAAATTGTTCTTTTTGAGTTACTGGAATATTTATTTCCTTTTTTTAAAGAGTGAAAAAAAACCCAGGAGCTGTCCTCTAAGGAATGGTGGGTTTGCTGTTTTAACACTGGGAATGTTAGGGCTTTGTTAGGAAGGCTTCCTTAGGAAAGCATCTACTGAGGAAAAGGATGTCTTTGCCCTAATGAAGACCTCAAATCCAGCCAGAGAGCTCAGCCCCTGCAGCAGGGAATGATGGTGCCTGGAGATGGCTCCTGACGAGCCTCCCAAGCCCTATTTCAGTGAGCAGCTGGGATTTGGGCTCATCACATCCATGCTTGGAGGGCAAACTCCAAGGCAAGTCCCCTAATTCCCTCTGTGCCTCTCCCTGGGAAACTGGGGGCAGCGAGTCCCTGCTCCCGGAGCTGCGGGAGGGGGGGCTCAGTGTGAGATCCAGCTCACTCCGAGGTGCCTGTGGATGTCACCGGTCCCTGCCACCCCCTCTGAGCCCCGGCTCTGCCCTGTGGCTCCAGCACAGTCCTCCAGGCAGATTCCAGCCATGCTGGGAGATCGTGGGACGCCTGATTCCAAATTTCTTCCCCTTCACCCCTCAGTATTTTTTCTCCCACTCTCTCATGCATCCCTCCCCAACCCCTGACCTTCCCAAACTTCTCTCATCTCTCCTTCTCCTCCCAAAACACACCCCAAGGCTTCTCTTTGCTGCAGTTTGTGCTTTTCTCTGCCATCCTCGACCATCCTGGTCCCCCAGCTCCTACTCCAGTCCCCCACGGTGAGTGAGGAGAGCAAATCCAGTCCTTCCCTGGCTGTTGTTTGATTCTCTGCCCCGAAACCAGCTCTGTTTCCAGCTCCCCATTGCCGTGTGGTGTAGCTGGATTCAATAAACCCTGGCAGGCTCCCAGCACCTCTTACTGGTTATGGGTTTGGGTTTTTTTCACATTTGTGTCTCGTTACAGTGCAAACGAATGACCTTCATCAAGAAAGAAAGTGGACAAGATTTCACCTCATTGTTTTCAGAGAAACTGGTTAGTTAAGAGTCCTCGGAAAGCTGGGCAAAGCTGTGCTGAAAATTCTGTGTTTCGGTCATTTCAATGGCAAACTTTAACCTGCTCGTGTCTCACTTGTTGGAGACAAAGCCAAGGAAGCTCGTGGGAAGTTTATCTCCATCTACGTTTTTTCCAGTTTTACTGAAACTTCTGGAATAGCTCCAGATAAACCGAATTTTACTTGGAGAACAATGATAGCAAAGCAGATTGATCCAGATTTCCAGGGCTCTTTGTCAGGGATCTGTTTCACCTGCTCCAGTTAAAAGGTGGAGGAGCCTAAAGAATCCTGGAATGGTTTGGGTTGGAAGGGACAATGGAGATCATCCAATTCCACCCTCCTGCCATGGACAGGGACACCTTCCCCTAGACCAGGTTGCTCCAAACCTCGTCCAACCTGGCCTGGAACACTTCCAGGGGTGGGGTGTCAACAAGGAATCAAGGCACGTAGGAAACAGCTCAAATTCCAAGATAGGAAGCTGGGATTTGTTGGAGGGAGAGGAAGAAACTACATGAGCCAGAGAGGGTTTGCCTGAAAAAAATAATAAGGTTTTTTTGGGGGAAGAAAATGCCCATTTGCCTAAGAGCTGATCTTTCCCAAGATCAACCCAAACAGTTTCCCAAGAAGAAAGGTGAGAAGAGAAGAAGAGGACAGGGCTAAGGAGGAGAATATTTGCTCTGGAAATAAGACAAAAACCCGAGGGCTGTCAGAAGAAGAAGCTGGAGATTTAAAAGCTTGCACTGCTGCTGCCACTGTGCTCGTGGTCATCCTTGCTGGAGCGCAGTGAGGTACATTCAAGGAGTCAGGAAGGGATGCACAGATTAAGGCAGTCCTGATGAGGTTAGCCAGATTCCAGGCTGGCTCCTTACTACCTGCCTGGGAAATCACAGCATCCAGAAGGATGTTATTCATGTAGCTTTTCACCCTAAACATTCCTGGTGGCGCTTGGGTGGCCAAGACCCCCAGAACAAGCCCTTTACCAACCCTAAGCGTCACTGGCTCGCTGAAGTTGCAAGATGCTGAATTCCCCGTCTGTTAGCAAAGATAAAATCTCATTTTATTCTCCAAAGAAGGTGGGGAGGGAATACAATTTTTTTTTTTTTTTTTTTTTTTTTT
>VZTA01001926.1:48303-61526 GCA_013398855.1 Mohoua ochrocephala
TTTGTTTTTTTGCAATGCTGGCCACAGTCCCGGAGTCGTCTCTGTTCGTGATGAAGCACCTTGCTGATTCTGTGGGGTGCTGCTGATAGGATTCAGGGGTTTGATAGAGAAGATCCAGTTTCAGAGCTGAGGGAAGTAATGAGGCGTGCAAAGTAACCAGAGTCTCCCTCCTGCTGTTTCCAGGGAGCACCGAGGCGGATGCTGGAGCTGGAGGCTGCTTTTGGAACCATGGCCCTTTGTCCTAAATCAAACATCTCCTCGGTTGTGTTGCAGCTGAACCTGAACCCCTGGATTTGTTTGGGGTCAGGCTGCCTGTTCCAGAAGCCCCTGGAAGCTGTTCAACCATATCTCCTGATAAGCTGTTAGTGAATTTTGCTAATTAGGTGCTGGGCAGAAAATTGAGCTTTAGGCAGCTTGTGAGAGGGTTCTCCAAAGGTTTCACATCAGCAGCACGGCCTGGGCAGTCCTGATTCCGGCTGAGATGGACTGTTCGGGCAGCTCCTCCTTTTCTCCTGCGATTGTTCCCAGGGGAAGGGCGAGCGGTGCCGTGGCTCCTGGCCTCGGGCAGGCAGGAAGAGGCTCGGTGCCTGCCAGGCATGTGCAGACAGGCAGAACCCTGGGTTTCTGCCGGGCAGGGTGGTGAAAAGGCCATTTGTGGTTCCCCCGGAGCACCGAGGAGCAATTAGCACGTTTTGCTGGTGTGATTGTTTTGGTCTTTTGTGTGGTTTACTGACAATTTCGCTGCGCCAGACCTGCTGCTCATTAAAAAAGAAAACAGACCCCTCTCCTAAAGGAGACATTTTTCTGTTTAAGCCCAGAAATCTTCTACAGAGCCCTGGGAATAGGGGCTGATCCTAAAAACACGGCTATGTTAACCCTGCTGTGGTTAGGGGTTAGCTGTGCAGGGCCAGAGTCCCAGCTTGGACTGAAGGGATGCTGCGATTAGAGAAGGGAAAGGAGGCAGGGAAAGGAGGGAGCTGGGTCCTGGGCAGGGCTGGAAGCACGGTC
This sequence comes from Mohoua ochrocephala, assembly GCA_013398855.1. Classification (NCBI taxonomy): domain Eukaryota; kingdom Metazoa; phylum Chordata; class Aves; order Passeriformes; family Acanthizidae; genus Mohoua; species Mohoua ochrocephala. Next base: position 49,312 of record VZTA01001926.1, read on the forward strand.
CAGCAGCTGCCAGTCCCGTGGGATGTGATTCCTCTTCCACACAAACATGGGAGGGAAAGAGGCATGAGCTGACTGGGGTGTCCTTGGATTGCCGACGCTCACCGAGGCCTTGAGGAACCCTGCGGTGCGAATCAGGGCTTGTGTGGTTTAGGCAGAATGAGAACAAATCTTGTGAAAAGAAGGTCAAGGTCAGTTATTAATGCCCCTTTTTGTTTTTTTGAAACATTCCTCATCATCCTCTCCCAGCCTTCCGTTCCCTGCGATGCTGGCCTGGCTTTCTACCCTCTGGAGCACGTTTTAAATCTGCCTGGATTCAACAGGTTGCCTGGGCCTGCATCAGAAGCAGCTGACAAGACAGGGAACTCCCTTCCAACCGTGGATCTAGTACTGAGATCTGAGAGTAAAAGACACAAGTGTGATCCCCCCCACGCCCCCCCATCCCTCCCGGTCACTCACACCTCCCCAGAAAGATTCATGATCACTTATGGAGATAAGCATCCAGCCAGAGATCTCCAGATTTCTTTAGGGACCTGCGGGAAGAAAAGGAGAAGTTTGGGAATCTTGCTTCTGTCGTGTTTTTCCTGCAATGAAGCCTGTCACTGAATCTTGATATCAATCATAGAACCTCACACTCACAGAACCCACCCTCTCTCACTGGGAAGCCATTCCCCCTTGTCCTGTCACTCCAGGCCCTTGTCCAAAGTCCCTGCCCAGCTCCTTGGGAGCCCTTGTAGGCACTGGAAGGGGCTGTAAGTTCTCCTGGGAGCCTCCAGGCTTCACCCCAGCGCGCCTTGGTGCTGCATGGCCCTGTCCTAACTGGATTTGAGGACAAAAGCAGGTTTGGAACCAGTTTTCAGCTCTTGCGCCCGTTGTGGCCATCCCACCTTCATCCGCCTGTGCTCAGGGTGGTTCGTGCAGGAGGTGCCTGGACTGCAGAGCTTTCTCATGTTCCCTGCCATGAATTATTCCCCTCGGAGTAACTGAGACAGCAGCATTAACACCGAGGCTGCTGGCAAGGAGTGTCGGACTCGTCTCCAGCTCTGCCTGTAGGGAATTGCCTGTTGCTGCTGGCAGGGCTCTCAGGGGACGCCGCAGAGGCTGTAACCCAACCTGTTTCCCTCTGATTCATCTCACTTTGCAGCAGGAGATCTGCTGGCAGCTCCCAGCAGCAGGAGCCACACCGGCTGTCAGAGCAAGGTGGTATAAAAATCAGGATCGTTACGGTTGGAAAAGCCCTGTGAGATCCCCCCCAGCGCTGCTGAGCCGCCGCTAACCCCTGTCCCCAGACACCATGATCATGTTTGTACCCATCTAAAGGTTGAGTGTTTGGTGCTTCGACCGCAGCAACACAACTTTCTGAAGGGTCTGCCGTGTCCTGAGTCCTCTGTGCTAGAAAATCTCAGGTGTCCCTGGAGAAATGAGCTGCAGGTGGGACCAGGAGGGCCTTACCCAACAATGTCTACGAACGCTTTCCCGAGGGGCTTCTCCTCGTACTGGACTCCATACTTGGCACACAATGACTTCACCAAAGGCTTCACCTTCCAGAAGTTGTGCCGTGGCATTGTTGGAAACAGGCTGGAGAGGGGAGAGAGAAAACAGAGCTGAGAAAGCTCACGAGGCGAGCGCCGAGGGATGGGCACCTCTGTTCGCATCCTCAGGGGCCCGGTGTTGGTGCCTCCTCCTCAAACAGAGGGAGAGAGGCACAGAGACATCCGTGCTTTACACTCCTCTGTCTCAGGGAGGCCGTGAAAACTGATTTTCCTGTCATGCCGTGAAGCAAGGCCATGCTCAGGACACACTGACAGCCAGTTCGTGCAAGGAGGGACACGAGTGCAGTAAGAGGGCGGCAGGAGTGAGGGAACAGCCTCAGAGATGGCCGCCCATTTCCTCTGGGAATAATTGTTTCTTGCTGAACTGAATTCCCTGTGACCTGCTTTCCCACCTCTGGAAGCAGAAGGATCTTGGGGGACCTTGCCCCATACTCTTCATGGAGGTTTCCTAAGCTGGCTCCCAAACCAGACAGCCTCACCCTAAAAAACTCTTTCTGTTACATTTGCTGTTGCCATTGGCAACAGACTGTCCATATGGCCCTGGTTTCCATATTTTTTCTGGAATCCAGTACCCAGCATCCTACACAGTCCCCCACTCTATAAAACACTGGCGTGCTTTAGGGGAGGGGGAGGTTTCTGAGGTGGATGCTTGGGATTTGAGCCCCCAGCCTTTGTGACTGGTAGATGTGTAATGACGACTCCTCATTAAACCCTGAATTAAGGCTGTGAGAGTGAAAGCTTCGAAGCAAGAGAGGAAAAATGTCCTGGCTGTAATAGAAGCAGACTATCATGGAATGGTTTAGGTGGGAAGGCATCTTAAAGCTCACTCAGCTCCCACCCCACCATGGGCAAGGACACCTTCCACTATCCCAGGTTGCTCCAAGCCCTGTCCAACCTGGCCTGGGACACTTCCAGGGATGGGGCAGCCACAACTTCCACCCCTGTGTGCTCTGGGACTCTGTTTCCTTGGCGTATGATCCTGCCCCACCCCATAATTCCGTGCCCTGGGCTGTGACAAGCTGGCAGTGCCCTCACAAAGCCAGCTCTGTACTCACTGGTGCTCGATCTGGAAGTTCAGGTGCCCGGTGAACCAGTCGTTGAAAAAGGACTGCTCGATGTTGCAGGTCGCTGCCATCTGCCAAGGAGAGAGAAAACTGTGAGGGTTAGGGATGGCTCGTCCCAAAATCGGGGTGAAACTCCTCTTCCTGAGCTCTGGGAGTGCAGAGCCTGCCGTGCTGGGCCTGCTGGGTGCAGCAAAAGGAGCTTTAATCCTCCCTCAGGGCCTCAGGTAATCAGACTCGCACTGGTGGTGAAGTGATGTAGCAGTCCAAGCCCAGATTCCTAAATCTCAGCCTCTCCCATTGGAGATCAGAGGCTTGACAGCAGTACCATGGTGGAAAACAGGAGGAAAATGCATGGACACAAAGCTTCCCCGTCCCCCCGTAGTTATTGCCCAGTTTGCCTTAAGTGCGATATTCTGACAATATTTCTTAGGTATTCTTGCTATTAATGATCATAACATTAGATATTTTTTCTTAAAATTCTAAAAATTCAACCAAATTTTTGAGTGGGTTCCTCCCTCAGACATTTCACTTGGATTTGCAGGGAGAACTGCCAATATATCAAGAATATGGTTCTAGAGTAAAGGAAAGGAAAGAGAGCACTCAGTCACTCATGTTCCAGAACAGAAGGACAAAGCCTCCAACATGAAGAGTCACCATTTTTTCCTCAGCTGTTTTACTCCTGGGATCTCCAGGCCTGGCCAAAACACCCAGGAATAATTTTTTGGATTTGCAGTCACATCCAGCTTCAGTCACCACAGTCACCCCCTCTCCTGACTTGCCTCCAGGAGCAGGCAACCTTTTGATTGTCAGATTAATTGCAGAACTTTGGAATTCCATGTCTTTCCCCAGAACTTCTGGCTCTGGGAAGAACATCTTTATGGGAGAAGTCATGGACAAGGCACTCTATCCTAATAAGGGGTGGTGGTAACTCTCACACTCTTTGAGTAAATCCCATTTTGGGGTGAGTCAGGGGTGTTTTTCCCCCTTTCCCAGTTACCTGGGAGCTCAGCCAGTCTCTGTGCTTCTCAGAATCGATTTCCATTGGAATGTGATTCATCTGGGTGACCCACACGAACCAGTGACTCTCCAGAAACCTGCAAAACCAGGAGAAATCATGACAATTTCTAGCAGAGATGGGGACATCAGGTAACCAGAGCGGGGTTTGCAGGGAGCAGCGGAGACCTGGGTGGATGTTGACAAGGAATTGCCTGGAATCATCCTTGTTCCAGGCTTGTTTTCTGCAAGAGCAGATGATCTGATTTTGCAATTTTGCTTTTTTTTTTTCTCTTGCACTTCGAGTTTCATCAAAAATTTTGGGAATAATGGGCTGGTTGTGATAAGTTTTCCAGCTTGGTTTCAGACTTGGAGCGTGCACAGAATTACCTGCACAGTCGGCTGGGAAGAGGGTGGGATGAGGCAGTCTGAGAGGGTCCAGCCATGACCAAAGTGGGATCAGCAGGGTGTGAGAACAGGGAGTGAAGAAAGGGAGGAGAATCCTGGCTGGACCACCGTGGGGCAGGGGGAGATGCAGGAAGAGCGCCAGAGGAACTGGAATTGGGAGTTGCTGAGAGGGAGGTGAAGCAGTGGGACACAGCAGAGCTGAGGCCAGGCCCAAACAGCACTAGAGGGATGGGAGAGCAGCAGGGATGCCCCTGAGCCCCTACCTGACGAACGTGAGGAGACCCAGGGATCCCAGGATGCCATAGAACGGGATGTAGGTGATGAAGTAGCGCAGGTAGTAGCTGATGGCCCAGGCCAGGTCCTGAGGGGAGAGAGAAAACACCAGGCATCGCTTTGCCCATCTTGGGTAACGTGTCCTTGCTGGGGATGCTGGGAACGCTGGGGAACTCCTTCCTGCCCACTGGCCTCCCTCTCTGCTCCAGCTGCCAGCCAGACCCCGTAAGGATGGAGGGAACGTTTCACTCACCGCCCAGAACCTGCGCCTGATCATGGTCGAGATGATTTGGATTTGGAAATACACAGGGATGAGCAGAGGTGGGAAGACTGCAAGGCAAAGGGAAATGGTTTGGCCATCAGAGGGGTGGGAAGGTGTGTGACATGAGGGACTGCTTCCATGGAACTGGGAACGTGCAGTTTTTCCATGGAGCCTCTCGCATGGAGGTTATTCCCAGCCTCAGCTCTTTTATGTTCCCTTGCTCTACAGGGCAATGCTCCAAGTGCTTGGACATCCCTGAGCTGATTTTGGGACCTGCACAGGGTCCTGAGGAAGGGTGGGATGAGCTGGGATTTGAGGAGTTGCTCTGCTCGCACAGTGAGGGCTGGGAAGGACAAGTGGCATTCCAGGAAAAGGGAAGAGAGGAGGGTGGATACTCACTGAGGAAGAAGTACTCGTGCTGGTGGTTGTAAGGCAGGTACTTCAGCTTCTTCTTGCCGTACTGCAGGACACAAGGAGACAGCTCAGCCTGGGATTGGGACATTCCCAGGGGAAAGCAGATTCTCTGCAATAATTCCTAATTTATTGACCAGGAAGTTTTGACTGAATTCCCACCAGCAGGCAAGAAGAGACTCGGTGTGATTAAACATCCTGACTTTGTCACTGTGTTAGCTGTAAACTCAATTTTTAAAGATAATTTCTATTTACTGGATGGAATTCTGATGCACTTCACCTTCTGCCATCCCTGTGTCTGTGATAAGAGCTGCCAGCACCTCCATCTTTACTAATATGAATGTGACAGGCATAAAGTCTGACTTTTTGGAGGGAAAGGCTTGCAGCACCAATAAATCAGGAACATTATTCCCTCTGGGTTGAGCTCTGCAAGGCTTGGTATCATCTGGAAAAGGATTATATACCAGGGTGAGAATATTGGGATCGACTGATCCTGGCCTATATTTTGAGGAGGAAATCCAGTTTTCCTTGTTACCACGAATGTTTAGGTTTTCCTCTAAGTCTGCTTTCTCAATAATACAAAATCTGGCTGAGAAACCATTTTTAATGTTGCATTTCCCTGTGTTGTCTTTGCTGCTTGTCCATTTTCTTGGGGCTTTGTTTTTAGAACTAGAAATCCCTGTTCCATTGTGAAAAACACCATGATTTAAGTGCTTTGGGTAGGTTTTCATAAGCAGGCAGTAAATATTTTGGCTCTGGAGGGGCGGATTGAATTAAAATCAAAATCACTCGATGCTGGAAGACGTTTGCTATGGAAATGGAAGGTCAGTTTTGAAATGCTCCTGCTGGAATACTGAGGAGCACCATATTTCCTCCTCCTGTTGGTACTTCAAGCCAGCAGGACGAAGCGGCCTTGAGTGGCTTTCTGCTTTCTCTCCAATCCCATCTGCGTTATTTTTCCCGAGTTACCTCAGGACACTTTCTCCTGCGGTCAGCACAGGAAATGGATTGGGAATTAATAGTCAACGCCGCTCCTCGGCCCAAGGGTTGGCTCCAAACTCCTGTCAGACGACGTAGCCAGACAAAATCCCTGAATTAAGCACTTCCTTTCTAGCATTCCTGGAAGTCCTGCCTGTGTAAGTCATGTCTAACAATGGGAGCCAGCTCCTGGATTAGCGCAACCGCTCTCCGAGGCCCTCTCGGACGGTAGTTTTCCGTGTTTTCCCCACTTTTCCTTACCTCGACGGGCTGCGTGTCCCCCAGGACAAAAATGTGCAGCATGTTCACGTCCGGGTCCTTCTGGAAGATGTTGGGCTTGGCGTGGTGCTGGAAGTGGCGGTGGTTCCACCAGTTGGCAGAGGCACCCTGGGCAAGGAGAACAAGGAGTTTGCATCCACGGGGAGCTGCTCCCGAGGTGGGATTACCCAATCATTTCCTGAGAACTGAAGTGGTGCGACTCAGACTGCGGTCAGAGTGGGATTTGCTTTGGAAAGAGCAGCGAGCAGGGAGTGGTGGAGTTGTTGGTTGCTATGAGACCGCTGGTTCCAGAGGGATCCCTAAGGATCGTCCGTATTGAGAGAGCACGGAATAAACGCGCTCTGAGCGAGTTACGGGTCGCTGTGTCTTCCCAGAAAATCCTGGAAGGGTTTGGGTTGGAAGGGAGTTTAAAGCTCATCCAGTCCCAACCCCCTGCCATGGGCAGGGACACCTCCCACTAGCCCAGGCTGCTCCATGGGCAATGGTCACCAACTTTTTTTGTGCCTCTGCTCACTTTGGGAAGGTTGAGAGCCTCCCTTTCCTTCTCTGCCACAGCATTCCCAGAATTCCCCGGCTCCATAATTCCCTTTACCTTCAGGTGTCCAATGACAAACTTGTGGAGGATGTGGTTCCAGGAAGACTTCTTGAAGACAGAGAGGTGTCCAAAATCATGTTGCAGCCACCCTGCCTGGGCCTGGGATGAGGGGAAATCAAACAGTTAGGAAGCTGTTGGGAATCAGAGGTAAGCAGGGAAGAAATGGAGATGGAGGGCACGTTGGGAGGGTGGGGAGGATCTCTCTTTGTCACCTGGGAAGTTGTAAGGATGCAGGCAAGGATGAGGGTTGTGATCCAGCCGGTCCCGAAGTAGGAAACCATGAGCCAGGCCAAAACTTCCATGGCAATGATGTGGCCCAGGTAAAGGGAGAAGAACAGAGGGCTGGCTCGGAACAGGTTCATGTCCTCCGCTGTCTTCCGCAGGGTCCGGAAATCCTCCACCAGCTGGGACTGCAACGGGACAGGCAAGAGCAGGGTGAGGCTTGGGAGTGAGCCCGAATGAGTCGTGGGATGGATGGAGGAAGGATGAGCTCCATGCTAAGGACCCTGGCTCCCTATTCCAGCTTTTTGCCCTGTATTCCTCGGAATAAGCATCCTGGCTGGCCTGAGCCCACATCCTGACCTTTCGGACCCGGAGCCAGGAGAGTAATCCAAGCTCTGTTGAGTGTCCCATCACCTGGTGGCTCTTGTCTGAATGAGCTTCCCAAGCACTGAGGAGAAGCTGGAGCAAGAGGGAATTCGGTGCTACTGTGCCTAATTCCAGAGCTCCGATAATGAGCACCCACTATCACCCGTCATCCATCCAATCCGTGGGCCAGCTCCTGTGCAGCCATCCATGAGGAGCATCCCTGGGTCACTGGGGGCCAGCCTTGTCCCCTCTATTGTGAGTGACACAGATATATCACAATCATGGCCAGCCACAAACAACGGGGCAGGATCGAGTTTCCTGGCCAGAGCCAGCTGTGCCGCGCTCTGGGCCTGAATAATGGATGAGCAGGGACACGGAGCTATGGATGAGCAGGGACATGGAGCTGCCCTGAGGATGTGGCTGCTGCTCCTCCTGAGCACGGCCACCAAAACCAGACATCTGGGGACTTGTGCTTTGGAGCTTGGTCACCAGCAAAGGAGCAGCAGGAGGGAATGTGCACCCTAGAGCTGCTGCACGTTTCCCATTCCACACGTCTCAGTTCCCATTTCCCTTCAGGATGGGATCGGTCCAGCCTGGGTGCCTGGAATGGGCTGCCAGAAATTGGCTGTTGGAGGTTATGTGGGAAAGAAAAGGTTTGAACAGCCAAAAGTGTCGCCCCCTTCCCACACACATTTGAATCCGTGATGGGATGCAAATACTGCTACATGGAGATGTTCAGCCACTGAGAACTTCTCTCCCTCTCTGGAAAACATCCCAAGAGGGAAAAACTGGTGGGAATAGCCACCCTGAACCCCAGCTGAGGAGCAAAAACTCACGTTTTTGTCTCGGTCCTGGCTGGGCTCCCCCGGAGCGAGTTCTCCGATAAGCAACGGCTTGAGAAACTTCTGCACCAAGGTGGGATTGATGTGGAAAGCCTGGAATGCATCCTGCAGTGGAAACAGGAGGAACTGTGTGAGATTTAGGAGTAAGATGGGCTTCCTAGACACTGGGTCATCCCCACCCACCTCCAGCAGCTTGTGGAACCAGTGGAAGAGGGAGGCCGGGTGACCTCCAGCTCTGTGGTCACAGTTTAGGGCCTTAATTCCACTAAATGCTGATGAATCTGCTGTCCTGGGAACGCTGAGACCTGGGATGGCATCCAGCCATATGGTGAAAGGCACCTCAAGAAATTCTTTCTAAGCAACTAAATACTTAAATCCTGTTAATTCCCTTAGAAGGTAGGCAGAGGGGAATTTGTGCAAATCCCTCCTAAGATATAAATACCCTTGGAAAGTCTGCTCCTGGAGGCAAGTCAAGAGAGGGGGTGACTGTGGTGACTGAAGCTGGATGTGACTGCAAACACAAAAAGGATTCCTGGGTGTTTTGGCCAGGCCTGGAGCTCCCAGGAGTAAAACAGCTGAGGAAAAAGTGGTGGCTCTCCAGAAGAATAACGCCTTGTTTGTGGAGTCATGTTGGTCCTGGCATTCATGAGTTTATCTGACTCTTCTTTTTCTCTATTCCTTCCCCTTTCCACATACTTTTGTCCACCCGTATCCCACAGGTGCCTGATGCTTGTCGTGAGATCTTGGCCAGGTCCTTTCACGTGGCACAGTCGGGATTTTAACCCCGAGGACAGCAGCAGGGCCAGAAAGCTGACCCAGCTCAGAAGCCCTCACTCTGCCCTTGCCCTTTCCTCACTGCACAGAACTGGAGTCAGCCCTTGGAATTCACCTGGCAGAACTGGAAAGATTGGTTCCATGAAGTGCTAAGAGAGCATGGGAAAAGAACACAGTTAAAAGCAGGAGTCCCAAGTACCGTGCTCCGGCCTTTCCACCCTCGTCCCATTGCCCAACAATTGTAGGGACAAACTAAAATCTCCCTCCTGGCTCTAAAGAGAAAGGGTGCATTGAAAAGTTGCTCCCTTGTATCCAGCTGACCCTTCTGGGAGCTGCCCTCCATCAAAAGCCTGGGGTTCAAAGATGCCAGGCAACGACCTCGGGCCCAAAGTCCACCGAAATCAATAGAAACTTGGACCCGTAAATGTGCCACTGAAATGTTGACTCTGGTTCCTGGCTTCCTTCTCTGGAACGATTTGCAGAAGATGTGAAAGAGGAAGGAAAAGCAGAATGAGGGGGGAAGTGAATAGCTGACCACTGCAAGGCTCTGCACTCTTGGGTGGAAGAAAAAGGGGAAGAAAGGGAAAGAGAGAGAGGGTGACACATGAGAAGTGTTAAAAAAATGTTGATTCAATTATTTAACTGCTGTTATTTTAACTGCTGAGAATAGAAAAGTCTTTGGAGGTCTGATTGGGTGCTCTCTGCCTGGAGATCCTGCAAGTGAAGGAAGGATTGGATTTTTATTATGTGTATCTCATGAAGCTCCTGTACTAATAGGTCCCAAATATAAGATAGCACTTGGATTTTGGAATTGCCCTCAGTTCCATGCTGCAGGAGATAAAAAGCTTAAGGATGAAGATAATCCCAGGGAAATGCTGTGTGATGCTGGCACTCGACCTCCCAACTTTGTGATCTACTGACCAAATAAGCCGAAGTGTTTTATGGGATGTGGGAATTATTCCAGCTGCTTCTGGTGGAAAGGAAAAAAAAAAGCTTTGTAAAATGGAGATACGAGCTGTACCTGAGCACTGGAAGTGCTTAGAGCGGTCAACACCAGGATTTTCTTTTACATCCCTGAACACCTCTGGGACAGAGACACTGCAAAGTGTCCCTGCCTTCGTCTTCTGTGCATGAGGTGACACCAGAACAGGTTGTGCCAGACTCGTGTGTTGTGTTTTAAAAAAATCACAGAACCATGGGATGGTTTGGGTTGGAAGCTGCTTTAAAAATCATCTCATTCCACTCCCCTGCCACAGGCAGGGACACCTTCCCTAGCCCAGGTTAGTCCAGACCCCATCCAACCTGGCCTGGGACACCTCCAGGGGCAGCCACAGCTTCTCTGGGCACCCTGTGCCAGGGCCTTCCCACCCTCACAGGGAAGAATTTCCTCCTAAAATCCAATCTAAACCCACATAGGGTCAAGGCCAAGCCTTTCTCCCCCTGAACGAGAGAGGTTTTTTTTGGCTGTAAGTGGTTGTTCACCTCAGGGAAGCTGCAAAACCGATGCCAGTCCCGGTTTAGTGCTCGGAGCGGCAATTTAACAATTTCAGAGCATTTTTAAGGCCATGCCTTCGCGGAGCGTGGGATGCAATGTAGGGTGGGGAGGTGGGAGGAGAACCAGCAGTCCTGGAAGCACCAACCGGTGTTTCAGCCACCCTTTCCAGGATTCCAGACAACTGCAGTAGCAGATGCTTTTTGGTTGCTAATGGAGATGCTGGAGTTAAATTCTTGGGGGTAGGAGTCAAACTCCTCCTGTTTCAGCAGCTCCGTGTTTAAGCAGTCGAAAGCAAAACCTGGCCCATCTTTTTGAGGGAGAAAGCTGTTCATTCAGAGGATTTACTGGAAAGGCACAGAAGGGCCAAAAAATGCAGCTCGGTGCTTGAAGGAAAAGAATGGAAAATAACCGCGGGACGCAGGGAAATGGGGGCCGAAGGAAAGGGAAGGTTCTGCCAAATAATTTTGTCGCACGGGGAACTTCCTCCTTGCTAAGGTGTCAGGAGCTGTGGGAGAGCAGCAGTTCCTGTTCCTGCTTGGTCTCTGCACGTTTTGGGAAGAGCTCTGAGGCAGCTTGGATTTCATTAACACGCCCCGAGGGGAGAACACGCTCTCTGGATGCACTTCTGAGGAAGGTGGTTTTGAGGGAAACTCCAGACAACAAACAATTTATTTCTAATTTGTTCCCTTTTCAAGGTTGGGGTGGGGGGTTTTTTTTTGTTATTGTTTTTTTGGTTTCTTATCTTTTACGTTGCTGAAACCTGAAGCCAGCGCGGGAGCAGCTGGAGCAGCAGCAGCAAATGGTTTGCTGCTGGTTTTTTTTCTTTCCTCTTTTCTGTGGCAACCTGTAACCAAATTCTCCAGAGAATTTTCTCTCGGGGAAAAAAAAAAAAAAAAAGAAGCTAAAAAGCTCCTTGTTTTAAAGCCTCCTCACAGAAGCAACTTTGAGACACAGCCTGGCCTCTGTTTAACCCTCCCTGTGCTTGGCTGCGTGACTCTGCATGTCACAAGCTCCACGCTGGAAAAAAGGGGAGATTTGGGACACTTCGCTCCTGAATTCAGGGCTCGAGGCACGGCACAAGCAGGAGACAAAGGCAAACCAGCAGGACTGAAGCAGAGCAATCCCTACCAACCCATCTTCCAGACACCACGGCTCCGGGGCGGGGGGAACCTGCATCCGCTTGGACCGAGCTGGGAGCAGCGAAAGCGCCGAGCCGGGTGTCCAGCAGGTGTTGGGGAGATGGGGACAGGGGACAGCGGGCAGCCGGCTCCCCCCGGGGAGGGAAGGAGCTGTCAGAGGATGCTGCTGGAGCCGGGAGAGCCGCGGGGGTCGGTCCTTACCGTGGCATCTTCGCCGGCGCAGTGGCTGATCACTCGCTGGCCCCCCGGGTGCCTGTTTGCCCACTTGGTGACATTATAAACCTTTCGCTCTATCACCAGCCACTTGTCCGTCCTCAGGTTGTGCTTCTGGATCTCCTCCCAGGTGTAGAAGCGGATCTGCGCCGCCGGCTCCCCCGAATCCCCCCCTTGCTCACCCCCCTTCCCCATGGGGCCACTCGATTCTTTTGTCTTCTTGCCCAAAGGGGGAGAGGAGGGGGGGGGAAAAGAACCTGTCCCTGCGCCTCTTTAGGGATGTGCCGGAGGGGAAGAGCTTTCCTGGCGGGATTGAACTCAGCTGATCCCCTGCTCCCTCCCTTCGCCTTC
>VZTA01001926.1:69097-139424 GCA_013398855.1 Mohoua ochrocephala
ACTGGGCGGGGGGGACCGGGGTGGGCGTGGGGGCCACGGGGAGGCGGAGCGGAGCCGGGCCGGGCCGAGCCGAGCCCAGCCGAGCCCGGACGAGCCGATCCCGGCCATGGAGGGCTCGGAGCCCGGCCGGGGGGGGATGCAGCGCTTCACCTGGGAGGAGATCGGGCAGCGGAACGGGCGGGGGTCGGCGCCGCAGGAGCGCTGGCTGGTGATCGACAGGAAGGTGTACGACATCAGCCACTTCTGCCGGAGGCACCCGGGGGGCTCGCGGGTCATCAGCCACTACGCCGGGCAGGACGCCACGGTGAGCGGGGAGCGGGGATGCGGCCCCGGCAGCCCCGGGCAGGCGGGGAGGGAGGAGGGCTGAGCGGGGAGGAGGATCCAGGGGATGGGAGCGGGGCAGGGAGCCCGTGCGCGGCGCCTTTGGGCACTCGGCGGCTCCAGACGCGCGTACGCCGGGAGGGAGCTGCGGGCGAGGGAGCGCGCAGGGCGCACGCTCCGCCGGGAGCGCTCGGGGCTGTTGTTACGGGGAAGGGCTGCCGAAGGAATGGCTAAAAACCGCAGCCGGGAGGAAAAAAACCCAAGCAAACCAACCCCTCACAACCTGAGCCGCTCGGTGGTTTTTGCACACGGAGGAATACGGGGTGCTGCCACCCGTGTGGCACACGCGGGTGTCGCGGTGGCAGAGTTGTTGTTTGCGAGCGCTCGGGCGCCTTCGCCTTCCTCGAACTTCCCGAACCCAAGAGATGGCACTAGAGCAGAACATCGCTGAAAGTCGTGTTTCAGTCACGAAAAAGGAATGAATCATTCGCGTCTCGGTGCCAGAGCGGAGTAAATGCTGTTGGAGCTGGGTGTGGGGTGGCTTTGGCAGTGGTGTTTCCTTCCTTTGTCTGCTCGTGCCTTTTCCATGAATTTCTCCAAATGCGTGTGCTTGGACCCAAGGGTGGGTATGGGGTGTGAATCTGCCTCTAGGACGGTGTCGATGGACTGTGTTTCAGTCAGGACGGAACCTGAGATCTCCACGTGAAGATCCCATCGTATGAATACCGTTTAAAGCCAAAAATAATGAGTGAATTTGCAACATTTCACGAGGGCACGGTGCACACGTGCATTTTCAAAGCCCCATCATTGGCACAGGTTGCCCGGAGAGGTGGTGGAGCCCCATCCCTGGAAGTGTTCCAGGCCAGGTTGGATGGAGCTTGGAGCAACCTGTGGAAGGTGTCCGTGGCAGGGGGAAAAGAGATGAGCTTTGAAGGGCCTTTCCCACCCAAACATTCTGTGTCCCTGTGACCAGAAAAGGGTCAGCCCATGGTGTGAGCAGGGCTGGATGGTGGGATTGCAGCCAGCTGCATTCTTTAGGTGATGATATCAGTGCCACTGCTGAACTGCTGACCGCTCAGAAACCCCTGCCAAGTTTTATTTTCCAGTGGTTTTGTCCCCGGGGATCAAAAGAATGAGACTCCTCAAAACCAGGGGGAAATGGGAAGTAAAGGAGGAACTCCTCTGGTTTGCTGTGTGATTTCTAGAAGGTGCAATCAGCCATCCCCTAACCCCCAGCTGGGATTGCACTCCCAGGTCGTACAGCCTCCCTGGAAAGGATTGGTCTAAATGTGTGGTACCATCCTCCCCTGCTCTGCCCACATACTCCTCCCCATTTTTTTCCCCCCTTTTCCAATGGGAAGATGCAAATGTTGGTTCCCCTCTCTCTTTCCCTCCTTTCTTCAGTGACCCCGAGCAGGGAGGATGCTACAGCTGACCCAGAGCTGGCAACATCAGCCAGCTTTTTAACCCCTCTCCTGACTAGAGATCTTTTAAAAGCACATTTTATTTTAAAAGCACACAATGATGGCCTATAATTATAGTGATAAACAATGCATGGTGCAGGAATCTTACAAAGTGATGCCCAGCGAGCAAACACTGTCCCAGAAAATTAAAAAAACCCCACATCCTTAGGCTGGGGGAGATTGTAAAAATATGCTAATTTGGGCATCGGGAGAGAAATGTGGAAAGGGAGATAAATGGGAGATCAGGAATTAGGTGCCAAAGTGCCCAGGGGATTTGTAATTTAAATATAGGGACAGAATCTGTAGTGGTAGCAGCCACCAGTGGGTTTTTTCACCTGGTTGCCATGGAGATTGACATTGCATTTCAATAATAAAGGTAACTGGTTTCCCCAACAGGGATCTTTTGAATGGTCCAGCACATCATGGAATAGATTCCTCTTGCTGCCACCTGGATTTTCTCCATCCCGTTCCTCTGTCTGTGTTTCAGGATCCTTTCATTGCTTTTCATCTTGACAAGGCACTGGTAAGGAAGTACATGAGCCCTCTCCTGATTGGGGAACTGGCACCAGATCAGCCCAGCTTTGAGCCCAGCAAGAACGTGAGTGTCTTAAAAAAACTTGGGTTTGGGGTTGAAGTTGCACTGCTTGGCTTCTCTGACTGGCAGGCAGAACTGCCTGTGCATAACCTCATGGAATCTCCTGGAATCACCGCTGGCCGAGTGATTCCAGGAGTCATTATTTGTAGTTCTAGCAAAGTTCTGTCTCCAGGTGACCCTCAGCTTTCCCCCTCTTCATCCCTGAGAGGGAAAACTGTGCTCCTCTTTGTGTTCCGAGGCGTTTTCCAACCAGGGGATGCTTTTGGGTGTCCCCACAGAAAAAGCTGGTGGAAGATTTCCGCGAGCTCCGTGCGACCGTGGAGAGGATGGGGCTTCTCCAGCCCAACCACGCCTTTTTCTTCCTCTGCCTCTGCCACATCTTGGTGCTGGATGTCGCAGCCTGGCTCGTCATCTGGTATTTTGGAGCATCCCTGGTGCCTTTCCTCTTCTCTGCGGTGCTTCTGGGCACTGTCCAGGTGAGAGACTACACACGATAAGCCCCCAAAAAGCCAAATTTGGGGCTTAGGTGCTCGTTGCCATAAGCAGGGGAGAAATGGTATCATCATGGACTTCCCCAAACCCTGCTTCTCTCTGGATTCCTCAAAAGGGCAAAACTACACTGTGGTAGAGCAGGCTTTGCCTGGCTTTTCCCTCCCCGTGTTCCATCAAAGCCTTCCTTATTCCAGCCTTCCCCACGCCATGGAAGCCGTGCCCCGCTCCCGAGCTCCGGCGGTGCCAGAACTCCAAGGCTGCGTGCAGGGGCCAAGCCACCGTGTTCCCATGGGAACTTGCAGGGAGTTAGGGGAGAGGGCAGAGCAGCTCTCAAAGCCCCAGCTATTCCTCCTGTGGCCAGCTGATCCCCTTGGAATTACAAGTACTCGGAGGAGGCAGCAGCAAGCTGCTCCTTAAAGGAGACTTTGTTGCCGATTTCAGAGCAGTTTTGTGAGGGAATAAATGCTGGTTCTCAGCTCCATGGCCCTTTATTTTCCCATGATTTCTTTTTTTTTTCCTTCCTCATGGAAACAACTGTCCGGGACTAAAAGTCATTAGGCAGTGTCTGGAGTGCACTGGCGTGTAGTGAAAAAGGGGAGTTTGGACTGGGACCTGGCAGTGGAAGCGCTCTTGCTATCCAGGGATACGCTGTGAGGAGCGTGGGAGTGGGACAAGAAAGCCCTTTTCAGACACAGACCCTCCTGGCAGTTCTTTTTTCCCCAGCAGCACTGTTGTTTTCTCAATTCCAGGCCCAGGCTGGCTGGCTCCAGCATGATTTTGGACACCTGTCAGTCTTCAGCAAGTCCAGGTGGAACCACTGGGTGCACAAGTTTGTCATCGGCCATCTCAAGGTGGGCACTGGGTGTGGGGAGGGGCTGTTCTGCAGCCAAAACCAATCGCAGGATAAGGAGAGAGCTGAGGGCAGAAGATCCACCTCCTTTAGGGCTTTTTCTTCTCCTCCCTTCCCACAGGGAGCCCCGGCCAGTTGGTGGAATCACCTCCACTTCCAGCACCACGCCAAACCCAACTGCTTCCGGAAGGATCCCGATGTCAACATGCACCCCTTGTTTTTTGCTTTGGGGAAAACCCTCTCTGTGGAGGTGAGACCTGAGGGAGGCTGGGAGGTGACAGCAGGAGGGTTTGAATTCGGGGAGCTGTAGAGGGCTTGGAGACTGGACACCACTTAGTTTGATTTTATATAGTGCTACTCTGCCTTCCACTCGTCCCCAATATTGTCAGTGACATTCCAGTTTAATTCTGAGATCTTTCTATTCTTAAAATCTCACTCAAAGCTGGTTTTGTAGTGTCGGGGATAAGAAGGAAATATTTGGCATGGTTACAAGCTCCTGTTTCCCTCGATGAGAGACTTGCAGTTTTGTGAAGATCAGAATTACAAGTTGTTCTCTCTTACCAAGATCAGTGTGACTAACTGTGGTGGTCTGGGGATGGAAGCAGCAGATGACAAGCCAGGGCTGCCTGGAACTCTTACAATTCCTCATCAAAGAAACTATTTCGGTGATCTCAGCCTGGCAGTGGGTGTCAGAGTGGCTCCCATCTAGAGTCCAGCTCTATTTCTGGTCCAGCTCTGAAAGTTAATTGAGTGGCTTTAGCATTTGCTGTCCTTTAAAAAAAAAGCTATGTGAATTCATAGTGCCACTTTAAATGCTCTGATTTGCATTGAAATTAAGGGATGGGCTATTGGGAATTAGTTTGAACATGCACAGGGATATAATGGCATTCCTCAAGGAAGCCAGTGGCTCGATCTGTCATGTTTATACAGCAAACACTGAAAGATGAACAGCCTCAGAGGGAAGATAATCTGTTCACCCTCATTCCTGTGGACACACTTTCGTGTCTAGATGCTCATTTCTCCGTTTCCCAGACTAATTGCGAGGAGGTGGGAGTTCCACACGCTGTCATCTTTAGTAACAGCATCACAACAGTACCATAGCTTGGGGTGTTTTTTTTTTTTTAAATCTGAAGCTCTGCTTTGTCAGCAAACTGTCCGTGTGGGTTTCAATTTCAGCATTTTTAGGCAGCTTGTGCCCTCTGTAGGGGCAGAGCTCCCTGTGCAGGTCACTTCGTGTGTGCAGGGCCCCGCCCAGCCCCGTCTGCACCCAGGGCAGGGTGAAAACTCCTCCAGGCCGAGGTTCCAGGGGATGGTGGATGCCGGCTCGGCTGGGCAGGACATCTCCTGGAAGTTTAGGAGTGTGTGCACAGGTGTCTTCACGGCCTGAGTAATTTGTGTATTTTAACAGCTTGGCGTGCAGAAGAAGAAATTCATGCCGTACAACCACCAGCACAAGTACTTCTTCATCAGTGAGTAACCTCCCTCTCTGCAGTTCCCTGGCCAGCAGTCGCCCTGCCCCTTCTTTTCCCATCCCATCCCATCCCGTTGGGATAATTCATGGCTCTGTTTGTCCCTCCAGTCGGTCCCCCAGCACTGGTGCCCCTGTACTTCCAGTGGTACATCTTCTACTTCGCCGTGCAGCGGAAGCAGTGGGTGGTGAGTCAGCTCCACGGGGCCGGGGGGGGCTTCTCCTGGGTTTGGGGATGAATTCCAGTGCCAGATTTACTGGGAGGGACTCTGGAGTTGTGTGTGTCTCTGCAGCAAAGGATGTGGGTATAGGTTTGGGAAGTGGTGTTTGCCAAAGGGCCTTTTTCTCCTCAAGATCCATGAGGTAGCAAAAGATGTTCTCTGGTGTTCTGGGATTTGGTTTTCTCACTGCTTGGTTCCTCTTTAGATCCAGAGGAAAACGTGGTGCTTTAGAGCATGTCCTGTCTGGTGTTTGCCCTCTGCTGGGCTCGTGGAACCAGGATAATTCCTGAGCACAGGAATGGCTGGTGCCAGGTTGCTTTGTGATGAGGCCGGGGAGGAAAAATCGATCAGTAGAAGTTATTGAGGGAGGTTTTAAAGTGAGTGACGGTAAATTCAGAAGCCAGAAATTCTTCCTTTTAATGAAGTTTCCCCTGTCCCTTGTACTACAGGACCTGGCCTGGATGCTGTCCTTCTACATCCGATTCTTCCTCACCTACTTGCCCTTCCTGGGGGTGAAGGGTACCCTGGGGCTCCACCTGTTAGTCAGGTATCATCCAACTTGTAATTCCAACATTTTCTCTGCCCCGTTTTTATCAGTCCCTTGTGTCAGCTTTTCTCCAGCTTCTCTTCTCTTCTCTTCTCTTCTCTTCTCTTCTCTTCTCTTCTCTTCTCTTCTCTTCTCTTCTCTTCTCTTCTCTTCTCTTCTCTTCTCTTCTCTTCTCTTCTCTTCTCTTCTCTTCTCTTCTCTTCTCTTCTCTTCTCTTCCCTCTTCTCTCTCCTGATTCTTTCAGTGGGACAGGGGTGGTTTCCTGTCGGGCTGCAGGAGGTGGAAGTTGTGTGTAGGTCTGATCTGCTCAGATGTTTGGGGTTCCTGGTGTTCATTTTGTCAGGCAGCAACCAGCTGGTGTGTGCACAAGTGTTTTGTACTGACTTGTCACATCAAGTCTGTGATGGGTTTTTGTGTTTGCACAGGTTTATAGAGAGCAACTGGTTTGTCTGGGTCACACAGATGAATCACATCCCCATGCACATCGATTATGATAAGAATGTGGACTGGTTCTCTACCCAGGTGAGACCTTGTTTATGGAGCTCTGTGACAGTTCTGGGCATGTAAAGTCCATCTAGCTCAGCCTGGCCACCTCGTGTTGGCTGGAAGCAACTCCTGGAGCTGTTGTGTCCAGCCAGAATCCCTGTGGGGATGAGAAACCCGTGTTTGAGAGGGGACATTGCTAAAATAACACTTAAAACAGGACTTCTTTTTTTTTCCTCTCAGCTCCAGGCAACCTGCAACGTTCGCCAGTCCTTCTTCAATGACTGGTTCAGTGGCCACCTGAACTTCCAGATCGAGCACCAGTGAGTGGAAACAGGGGTTGGGAACAGCTCCAAGGAGTGTTAGTTACACCAGGGCTGGAGAGCCTGCAAGGTCTCTCTGGCAGCTGATAAAAGAACAAAAGACAATGTGGGTTAATTTTGTGCTCTTTGTGTGGGGACCGAACGGGAACTCCAAAAAGAAAATTTTTGGAGCACCAGCAGCACCACTTCAGCTGTGAGTTGCATGGCACATGGCTGGGAATTCCCAGCACAGACACTGAAGGGACACGAGAGGGACCATTGCAGAGCAGCCATGGCTGTGGCACAAGGGGAGCTTGGGGCACTCCCACAGCAGAGGGGCCGGAATTCCGTGCGCTGGTGACGGATGCCATTGAATCACCATCTCCTTTTCCCACAGCCTTTTCCCTACAATGCCACGGCACAACTACTGGAAGGTGGCCCCTCTGGTGAAGTCCCTGTGTGCCAAGCACGGCATCGAGTACCAGTGCAAGCCGCTGCTCACGGCCTTCGCAGACATCGTGCAGTGAGTATTGACCCGCTGGGTTCCCAAGTCAGGGGTTTTCCAGTGCTGTGGAAAAAATGAGAGGGACGTGGAAGGGGAGGAGCAGCCTCTAAAGGTCCCTTCCGACCCCACATCGCTCCATGATCTCCTTTGTTTTCGTCTGTAGATGGGAATTCTCCCCACGGGGCTCTGGATGGAACGTGAGGTTCATTCTCTTGTTCCTAAGGAAGTGTGGTTCTCTCTTTGGCAGCTCTTTGAAAGATTCCGGGGAACTCTGGCTCGATGCCTATCTACATAAATAAGCAGCAGTGGATCCCTGCAGAGGAATTCCCCGGCCTCGCTGCCTCCTGTGGTGGTCACCCTGAAGATCCTGAGCTGAGGAGAGCTGGCTAAGCCAGAGGTGGGGAGGTGGTGCCGCTTAATTCCATGGATGAATGTAATTAATATGATTTTTCCTTTGTTTGGTTTTTTTTTTTTTTAAAAGATGTGCTCCTAATTTTTTCTTGTGCTTCTTTCATTCCTCTTCTCTGGTGCTGAGTTCTGGGGAAAAGCTGGATGGAGGAGGTTGTGTCCCACCGAGCTGGGGGCAGCTTTGGGACTGGGGACAGATTCCTTTCCATCTGCTGATCCTTCATTTGCTGAGTATATAGGAGGGAAGCTGCTTATCTAACATAGGCTTTTTGGGGTGGCTGTCATGGTGAGTGTAGTAAGAAAGCTGGGACAGCGTGAAATCAAAGAATGTGGGAATTAGGGAAACGTGGAAGCTCTGGGGAATGGGGTAGGTTCAGTATTTTCAAATCCCTGTTTGTGATGGGGAGCTCCCAGACCAATTTGTACATACGTGGGTGAGGTGGGGAGGTGCAGGCAGCAGTTCTCTAGGAAGAGGATCTAGTTAGAGCCCTGATCGAGGCGGGGAAACGGGAAGGTGGAAGTTTTTCCGCATGCCATGTTCTGTGGGAGCGCTGCCCTCCACATCTCCTCTGGGAAGCCTCTGGGTTGTTTATCCCCTGGTGACATTCCCTGGGGGATCTGCAAGTGGTTTCCGCAGTGCCAGACTTGGGAGTGTTACGAAGCCATTCCTGAGAGTCAGGAGAGAGAGAAACCTGTCACCTCCGTACTCGGGATCCCTGCAAGGGTGACTAAGGAAGCAAAAGCATTCCAGGCCAGGTTGGACAGGGCTTGGAGCAGCCTGGTTTAGTGGAATACCATAAACCATGGCAGGGGGAATGAGCTGAGCTTTAAGGTCCCTTCCAGCCCAAACCGTTCTGCAATAATTCTGCGTGAAGGGTGATCATAATCACTCCGTGATTGCCTGAAGCTTTGGGGTTTTTTTGAACCTCTGGGTGATTTGTTACACGGAGAGAATTCCCAGCTCCTGGCCCACGGAGGGTGAGGCATTCCTGCCTGAGCTGCAGACAAATCTAAGGAAGTTAGGAAGGTGGTGGGGGTCAGACTGCTCTTTAAAAGTGTTTAGCTTTTCATTGAGCTGCATATCCACAGGCACCCCTCAGCCAAAACATTGCTGGTCTTCCACTCTTGGATGATGTGCCTTCCAAACACACCCCAGTCCTGTGGGATTTATTGGGACAGTCTTGCTGCCTTTCCTGGGCTCTTTTAATTTACTGCCCCAACATCACAGATGCCACACCAGGATGCAGCACCTGCCACATCACTAAGGAAGATGCTCCATCACCCTGGTCCCACAGGGACTGGTGGATTAGGATCTGGGAGGGAGGGGCTGATTTTGAGGAATTTTTTCCAATCAGCATCCAAAATGAGGATGAGGTGTTGAGAGAATGGAAGGAATGCATCTTCCCAGGCCAAGAGTGTTGAGCACAGGATAAAATTGTAATGGGAATAATAAAATAATCATGAAATACCTGTTGATTAAGACCATAAAGAAAGTGGGCCTTAGTTATTGTTTTACCTTGGTTTTTTCCTGCTCCGTTTCTTTCCCTCTTATTACAACTGTGGATGGAGGAAAGTCTATTAATAAAATTCCTTATCTTACCAATTTTGCTGTCATCAGAGTAAAATGCATCTGTGCAAGAGTCTTCACGCTGTGAAAGGTGGAACAAATGCCTGTGCACAGCTGTGGAGGGAGAACTGCCATAAACCTCTTTCTCCAGACTGTGCTTCTGCCACAATAAAGAGGAAACATCCACGGTGCAATAAACCAAATTCCTGGATAGCCAGGAAAAATAACAAAGATGAGCAGATTCGCAGTCCTGAAGGGTAAGACCGAAAGGGGACCTGACTCAGCATAACCAGATATGAATGTGCTGAGTTTGCTGGAAGTTTTCCAGGCTGGAGAAGAGCTCTCCAGAGAGTTTTCCAGAAATACACCCAAGTACACCTTTTTGGAAGAACACCTGCCCCAACTTTGCCATCTAGTGGAAACCCTGTAGCCTTAAAAATGGAACCTGAACATTGTGGAATAGCCACAGGGTGGCAGTCAGACATCAGAAGGGGAGGAGGAGATCCCAGAGGATCAGAAGGGAAGGATCCGATCGTGAGAGAGACTTGGCAAGGGCATGGAGTGACAGGACTAGGGGGAATGGCTTCAAACTGAAAGAAGGGAGGTTTAGATGGGATATTGGGAAGAAATTCTTCCCTGTGAGGGTGGGGAGGCCCTGGCACAGGGTGCCCAGAGAAGCTGTGGCTGTCCCTGGATCCCTGGAAGCGTCCAAGGCCAGGTTGGATGGGGCTTGGAGCAACCTGGGCTGGTGGAAGGTGTCCCTGCCCGTGGCAGGGAGAGGAGGATATTGTTCCTGAAGATGTCAGAGGTTCATAAGGCTTTGAAGACTCTCCAGTTAAGTGGAATATCGTTGGACAGAGAGGTGGCTCCAACCTGGAATAAATCACTTTTTCCCAATCAGGGAGGAACACCTTCAGCAATGGAGCAGCTGGAATTACCAAAATGTCAGGGTGATGTTCAGACAGTTCAGGGTGACGGGGCAACTGGAAGAGGACAAGGCTGTAATTTTCCCCTTCCCAACACCCACTCATTTGGACTCGTTAATGGTGCAGATTTGCAGTCCTTGCCCAACTTGTGGATGCGTTTGCATCCATTATCCCGAGTTCCTGAAGAGGGGAATGGTGTTCTTCATGGGATTCTCCACACCTTTAGAAAAGGGGAAGTCAAGCTCATTGCAGATCCACACAGGATAGATGTTGAATGCAGCCGAGTCACTTGTAAACGGGAGGATTTTCTGCTTCCCAAGATTCTTTTATAAATATAAATATATATAAAGAGATATATAAATATATATTTTTTTTTCTATATATATATTTATATATAAAGAGATTTCCTAACAGGTCAGGTGTAGAGGACAAGTGCAGTAATGCAACACAGCTCTTGGGTGGGAAAGAAAAGAGGATTACACTGGAAGAGGTTTCTCTGTGATTTGCATCTTCTGCAGGGACTGGTATCAAGTGTTCAGAAAATGGGGAGGAATTTCCACCAGGAAAAGTTTTGAAAAGGCAGCAAGAAATGATACACCCATGACAGCTTATGTGAAATGCTGGTTCTGATGGTGCCCCTTAGGCAAAATTTCCAAAGGTCTGACTGATCCGTGGTAATCTCCCTCAGCTTTGCTCACCAGAACCAGCCCGGCTTTTTGATTTTTGCAGCTCATCCTTTAGGCTCTTGGCAGTTTGGTGATTTTTTTTGTGAGAGGATAAGAACTTCCTGAGCCCAATAAAAGAAGAGGCAGTGTGACTTGATCATAAAATGAGAAGTTTTAGAGCAGAGAACACTTCAATATGTCAGTAATAAAGAAATATTCAGCAGCTGAAGTGTGGATCAATACCAGTTCAAGAGACAGTGCAAGTGCAAATTCTTAGTACCAAGGTTAATTAGCCCAATTAGCAGGAGCGGTGGCAGATTGTCCTCTAAGGGAAATACAAAAACTCCAGAATAACTCGATTTTGTAGATGATAATGCATTGTATAATGTTTGCTTTGACTCAGGAAGAGATGAGGGCAGTCCCGTGGGCAGTATTATCCTAATTAGGTCACCTCCTGCATAATGGACCTTTTGGGATGAACACTAAGCCATCATTTAGCTGCAGACCAAGATAGAACGATAACTTCTTCTGGCAAGAAGGGATGCCAATGTTCTAACAAGTGAGCCTGAATTCCTTTCCAGGATCATCTCCCAATCTGTTAGGAAAAAGAAACAAGGTGAGGTAAGAAATGCTGGATGTTGCCCAAGTGAAATAAAAGGTGAATGGAGATGCTGCAATGAGCCCAGGTTTTGACATTTTCTTTGTTTTATCCCCTCTTCTCCCCTCATCCAAGAGGAAGATCGGAAACACGTGAGACTAGAAAGCCACAGGTGTTTCTGTCTTCAGCAAATATTCCAAAGTTACCAAGATAAAGGAATAAGTATGAACTTAAGGGACTTAGATCCCTAGCAAAGAAGGGAGAAACGAACTCGTGAGAGCATTTTGGAGGGGTGAGGGACAACCTGTGAGGCAGATTGGGAATACAAAGAGTAGTGAAAGTCAGCTACAAGTAGGACTTGCTAAAGTGTCAAAAAAATTTCAAATTTTGCAAAAGAAAACAAGTAGCAAAACACAAAAACTGTGAGCGGTGCCCTTGTGGGCAGGGTAGGATGTGGAAGTTTAAGGACAAGGGACATCTCTGAGGCAAAATGTTTACGTTGCCCTAAGAATATACCCCGAAATAGGTGGCTGAGGAAGGACAGAGGCAGATGGTGAAGGTTAGGGAAGGAATTATGGCCAAATATTGCTGCAGGCTGGGCCACGTTTATTGCAGAGGGTGCAGGTGGCCCAGGGCCCGCAGGAAGGCCGGACGGGGGAAGGTGCTCGGTGCGTAGGCCGTGGAACCACCACGGGTGGTTTAATCCTGGCTTAGGCCACTTTCTTCCTAATTAAGGTTGCACAAGGCACATATTAAAACAAACTTTCAAGCACGGGCACCTTTTGTGGAGTTTTTCTTCTGTGGATGGCTGATTTCAGGCAGGCAGAGCGTTTAGAAGTTTGTGAGCAGTGGGTGCTCTGCACTGGGCACAGAAAATGCAACAAAAGTGCTGCCTGGTCTGGAAAAAACAACCCCAAATACGCAAATGTTGTTTTTGAGAAAACAAAATGGGTTTGTTACAGGCATTTAACAATTTTATCTTGGATCAGGTTGTGTCTTGCTCTTTGTAACAGTATAGAGCACTTGGGAGAGGAGAATTACAGAATTTTTCACTTTAAATCAGCTTAATTTAGATCTTAAAGCCACGAAAGAGCCCCTGGGATTCTGACTTTCACGAAGCTGAAAGGTGCAAAGGGTTTATTTCATGGGAGTTGCAAAAAAATTTATACAATATGTGTTTAAATGCAATTTATTGTTCTGTGGGGAGTTTTAGATGAGAAGGTTCACAGGGCTTATGACAGAGCCTAATTTTAGCCCTCATTCTAATTAACAAGCCCATCATTTTGGGTTTTTATTGTTTACCCATAAAATGTAACCCAAAGCTGGGAGGGAAAGCATGGCTTTTCACAGATGTTTTTTTTCCTCTTTTGCAAAGGATGTGAAGATTCCTTTCACAGAGAAAAAAATTTGTTCATTTACTATTGATATCTGGACTAAGGAATGAAACAAAATTAATAAAGATTTTTTATATCTGAGCAAACGAAACCTCTCAAGGCAGAGTCTCCATTGCAAACTTGACTCTGTCTATCAAAAAACCCCTTGGTTTTGCTTTAGATTTCTCTTCCCATTTCATGGCACGTGGTATTCGTGATGAGTAACTCCGAGATGCAGGGTGGTGTCTCATTAACCCAAAATATACTAAAAAGGGAAAACCTGGTCCTTTTCTCCTCCTGACTGACAAACTTTTAATGTTTTTATCAAGAGATTGATTACTGGATTTTTTTTTTCCTTTCCGAAACAAAATTTTGCCAACTGCAAAAGTTTTCGTCTCTTGAAAAGATTGAGAAGATCTTTCTGAATGCAGCCTTTGCCTGAATTACGGATTCCTCGTTAAGTTTTGTGCTGGAGATAAAACAATTTTAATTATTTCTATTTCCTGGCTGTGTTTGGGAAGAGGCACGTCATAGTCACAGAAGAGGGAGTCTTGAAGGAGGGTCCATGAAATCCAGGAAGAAAAACAGGCTCTGTGCACAGGAACCTGTGTGTTGACTGTGGATGGATGCAGGTGATTTCCCTGGAGCCACCGTAGGGCAGGGCACACCAGAGCCCTCCACAATGGGCTCAGTATCCCGTGAGCTCCATTCCAGAGTTCCTTGAGGACAAACTCTTTGAAGTAAAGTTATTTTATATAAATTAGGTGGTACCTTCCTCCTGCTGCAGAGACATTTCAGATCATCTCTGCTTTGATCAAAGATGTTGTTCCATGGCTCCAGAGCAGCCAGGGCAGGACAGAGAGACTCAGCTCTGCTTCCAGAGGGAAATGCAGGTGTACTTGTAGATGCTCATCCAAGGTCACATTTTTCCAGCTGTCTCCGCTGTTGACACCTAATTCTGGAGACCTGTCCAACCCACAGCTGTCTTGTCTTCTGTCTAACAACTCTGGTGGTACTCTAAACTTCATAAAGTAGAGATTCTCCAGCCAGTTTTGCCCAGGAGCCCCACCTGGGAAGGTGTTCCCATGTGGGAGGCTCCATGAAAACCCTGTAAAAAAAAAAATCCTGTGGGACAAAATTACTCAGAACTTAAAGATCCTCTCCGGAAAAGAAGATTTTCTTAGGAACAAGATCATAGGATCATTAATGCTGGAAAAACCTCTAAGATCATCAACTACTTTCCAAGATGCTCCGGGGTATCTCAGTACCAGATGTATTTCTGGACCATTTATCTCCCGTGGATTAAGTGTAAGCTGCAAACATGTACGTGACGGGGGATAAAAGCGTCGAGGCAGCAACCAGCCGAGCAGTCACGTAGCGTCCTTCTGGAAATCTGGGAAATCGTGTCAAGTGCCTGTGCAAGGAGCCTCTGAGTCACGGGAGCGGGGCTGTGGAGGAGCTCCACGCACGTGTTCCAGCTCCCGGGAACGTAGGACACGCGGTTTTGGCGGGTGTGTGGGCAGTGGTTGCAGAACAGCGAGTGTGGTGCAAATTCACTTTAACGGGTTTCCCAATAGTTTCCCCGGGTAAGCAGGACTGTGCCTTTCGCTGTCTGAGCCTTTCCTCTGGAATCTGTTTGGTGACCTGGATAATACGGACAGAGGCAGCTTCTGCTTTCACATGGGGAAGGGATTTTAATTTGGTGGAACATCAGTGGGTGTTACAGGCCCCTCTGGATGGGACCCGATGCTAAATAAATTCGGACAATAAATATTTATACACACTGTCAATACAGAGGGCGATCAGAGTTCCCAAACTTAATTCCACCACTTTGGTGGATGCTGGCACCCACAGTGTTAACAGTGAAAGTCACAGCTGCTGGCTGTGGGTACAGGCAGAGTCATCCCATGTTTGTTTGCTCCAATACATTCCTGGCTCTTCATCCTGCAGCTCCTCGTAGACCGAAACCAAACCCCGCATTTTCATCTCCTCCTTTTCAAGTAGCTGCTGCATTTCCAAGTCTGAATGTAGGGCCATGGGAAGGTTTTTTTTTGTGCTTTCAGCCAGCTATGGAGTAACTTGATATTTTCACATGTGCACAAAACCCCGCATCTGTGGGAAATTGCGCAAACTGTTGCATATTTCATTGCCACCACCTCGAGAACTGAACATTGATTGAGGTAAGGCTCTGAGCGTACACATGGAACATGAACACATCATTAGCGCGGACACTCTCAGCTTTTATTTAGAGCAAGATAAAGAGTTACAAAATACAGTGTGACAGCAGGGTAGAAATTATTCCTCCCATTCTTTTATCACTGTCTTCTGATGAATACCGGCAGTCACATTTCTCTTTTACTTTGGGTGGTTCACCAATTGCCACATGTCAGGAGCTTTTAAATGGCGGTTTGGGGCTTGACTGATTAATTTGCAAGATGCTACATGATTTGAAGAATTAGAATTGCATAATTTGGAGTTCTGTGTCAGCCAGAAAACTGCCCACTCCGTGCAGGCAGACAGGGAAAATGCCTCACCCTGCTGAGGTGCCTTGGTCAAGAAAGTAGTCTGGCTTTTTTACTGTCTTTATCTTTCTTTATCTTTCTGTCCTGCCTGAAGTCTGCAGCTTCAGCTGAGTGTTTTCGGTCCTTCTCAGAACTGAGAACTCACACAACAACCTGTTTTCTTGGAATCCCAGTGTGTGAGTTGTCTGTGAAACTCACTGTCGCAAGAGAGAGTGTTGACACCTGCAGCTGGTCAGGCTTCAGGCAGGGACTGGGCATCACTGCAAGGCCACATTTGGGGTTATACACCTAAGAAATTCAGAAACATAAATGGAAAGTTTGGGACGAGGGGGAAACCTCAGGATTTAAGTCAGTATTGCATTAGAGAGGGGTATGATGGAAATACCCCATCCGACTGTACCACGTCTGCCTGCTGCTTTTACCTTCCTCAAAAGCACCCACGGCTTGAAATTTTGGATTAAAAAAAACCCAGCCGGGATTAAGACACTGCTAAATCTCAAGTAGGGCAACATTTCATATATACTGCTTAGATTTGTCTGCAAAGTTGACGTGAGTTCATAGAAAACCTGGCATTGCCTTGTCACTGCTTTTTATTACAGCTCAGAACTCTTTACCTCTTTATTGCACAGCAGACCTTCACAATATCGGAGATGCTCAGACTTGGTCTCTGCAGGAGTAGTGTTTAAGTGAAGTTAATTGTGTCGACATTGCCTTTAAGCATGGATTTATGAATCTACAGCCAAACTTGGTGTTAACAGTTATTGCAATTATTATCATTGTTATTAATATTATTATTATTGTTATTACTACTGCTGCTATTACTACAAAATATTTTAATGTTGCAGACTCATGAATGAATTACTTGAACAATTAGGAGGTTGCATGGCTCAAGAACATACAGGAAACTCTGAAAGTATTATCAATATAGAAGCCAAATTAACTGGAAATAAAGAATGCTTTCTTGATGTGTCCTTTCTTCACTCTGATCTGGTGGTATTTTAATCAATTATTTAGTTAAGAAAGACACAATAATTTAGTGTGCCAGGGTCACCACAGAACATTTCAAAGACCAGGGACAACCTGACGGTTGTGGGTGGTGATGAGGCCATTCAGAGGCACCAGGCGATCCCCCCAAATTTCTCTCTTTATTCCTGTTTGTGTGCAGTGGAGCAGTCAGACCTTGCAAAGGCAGCTCAGAAAGGACAAGAAGGAGCAGGGCTGCTCCTCCCGGGTGTGCCCAAGCGTCTGGAAGAGGAGGGAGCTTGGGAAGGGTGTGTTTGGGCGAGGAGAGCCAACCAGCCCTTGGAAGCGCAGGGAGTGGCTTGGAGTGGGGCTGTATAACGGGCAGGCCGGGATGGGCCACCCTCAGCCTGGACACGGAGCTGCAGCGCTGGCACCGGAGAATTCCAGCCCGGATGGCTCCACAGACCGGCCCCAGCGAGAAGGGGACGAGACCCGTTCCAGCCTTTCCGCAGCTTTTCACTTGGGAAGAGGTCGGGACCCGCAACGGCCGCGGGCAAGGCCGGGAGCAGTGGCTGGTGGTCGACAGGAAGGTTTATGATGTCAGCGAGTTTTCCAAGAGGCATCCCGGGGGCAGCCGGGTTATCAGCCACTATGCCGGGCAGGATGCCACGGTAAGAGCTGGGAAGGCAGTGGAGGAAGGTGGTTCCAGTTGGCAGGGAAGGAGGACGTGGTGGGAATCCTGTCTGGTGGTGGTCGTCACTGTGCTCGGTCAGAGAGCGGCCAGAGAAAGCGGCACGATGACCCTGGGCTGCAGGACATAAGGAAAAGTCGTACGAATGTATTTGAACACAGATCTTCCAGGGATTCCTGCAAAAATCTTTGGTCTAGAGGATTCCTCTAAAACCATTTGGTGCCTGCTGGCAGGAATGATAAATTCTAAGCAGATCTCCCAGACTATGCTCAAAGGAGACGCTGAGTTTCTGAACAGGCAGAAATCCGAGCATTGGAAACATGGGCATGAACTTGTGATGTGGGAGATTTAATTCTTGTCACGACAAGACTTTCTGACTTGAAGGAAGTTGCTTAGCCTGTCTTGATCCCTCAGGTTTCGGCGTGTGGAATGGGATAGCACCTCCTGACTCCCGGCCCCAAAATGAACCAGATCAGTTATTTTTCACATTTCATCCCTTGCACCCTGCTTGAAACTGGGGCAGAAAAATACCTGGTGATCTCAAAGGAAGAAAAAGGAGAGGTTTGAGCCTTGTTTGGTTTCTCCCAAGCTCACTGACCTTCAGAGCATAGGCTAGCCCAGAGATCCTGGTACTATCTCCTGCACTTTCTGCCACTGGACTTCTACAGAAGGAGTCAAGGAATGCAGAATGCATGGAATGATTTGTCCCCAAGCTATGTCCTCCCAGCTCCTGCAAGGACTTGCATTCACATCGTTGCATTTATAGACACCCAGGGGCTTTAACCGCAGTGAATGTGTTTAAAAAATGACCTTTGATCTTACTTGTTTTTATTGTTGCAGTAATTACAATCTGATTTTACTTGATCTTAAAGGTGTTTTCCACCTTCTAGCTGTTCTCTGTCCCTTTGGAGACAGGACCACGACCAGTAGCCAAAATCGTGGGTTCAGTGTGGATTTGTGTTGCATCCTAACAACACTTTCTGTCTTGCCCTTGCTAATCTTAATCATTCTTTTGGCTTTTAAAATGCTGCTTGTTCATATATTCTAAGAAATCCACATAGAAAAGCAAGACTGGAAGGTGTCTCCAAAAATTACTGGTGCAGGACTTTACCTAAAAAACAGGATCCAGGATTTTTTTTCCGAGACTACTCCAAAGCTCATAATTGTTTATACAGAGTGAGAATTTTCTTCCTCTGTGGGGATTATTTTGAAAATACGAGGCAACACCACTGCAGAACATTCAATTGATGTCAAATGTGGTGAGTTATGTGCGTTGTAGGTGATAGTTCTTAATGTTAATCTCTGAAGTTAATCTTAAAGTTAGTAAGATGCTAATCAGGGCCTAAGAGCAGGGAGGAGAAAAGACAGGCAGGACTGAGAGGCTTTCAGTGATAGGAATCTGTGATACTGATCTCGTGGATAGGAGTTTCTGCTTGAAAGGATTCTGGTTCCTGTTTCCAAGCTGCACTATAGATACTCATGGATTAAATCAGAATTCCTGGCGAAAAGGAGGGATATAAAATATATATAAAGACCTGGAGGATGAGGGGCACAAAATCACGATGGAAAGACTCTCCCAGTCCTCTGAGTCTAGACAGAGTTGTTTGTTTGTCACTGTGACAAAGGGTCACAAGATGTCTGTGGAAAAGCCCAAATATCCAAAAAGTCACCTTGTTCTGACTTTTTCTATACTGACTTTTTCTATACTCAGGGAGAGACTGTCTCCAGCCAGGAGGCTCCAAGGAAGTCCTCTGTCCTCTTCCAGGAATTTGATCCTGACCAGACCTGTGCAGGATATTTGGGTCATGCTCATCCATGCTGATTTTCAGAGCCACAATCAGCAAAATCAGACTGTTCAAAACCAGGATTTTGTTCTGTCCACTCTTTCTGGAAGGAAAAAAAAGAGTATGGCCAGCCACTTTACCTTTCTTCTGGAAAATCCACTGAGGACATGAGATAAAGAAGAGTTTTGATTCACCTGGAATCTCATCCTCTATTCCATTGTTTATATTTGATTTTGAACTGGGATTTCAAATGGCACTCGAACAGGCCCATTTGTGTCACTGCCGTTGCCCACTTCCCCAGACCATCAACCAGTCTGAAAATCTGGAGGGAACTGTAAGAGACACCCAGTTTGTGCTGCTGAGTTTGAGGCTTCAGCCACCTATTTTTTATGGCCTTAGTGTTACACAGACAGGATTTCAAAGCCTCATCCCAAGCATGGCAAAGACACACCTCATTCCCTGCTCCTGGGTCCCATCCATAGGGCAGGGCTGCTGGCTGGAGCCTTCTAGGGACAGACTGTGCTGAAACAAGCAGATGGAAGAACACGTTTCCCTCTGCGCAGGGTTTTTCATCAAACCCTTTCATGTTTATTACCAGCCTCGCCCAGGGGCTTTTATGAAATCTGGGCTCTTGAAACCTCTCCAGCTTCCTTGGGCCGAGCTCCAGTCGGTGGCAAAGAGCGACAGGAGAGACAAAAGTGGACAAGGGGAGCAGGATTTTGTGTTGTAATCCAGACCTGGGGGATGAGAGGCTCAGCCTCTGGTGTTCGGTCACGGGCGCTCTCTCACTCCTTCCCTTTGTGTTCCTCAGGATGCCTTTCTGGCATTTCACAACGACAGGTCCCTGGTGCAGAAGTACCTGAAATCTCTGCTGATTGGGGAGCTGGCACCGGATCAACCCAGCTTTGAGGCTAATAAAAAGGTGAGTGCCCTAGATTCCAGCGGTGGGAACGGCTCAGGGTTCAGCACGGGAGGAGAAGGAAAACAGGAGAGGTAGCAGGGATCGCCTCTGAGGGAGCACGCCTGATGCTGGGGGTGGGCAGGAGGTGGTGGTGGGCAGGCATGGAAACATGACTGTCCCAGCATCCCTAAATCCACCCCTGGGAGCAAGGAATGAGCTCCAGAGCCCCAAATCCTGCTCAGTTCTCCTCGCCGGGATGTCTCAGCACCAAAGCAAAAGCAAGGTCTGTTGACCTCATTCATGCCTGTTTTGGCACAGAGCCCCTACTGACAGAACCTCTCCTCTGGCTTCTGTGGCTGCTTTGGGGTTCCTGGCTCTGCTCTGTGACATTTTCAAAGTAAATAGTGCATTCATACTCACTTCACCCACAGAAATCCCTTTTCTTTACCCACAGAAATCCCTCTTGGAGGATTTTCGTGAGCTGCGCTGCACCATTGAGAAGATGGGACTTCTGAGGCCCAATTACTTCTTCTTCTTCCTGATTTTCCTTCACCTCCTGGTGCTGGAGGCTGCAGCCTGGCTCGTGCTCTGGTACTTTGGCATATCCCTGCTGCCTTTCCTGGCTGGCATGGTGTTCTTCACCACTGCCCAGGTAAACTGCTGACGGGTGCTCAGCGCCGCAGACGCCCTCGGCTCTTCCAGGCAGAGGGGATTAATGGGATGTTCACGTCCCAGGCATTGCCTCTCCTTAGATCCCATTATCTGCCTGGAGATGACAGGCACGTTCTACGTCACGCTTTTTGTTGCCTGCAGCGAATCTCCTTCTGCTGACAGGCTGCTCCCTCGGGATGGTGGGGTGGTTGTGGAACTGGCTCTTTCACAAGAGGGGATGAGCCGATCTAATCACTTACCCCAGCAAAAAGAGGGAATGTTTCATTCTCACCTGCACTTTTGGCTCTCTGCTCCTTCTGTCAGATGGCTCCGGTATTTTTGGGGTCCTTTGTGAGTCCCCACTAGCCCTGAATAGTTTTCCGCTGGATTAGTGAATTCAGCCATAGAAGGGAAGGATCCATTTCAGGGTGGCTGTAGGGAAGGAGGCAATAGGGATTTGTGGCCCTTAGATGGGAGAAATCGAAGGGTGTGGCAGAGGGAGGAAAACAAGATTTTCTTATTAGCACAGAACGCTTAAGTCTGCTCAGCTCTCCCTGGAGCAGGTGCAAATGAGCTAATTTATTTAATTAATCTGTTTTATTTGCCTAATATCTGCTAAGGCAGATATCCCTCAAAGAGCAGTCTTGTATTTCCATGGGAATATGGAATGCAGTGAAGTCACGGACTTGGAAACCATTCCACTCCTTAGCTGGTTACTTGGAAATTAATTATTTGTGATGGCGGCAGCAGAATTCCGTGCCGTGACAGCGAAGTTAATTGCAGCGATGCTTTGCTGCTTTCCCTACATCCCAGATGAAACCAGTATCTGGAACTGAGCAGCTCTAGTGGACAGTGGCCTGGATGGAAGTTCCCAGCCCTGTGAGTGTCTCTTCCCCACATCAGAAGGAGGATGAAACTCAATGCTCTGAAGTTCCAGAGACTCACAGGGCAAATTATTGCAACCAGTTCTCTCTCCTCAGTGATCCTTTTGTCTCACAGATCCAGATGGGCTGGTTCCAGCACGATCTGGGGCACTGCTCTGTCTTCAGGAGGCCCAGGTGGAATCATCTCCTGCAGATGGTGGTGATAAACGTGCTGAAGGTACTGGTGGGAATGTTCTCTGGGGCTAATCGGGACTGAGCAATGGCTGGGAGTGTCCCTAAATCCAGGCAGGGTCGCCTGTGAGGGAATTGCAGCAAATAGAGATGCGATCCCTGATATTGCTCGGGTTTGAATCCTCGGTGTTCCCCTTTTCCCCACGCAGGGGATGCCTGCCAGCTGGTGGAACCACCTGCACAACCAGCATCACGCCAAGCCCAACTGCTTCCGCAAGGACCCCGACCTCAACATGCACCCTCTCCTCTTCAGCCTGGGCAAGAGCCTCTCCGTGGAGGTCTGGAAAAGCAGATTTAATGACAGAAAGCTAGAATGTGATATCTATAAAATATATAATGATTACAGCCCAGATTGTGCCTTGAAACGAGGTGGTCTTTAAGGTCCCTTCCAACCCAAACCATTCCGGGATTCTTCGATAATCCCCGAAGTGTTCCAAGGTCTGAGAGTCTTGTGTTGTCGCGGTGCTGAGGCACCGGCTCCTGAGAAGCAAAGGCTTGAAATCAGTGCTTAAGTGAGGGCAAGCACCTTGAAGGCAGCTCCGGGGATGAGTCAGTCCACTTGGATTAGATGGTATTAGTGAGTCAGATGTTCCCTCTGGATCCTCCTGGCTGCTGGAGCTGTTCGGCACCCGAATCCTTCAGGGCCGGCGGAGCTGCCACGCACCGAACGCGAACACGAACACAGCAAATGATTTCCTAATCCTGAATTTTATGGCTTTCATAAAAAGAGAAACCATGAATAGATCCTCCCTGCTTCCATTATGGTTTCTGATAGCATCAAGATAGGCGAGGGCTCATTTGCCTTTTCTTTTCCTTGTAATTCCACTCATTCACGGGTGATGAAATGGCCTCATGGCAAGATAAACCAGCCTCTTAAGATAATGCCTCTCTCCCTTTTACCTGCTGAAGAAACTCTCCAAGGCACGTGGAAAATTCCAGCTCTGCTGTCTCAGAAAGGCTCCTGCAATGAGGGTTACAAAAGGCTTGTTGGTAGGAAGCTGTTGGCTTCAGCTGGGAAGGATTTTGTCAGGGATTTTGGGAAGGATCTCTCATGTAGGAACACGAGCATCCAGAGCAGGCTGCCTGAGCTCCACTGATGGAGTGAAAACATAGGAAATCAGTTGTCGTGTCTTCCTGCTTTTTAACAGGATCAGAGTCAGGCACACCATGGATGGGCAAAGTGGATTTCAGGATTTTGGGGTTTTTTTACCTGGTTCATTTGTTGTTTCAGTTTTGATCCAGTGCTGACTGGAGCTCTGGAAGTAGTTTGCTTTACCTCCTTGTTATCTTGTCTTTTGAAGTGTTATATTCACAAAAATTTAAGGTGACGTTAAGAAACCTCTGTGCAAATGGGGAAAAAATGCAAGGTGGAGAAATAAACTTAATTGTGCTTTTTATAAATACTTCAATATCTTTCAATTTTACAGCTTGGAAAGCAGAAGAAGAAGTTCATGCCTTACAATTACCAGCACAAGTATTTCATCTGTGAGTATCCCCTAAAATCACGAGTGCATCTTCTCCCCCACAAAATAAAGGTTTTAAGGATATTACCATTGATGTGGTAGCTCTGGGAAGCTTCCTTCACATTAAAGAAGGAAGGAATTGCCCCTTAAGTCTCTGGGTTATGAGATGCAGATGGGGGTGTATCAAACAGAGGGGAAAAAGGGATGGGGAAGAAATGGAGAAGTGATGAGAAGAAAAGGGGAAGAGATGAGGTGGATGCATGGAGGTCGATATGAATGGAAGACAGCAATTTTTCTTCCACTGGGAAGAAGAATCATTTTTATGATGGCAGTGAAATTCCAAACGTCTCTCTCTTTCCATTCTGTCCTTCAGTGCTGGCCCCACTCGCCCTCATACCCTTCTTCCAGCTGTCAATATTCTACTTTGCCATCAAGAGGAAAAAGTGGTTGGTAAGCACTCCAAAAATGTCACTGGATTCACCTTCACCTCCTATTGGTCAGGTGGCTGGGGGGTAAGAGGGAAAAAGGATAGAAAAGGCTGATTCTGGGCTTGCTGCAGCAGGAGAAAATTGTTTAGAAGAGGCTTTTTAGCAGATAAATAAAAGTTACCAGGAAATTCCCAGACCCAAAGTGTGATGACAGGGCTGGTGTCTGCAGTTATTGATGGTTAAGTGGGAATGTTTCAGGGACACAAATACCTTGATGCAGAATGGAGCTTGCTCCTGATAAATCAGAAATTTGCATATCAGAACTTTTTTAAAGCTGCAGTTGAAGTAAAAGGGAGAGGATGGAGTGGAGGCATTTCATCAGCAAAGGCTGATTTTCATCCTGATTTGTTTTGGTTTTGTTTGTTTTGTTTTTGGGGTTTTTTTACAGGACCTGATATTGGTTGTGGCTTTCAACATCCGAGTCTGCCTCATGTACGTCCCTTTAATGGGATTTAAAACCTTCATGATGTACTACTGGCTGTCCAGGTAACTCAGAGCACACCCAGAGCCCTCCTAATTAATATTTGTAATCAATATTGAGCTTCAGAGGGAAGAAACAAAAGCTAACACTACGATTTTCTCCAAAATAAACAGTCCAGGAGAAACAGTTTAACTTCAGGGGGTTGGTGCCTGCTCAGGGACATCTGCAGCATCTACAACTTGAGTGGTTCTTAAACTCTAAAAGTGCTTTTTTACTGGAGAAGAGACTTAGCAAAGTGTTTCAATGTCAAGTTTGGATGGGATTGGAGATAGGACAAGTGTTTCTGTGTTTATCTGCCCAGGTACCTTGAGAGCACCTGGTTTATTTGGGTGTCCCAGATGAATCACATCCCGATGGACATCGATTACGACAGGAACGAAGACTGGGTGTCTACTCAGGTGAGAAACTCCTTTCTTCGGGAATACTGGGTCTGCTGGTCTGAATTATAGGACAAAGACAGCGTTGTTATTCTCTTAGGTTTGGTGTTAATGAGGTTTGTCCTTCCATTCATTAAATAAACCTTTCTGTGGCATTCAAACCATTTCAAATTTTAGCTGGAAAACAGGACATCTAGATTTTTTAAATCCTTTTTTTTTTTGTTCACTGAAAGGCCTTGATATATTTTTCACAACCCTTTCCCCTCCCCATTATAGACAAGTGCTGGTGGTATAACAGCCAATCTCCTTTTCAGGCCAGCTAAAGGGAAGCAAAGTGGGATAGCTTTATTTTCACCCTACAGGCTGCAGGTTTACTACAGATCAGATAAATCTGACTGAATAGCCTGATAAAAATGAGTATGTAAATAGAACTTTGCTCACATCTATCCTGCCTCCAGCAGCATAATCCCACAGAGTGGGTTTGAAGCAGTTTGCTGTTTCATTAAGGATACAAAACTCAGCCTGGCTGGTCTGGACTGTGTTAAATTCCTCAGGGAAACGATGGCTGTAATACCTGACTTTGCCTTGATTTTTGTGCTAGATAAGGGTGGGCAGTGATTGTTGGGGGTTCAATTGTTGGACTTGCAGGAAAATAAAAGCTAAATCATGTGGGGGTTTTTGGTTTTTTTTTCCCCTCCCAGCTCCACGCAACCTGCAACGTGAACCAGTCTGTGTTCAATGACTGGTTCACCGGGCACCTGAACTTCCAAATTGAGCACCAGTGAGTATCCCCACCCTGGGGGCAAAAATGGGAATGGCCTGGGGCAGGGGGATGTTTTGATAGGGGAGGAAGCCAAGTCTCACAGTAACTCTCCCTCATCCCATTCTGCAGCCTGTTCCCCACGATGCCTCGGCACAACTACTGGAAAGTGGCTCCCCTGGTGAAGAGCCTCTGTGGCAAGCACGGCATCGAGTACAAGAGCAAGACTTTGCTGACAGCCTTTGCAGATATTTTGCAGTAAGTATCAATTAACAATACGATTTTGCTCTGCGCTGGCAGGTGAGGGACACCCAGGCAGCCATTTCAAATCAATGTCCACGGGGAGATCAAACCTAGAGTTTATTTAGATTTTTCTAAAGGCACATTAACTTTTAAAGTTTCAAAGTTGGTTTTTTTTCTCTTCCTTAAATCCTCTCAGCTCATTCCCAGACTTTGCTGTGAGGTGTCTGCTCATTTTAAAATCCATTTTTTTCCATTTATTCCTTGAACTACAGTTTGCTTCCCACAAAGTTGAACTCTGTCTCCTCCTAAGGGATTTTTTTCCCCTTCTGTTCCTGCAGTTCCCTGAAGGATTCTGGGGAGCACTGGCTGGAAGCATATCTGCACGGATAGAAACCGGCAACTCTCCAAGGGAATCCCTTCACCAGACAACTGCTGCCAAGAGCCAGGACACACCATTCCTCTGTGTGTCTTCAGGCATAGGAACTCAGGAGCTGGGCAAAGTTAATTTCAGTAAGAATCAAGTGGGAAAGTGGCTTCAAGATACATTTTTTTCCTTGTTCTCAACCGTGAACCTCTGTTTTTTCCTGCTGTCAATCTCAGAATTCAGAGATGGGCTTTTAAACTTGGGGAGAAGTAGCTCATGAATCAGCTTGATCAGTTTATCTTTATTGGAAGTGCCAGCTCTCCTTGCTTATGGAAGAGGTTTGAAAGGAAATTCTTCTCCTGGAAGAGAGAATCCTGGAATGGTTTGGGTTGGAAGGGACCTTAAAGATGATCTTGTTCCACCCCCTGCCATGGGCAGGGACACCTTCCACTATCCCAGCTTGCTCCAAGCCCTGCCCAGCCTGGCCTTGGACACTCCCAGGGATGGGGCATCCATAGCTTCCCTGGGAAACCTGTTCCGGTGCCTGACAATAAAGAATTGCCTCCTAATATCCAATCTACACCCACCCTCTGTCAGTTCAAAACTCTCGTCCCTCATCCTGTCCCTACAAGTCCTGATAAAAACTCTCCATCTTCCTCACAAGCCTCTTTCAGTATTAAGGTCTCCTTAGTGCTTTTGGCTCAGTGGATGGGTGAAAAAAGCAGGAAAAGTGCAGGAAGGCAGGAGACATTAGGCCGGGGGGATTTTTAAGGGATATTCTAGAACAGACCAAATAAATGTGCAAAGAACAAGGCGGCCTGGGGCATGTCCCCATCGCTTCTGGTCATGTGTGGACCCCTTGCTCCGACTGCTAAGGGTTGTAACAGGTTCTGCTCATGGATTGCAGGGGCAGGCAGGTCAGCTGGGGGCTGCTTGCACCTGCAGGAGCCAGTGTGAACCCAGTTTGTATGGCACGGGGCGTTTATAGGCATAAATACATGTCTGGGGTTTGACTGAGGGCTGGCTGTGCTGTCAGATTGGATTTCTGGTGCAGACCAGCGTTGAATCAGACAAAGCACTGAGGAGTAGGTCCGGATTTCAAGGGTATTTAGGGTACTCTTGCTTTTATATATATATATATATATATATATTACATTTTATCTGAAAGTTTACCTCTTGGTAGTTTAGTACAGTTAGTTTCACAAAGAGAATGATGAATAAAGTTCTTCTTCATGATTTTTAGATTGAAGTCCAAGCCTGCTTTAGAAGGAGCTCTGATTAATCTTGCTGATTTTGAAAAGAAATTGTGATTCAATGACATTTCCTAATGCCACATAGAGCAAATACATTCCATCATGGGACTGGCAGAACCCGTGTGGTGCTGTACCCTCCTCACCGACCCAAACCCAGGAAGGTTTTCATGGCAAGAACCTGTAGTGGCAAATAAAGAGACAGTTTGCCCATAGAAGCAAAGGCCATGGGGTTCTTCTCCTCTGCCATTCACACCCAGAACTTCCAGTGGATAAATCACCCACAGGAGGAAGATGTGGGAGATTAAAAAGCAGCTCACTTGTGTTGCAATTTACAGATACCAACACCTCTCTTCTGGGTAACAAGATCAAGCCCGACAAACAAAGCAGAAGGAGTTTGGACTTTTTATTTTTGCCTCTGGGTTTTGGTCCTTTTTCCAGAACACCTCCATTTCTTCTTTTTATTTATATTTTTGTGTGTAGGTGCAGGTATCAATAACACTGTTCTGGTTCTTTCGTAATAATGGCTGAGAGATGTCTTTGAAAAGGGTCCTGTTTTAAAAAGCAGTCATTAAAAAGTGTTTAAAATGTAATTCGGAAATCCCTGCTAACTGGTCCCTACAGCAATTATGTGTTCCCAAATCCAGGGCTGGTTGTAATGGTGACATCCATAATTATTTGCAGAAGTGGAAACATTTTATATGTATTTAAGGGATAATTCTGTCTTGAGATGAATGCAGGGATTTCATGGTACTGCATGAAGACATTTTAGAATTGATGTCCTGCTGAAGGTAATATAAATATTAAGGATTCCTCCTTTTTTTTCCACCAGTGAGACTTGAAAGCTGTGCTGATCCTGAGTCCCACTGAAATCAATACAAGGCTGATTCAAAAGGGTTCTTTGTGGTGTCAGTCTCATAAATCAAACTGATCATTTGTAGTGTTTCATTAGAATCCTGATTATTTGAATGTCATTA
Organism: Mohoua ochrocephala; assembly: GCA_013398855.1. Classification (NCBI taxonomy): domain Eukaryota; kingdom Metazoa; phylum Chordata; class Aves; order Passeriformes; family Acanthizidae; genus Mohoua; species Mohoua ochrocephala. The sequence continues at coordinate 96,912 of VZTA01001926.1, forward strand.
TTTATTGAGTCTTTTTTCAACCTCGTTTTAATTAAAACATTTCTGTCTCTGTCTGTCTCAACAGGCTGCTCTGTGTCGATAATAATTTCTTTATCTTTTTAATAAATGTTATTGACAGTGGATCTGGTTTGCCTTGGTTAAATTCTGACGTGGTTTACAAACTCCAGGGGGTCGGGTGAGAACTGTAATATTCCCTGAAAGACAAAATTTGCCATCTGGCATATCTGGAGGAGACAAGGAAATTAGGGAGGTGCTTGGCAGAATCCTTCTGGCTGCAGGAGTTTGTGCTGAGATGCTGCTGGAAGTGGTTCCCAGGAAGAGCAAAAGCTCTTTTGTATCTTTTTGTTCCTCCCTCAGGTCCCAAATTTAGAGATGCGCTTGGATAAGATGCTTTGGGTGGAATCTGATGAAGAGGATTTGTAAATGGATGGAACGACTCCCTTTTCTGCTGCTGTCCTGCTCTGTGTGGCAGCACCTCAGCCTAGCACCTCTTTCCTGAGTGTAAAACGATTCACTGAGGCACTGATTCCTCTTACCAGCCACCCCTGCAAAAAAATTCCTTCAGTTTCATTGCCTAAAAACGCTTCCGTGATTGTTTGGAGGGCAACTTGTTGCCTGACTTCAAGGAAATCGCTGTTTCTATATCCCTGAAGAGAGAGCCAGCCAGAAACACAGGTTGGATTTACACTGAACTCCCACAAAACATGTGACTTTATTCCAGCTTGCCGCCTAAAATGCCTTTTCCTCAGGTGCTGCCCACAGAAGGTGTGTTCTGCTATTACTCCAAAGCCCTTGAAGTGCTGAGCTGTGCTCCCCTGCAAGTACAGAGCTGCCTCTGCCTGAGCAATTTTCTTCTTATCACCCACCCCAGGGTGGGGCGTGCTCGGTTTTCCTGGCTGCCGTCCCCCTGAGGGGCCTCATCCCATGGGCATGCTTGGATCACACTCTTACGGGCAGGACTGTGTTTTCCAGAGGATATTTATGGCTGTTTTCTCTCAAAAAATGGAGCTGGGAGAAGCAATCCTGCATCCTTTGTAGTTAAACATACAGGAGCAATGTGGCACCTGAGGTTTTAGGTTGGGCTGCGGCCCTTGAGTTCAACTTGTCCCTCAGTAAATTCCTCATCTCCTCCATGGACCATGGCAGGTTTGCATCAAAATCTTAATTCTTTCACTGTGCTTCGAGTCTTCTTAACTGGTGAGTGGTGAGGATGTTCCTCAATTGAACTCTTGGCCTCCCAAGGGCATTTTTCTATTTTCTCAGAAAAATACAAATACCTCTTCCTCGTATCCTCTTGTTGTTGGTGATAGGTGAGGGAAAAATCAAGTGAAATGATCTTTGCTGGTTTGTCTGGTCACTGAACTCAATCGAGTCTGAAAAGAATCATTTTTCCCTAAAAGGATCTACATTCCCTCTTGAAAGCAACACCTGAAAACAGATATCAATAGATGTGAAAATACATCTTTTGGGGATGGTTTAGGTTCCTGTGGGGTCTAGAACTCTCCCTATTGACCGTTCCGTCCTCACTGATATTCACCACTCAAGCCATATTTACCCTATATCTGTGTATTTGATCTGCAGGGTGGTTATGCTTGGAAGAGTAAATATGTTTATATTTGAGATTTTGATTTTGTGGTTTTTTTTTTTCCATTCTAAAAAAACCCCAACATGCTCAGCCACCCATGCTATCTTTTTGTGCCAATTAATCCAGTTTATTGATTGAAGGTGTTGACACAAAGGTGCCCACTGGAGCTGTTATTCCAATCTACGATGGGTTAGGAGAGATTCAGTTTAAATGGATCCATGAAATAAAAACGAAGGCAATTTTTAAAGCACTATCCCTTGCCTTTTTAGGGGGTTTTAATAGCATACAACACCTGAAAAATCCAGCAGGAACATCCAGAATCCAGCCCTGTGAGGAGACCATTGAGCAAGAACAAGCCAATTATGCAAATAAAGCCCATGCTGCCTGCAAGAATTGCTGCACGCAGCGATCTGCGTGACCTTCATTTTCACTCTGACTCACAACTCCACTTTTGGGAGCAGAGCTGTGCACACCAGTCGGATCCCAGGCAGTGAAGGGCTGGGGTTTGCTTACGTGGGCTTTTCTACTCATTTACAACCTGTCGGCTCAGTGTCAGCTTCGACTCGTGGTCTGCGGGGTATCCAGAGCAACAAACAGGCAGGAGAGGGCAAAAGAGAGACCACGTCAGCTCAGAGCATTATTGCAGCACCCAAAAGTGGAGGCCTGAAGAAGGAAAAAACCCCAGCTCCAACAGGGATTAATTACAATGTTTATTTTGTTATCCTACATGGACTGAATCCGCAGGGACTTATCCCATGTGGGAAGAGACAGCTCTGACCGCAGTGATTTAAAGGGTGGCTCTTCTCAGGAATTACTCACTCCACTCCCACTGATTTATTAGGGCCTTTGGAATTACATCCTCATGCCAGAAGTCCCAAATATTCATCTAACCTTCTTCTGTTCCTGTGGAATGATGAAATAGCCTAAAACTCTTTGACCTGTTGCAATAGTGGATTTTCCAGGCTGTGGCTCCTCGTGAAGTCGAAAGAGGATTTGTCTTTATTTTTTATTTTTGCCTTTATTTCCTTGTTTAGGTGGGTGTTAGATCTGCACACACCATGACAAAGACCAAACAGAAACCTCCAAGGCAAACCCGAACCCCACATAAAAATTTCATATTAAAATATCTATGCCATAAAAAAATTTACTTCAAACTAAGATTCCCTGCATTCCTCCTGTTACGTCAGGGAGAGAGGAGCCAGTCAATTTTTTGGAATGTCCTACCTGGGCTTTCTCTCAGGGAAAGAGATGGGATACAAATTCCAGCTGGGATTTCTGATGCCCTGTTTCAGCACCCCATGGTGAAGCTGCAATTTGCTGAATCAGAAATCCATCAGCCGTGCAGAGCCACGAGCAAAGCGAAGCAGGCAGGGACTACCCAGCAAAATGCTCATTAAGGTTATTTAAATATCAGCTGTGGGACGTGAGCTAAAAGTTTGGTGTTGCAGCACAGAAAATTTGCTCAATGTAAGTGGTGGTGATGTAAGATTTTTAACCCTAGGATTGAAGTTGCGAGGCTGTGGGTGTGTGAAAATGAAAGAGATGCTCTCAGGGTAGTTTTAAATCCTCTTTTATTAACTCACATCTCCTTTTTATTGCTCCTACCAACTCTTAAATGAAAAAATCCCTTGAGTAAGAAGGTGAGACACGCTGACAGCCAGCGAGGTGAGGGAAAACTCAGCCAATGTGACCGTCCACCCAACAGTCCCGAATTCTGTGGTCTCTGGAATGAGCCGAAATCCAGCAGTGCCCAAAATTGTGGTAGAAAAAGTACTGTGGGAACTTCTCCCTGACTCAGATAAGGTGGTTTCGGAACTACAATTTACAGTTTGAGCATCTCTCTGAAATGTGTGCCCTCCAATGAAAAATCTCAACTCCTTTTTGTCCCTCGAATCCTTTTAATTCCCTGCATCAGGGCCCTGAGTTCCTCATTTTGACTGCTCGTATTTAAAAAGGATCGATGACGAAAGGCCCTGTGTTATATCTTTAACCAACATCCTCTTTTTTTCAGTATAAACTCTTAATTTGCATCCTTGCTACACTCCCCAGTCCAAAATCTGAATATCCCTGGATAATTTCACTGCCTGTGGGAGTTATCTTGTCACCTTCATCTCTCCCTAATAACACCTTGGGAAGGGATTTACCTCTGGGCTACTCTCTCCAGTTTTGTTACTCCTGGGATTCTGCCACTCTTTATTCCCCCCCTAACCTGGTTTGAAATAAATATTGGTGGGTGGGGGGATATCCAAGGTAATGCCTGGATTTAGGCAGCTGGGCTGAATAAAATCCGCTGGAATTTCTTACCACAAGTACACCCAGTGTCTTACGGAGCAGAGGAGGAGAGATCCCAGCTAACGTCCTGCAAATTTGTTGACAGTGTGCCAAGATAACAGATATAATGGTGATGCCTTGGGTTTTAACGTTTATATTTTCCAAACCCTGCCCTGCCTGGTGTGTGACTCTGCAGTTCCTTGTGCCCTGGGAGCTGCTGTTCTCTTCTGCTGCTCACACACAACAAACCTCTGCAGGTTCCCACTCCAAGGACACCGGGCCCAAAATGTGTCAACTAAAAGCCTCTAAAGGGGGGCAAACTTGGGGCAATTCCATCATGAACTGAGGTTATAATTGGAGAATTAACCCTGAGATGCAAATGAACCAAACTTATCAAAGTGGGAAGAACCCGTGACCCAGGGTCCATCTTGGGTGTAGATGTTTGACTGCCCAGGGTGTGCCTTTGAAGGCCCTTCAAATAAATACCTCCTTTTATTCTCTTATTCTTGTTTAGTCTCTGTTTTTTAGGTGGCCACTTAAGGCATCCATTTTTTCTGTACACCCTGGGCAGTCCAGAGGCTCCACCCGAGATGGACCCTGGGTCACGGGCTCTTCACCCTTTCATAAGTTTGGTCCATTTGCATCTCAGGGTTCATTCTCCAATTATCACCTTAGTTCATGATGGAATCACCCCAAGTTTGCCCCCCTTTAGAGGCTTTTAGTTGACACATTTTGGGCCTGGTGTCCTTGGAGTGGGAACCTGCAGAGGTTTGTTGTGTGTGAGCAGCAGGAGAGAACAGCAGCTCCCAGGGCACAGGGAACTGCAGAGTCACACACCAGGCAGGGCAGGGTTTGGAAAATATAAAAGTTAAAACCTAAGGCATAATTCGCAGCAAATCCAAGCAGTTGGCTTTTCCAGGGAGCTGTACAAGATCCCAGTTCCCTGTCCTTGTATTCCTTGTGTCATGCTGCCTTTCAGGCCTTGATCAGCACCAGCTGCAGTCCTTTTATGTTGCCAGGGCCTCACCGCCCTCACAGGGAAGATTTTCTTCCCAATATCCAATCCAAACCCACCCTCTGGCAATTTAAAGCCATTCCCCAGTGTCCCAGGAAATAAAAAACTTCCATTTTTCTCTTGATGAAAACATGACTTTGGGAAAAAAATCTGTGGAATATAATTTGCTTTGCTGCAGCTGCTGCTGCTGCTTCAGCGCTGCAATCCCCGTGGAACAGAAGATTCCTGGAAAAGGAATTCTCTCTTGACTAACAAGCTCTTAAATATGACCTCAGATATTAAAAGCGAGTTTGAGGCATGGCTGCCTCGTTTGTGCAGTGTTTTTATTGTCTGTTGTCACCCTCCAGCTGCACGAACCAGGGTGTGCCTGGTGTTCTTCTTGTCTGAATCTGCTGACAGCAAGATAATCCCTCTTGTCTCTGCAAAGGAACCCTCTCAACAGGTTTCCCACTGGGAGAGCTGGGACCTGGCAAGCCCAGAACTCCTCTTCGAGCTCAGCTTGGCCTCTGGTTCACTGCTTGATGCTTTTAGCATCATTCCCGCCTGGAACTGGGAGTAAACCTCGCCTGCTCCAGGTGCTCTGGTGCTTACTTAAAGCTGAATATTGGCTGTGGCCATGTGCTCCCCCCGCTGGTAAATGCATCCAGGTGACCACGGAATACGTGCCACGATTACACTTCACATTTTCTAAACCCAAAATGTGAAATCACCTGGTTTTGGAGTGTAATCCTCAGCTCCCCGGGGGTATTTTACCTCAGTTCATAAGGGGAGTCAGAACTTCCCCTCAAGGCTTGAAATCAAATAAAAACTTTTTAAAAATTTTGTTTCCCAAGTGATTTCAAAGGAGTGTTTGACTGAATGTGGATCTGGAGAAAACCACTGGGTTTTTCTTCATTCCTTAGGGAGAAATAGCTGAGTTTCTAATTGATTGACATTGGGGCAACTAAGGAGAGGAAGGTTAGAGAGCCTCAAGAATTTGATCAGCTGGAGGGGTTCTCAAGGAGAAAACTGGGGAAAAAATGAGGAAAAATGATCCAAGTTTGCCTCCCTGTGGCAGCGTCCCGCTGTTGCACCTGGAAATGGACCAGTTTTTCCTTTTCCTTGGATGAATTCCTCCCTGGAACAGCTGCTGTGAATAACACAGAAATGTTATCCAAATCACAGTAACAAATGACAATATAAAAAACCTTAAACATAGCTGCTGTGAATAACACAGAAATGTTATCCAAATCACAATAATAAATGACAATATATATTAAAAAAAATCTTCCTCCTGGGTTACATTTGCATTAGGTGTATTTGAAAATGAAAAAGTGGTGTAATTGTAATAATTAATTTATAGCAGCTTTGCAGCTGGAGCTATTCAATCAAAGTTCTTCTCTGGGGGGTAAAAGAACCCAAATTATCTCCAGACAAAAATTCCAACTTGCAAGTAGCTCATAAAAGAGAGAAACAAAAATGACATGAAAACGCTAACTTTTTTAGTGGGTTAATTTGAAATAATGGCGGATTTGGAAGCCAGGACTACACAGGACTTAAAATTCACAAACTTCATCCCAAACCCGTATATTTTAGAGAAGACACTCCATCTCCTGAACAAGAAGGATCGTTGTCCACATGGAATTTCACCCGTTTTTCCTGTTTTTCCACCAGACCATGAGGGTTTATGGATAAAGCAGAGGCCTTGTCTGCCTGCAAGCCACAGCCAGGAGCTTCAGCCTCTCGCCTCACGTTTGGTGCTGCTTTTCCACAAGCTGTGGAGGAGGCCTGTTCCCCATCAGCTGCTTTTTGGGCATAGCTCTGGATGCTCTGACGGATTTGCCAGTGTCCAGGAGGGCAAATGTCACCTCTGAGGTGATTTTCTACCACGGGAAGTGTTTGCCGCCGATTTTCGGCGCCTCGTTTTCTGAGGGGGAGAGCCTCGGAGTGTGGCTGGCAGGTCAGAGTCCTTGAGTTCCCTTCTCCTCCAAAACCTCTTCTCCAAGGAATGGCGCACAGGAATAGCTGCATGGCCTCTCATATCAGTAGCCTTTTCTTTCAGCCCATCTTATAAAAAATGGAAGGGGATGTGGTATTTCCATCGTTTGCTCCATGTAACATCCTGTGGGAGACCAGCAGTGGCTGGGCCTGACTCAGCCTTGGATGCTTCAACTCATTCCTTCGCTTCCCTCTGCAGCTCCCAAGGCCCTGTTACGCCTCTTCCAAGGGGAAATTTAATTTCATTGAGTCCCTGGTATAATCCCTAAAGCTGCAAATCAGTTCCTGGGCCTGTGGCGGGGGTGTTATTTCCAGATCCGAGCCACCCTGGGATAATCCCGGCTGCTGCCAAGCTTTCTGTTCCGTGCCCAAGGGACGGCACTTGGAGCCTGGTTTGGCGCCTGGCACCTCCTCGGGTTTGCAATCTGTGAGCAATCGGGATGTAAACAAGGAGTAGCTGCTCAGGGCTAAGATTATCCAATTAGTACCTCCAAAGTGTCCCACAGGCACAGCCCGAGGCCTCTGTTTGTCTCATCAGGGATTAGGAGCAATTAAGAGAAGTCAAATGCAGTACTGGCGCAATGTCCACTAATATCCAAAAAAAAGGATTTCTAATGCAATTTCCTTCCAAGGACAACCCTCCAGGTGGATCGTGGAACACCTGAAGAAGACACCATACCAGAAGAACAAAGCATTCCAAGCAGTTAACCTATGGAACAGCAATCCATGAATCCAAACAAAGATCTAGGATCTGTCTCTTAGTGGACTTGTCTCAGTTAGGATCCCTCAGTTCAAGGATGTAGAGCTGAGAGGAGACGGACTGCACATGAAAATTCACCTTAAATCTACACTGTTTGCCTGGTTTTTATTCTCAGAAGGCATTATAATTTCCCCAGTTACTTTTTCAGTCTTTGCTTCCCTCAGAAGCTGCTTTATCTGCCTCAGTTCTAACATTTCTTTGTATTTTAAAGATACCTTTTTTCCCCTAAAACTTTTAACCTTCTGTTTCACTTTTAGGTAGTTTTAAATGGTGCATACTCTGATAAACTCCTGTGAACATTTACTCCTTGCTTGCTGACTCATGATTAGAAAAAGCTTAAGTGAAAAACAGCTGGGAATAGTCAAACTGTACTTTTAGCAATATCTCTTTCAATAATACAGGCTAGTTTTGATTGAAGAGCATAAAACAATACTCTAAAAAACCAAGGGAGCATTAAATAATCTGGTCAGCATTAATAATAATTAGTGATGGCAGGTTCTTAGACTTTGAGCAATTGATTATCTACAGCAAATAATTAGATTCTTGAGATAACCTATCTAATGACGTTGGAAAAGGATAATGATAAACCATGGGTGATTCATGGAAGTTCTGCAGGGATTGTGCAAGGAAATATTTAAGGTTTTGCTATAATTCATGAATGTTTTTATTCTAATGACTGTTTGAGACCAGTCAGATCTTTTCATCATGTGTTCCTTAACAATTTTAACCTTATAGATTCTTTAAATGTTTTTTTTTGAGAAGATAATTAAAGGTTCCACCTGAAAAATGAGACACTTTGCTTACAGGTGGGTAGGATACAGAAAACTTTGAGCTTAACTGCTGGTTTTGTCCCTGAGCTGGAGCAATGACACGTGAGCATCTCCTGCCCTGTATGAAGATATAATTTATGATATAAAACCCTCTTAAAGGAGGCACTGCCATGCAGCTCTCATTCATCTGTGCTTAACACCACTTCTGTTGATTGATTAAATGGTATTATTTGCTCTTTGTGTGTTGGGCACTACTATGAAAGAAAGATATCACTATTTTTAGGGTTCCTAATCGATGTGCAAGAAGTTTCCAACAGATATTTTTATTACACATATGCAAAGGCACAGGGCCTGATTTTCTGAGTTGCAGCCTTTGTTTCACAGCCCTGAAGTTGCAGTTAACAAATCCCTGTGGTCTCCAGAGCGAGCTGCACTCGTGCACCCGGGGATGTGAGGTTGGTGTGCCCCGTGCCCATGTCACCTGTGCAAATTTATGTCTCCAAACGCAACTGCGGGCCAAAATATAGATAAATTAGACAGTTTATAGATTGCTTTAGATAAATTCTCTCTGACGAGTAAGAATTGTGTGGTTTGGGTAGCATTAACTTCTGATTTCTGCTTCTTTGCCCTCCACGGGGATGCAGAAGGAAGAAGAGCCCAAAAGAAAGGATGGGTTGGGATGAAACGTGGACGCAGCCACTCCAGGTGAAACGAGGCAATTAAGTAACCCAGCTGGTGCTAGGCAGAGGTTGAGCAAGGAACTGGAGCTGCAAAATACAGTTCCTCCCTTTTGATCTTGATAATGGCTCCTGAGTGACGGGATGAATTATATCCCTCGGCTCTGCTCCCCCTCGTTTCCCTCCAATAAAAGTGAGGAAATTTTTCTCACGGAGTGAGTGGGTGGCTGGGATTTGGTAAGACAATTCTAAGTGTGGAAAACACCAGTTCTCGCTTGAGACCGGCTGAATAACTTGACTGGGGTTTAAATGTTCTGTCTCCCCTGGGGAGAATAAAGGAGAATCATTTAGACTCATCCTTAAAGGTGAGGAAGTTGTAAAAGCTAATTGTAAGAGTGTAATTCCGCAAAGGGTTGTTTTAATTCTTTGATTTCTGTTTCGACTGCTTCTGCAGGCTTTTTCTGAATGTGCAGTTCCTTAAAGAACTCCATCATTTCATTTATGAAAGAGAAGAAGAAGAAGAGCTAAGCTGATCACTGTCCACAGCAAAGGGAAGGAATACAAAGAAAAGCTGATTAGATCTCAAGTACTCCAGCTTTCTTTAAATCTAGAACTTGTGCTGCCTCCAGCAATGGCTTTTTAGAAAAAGAACCTTGTCAACAATAGCACTGAAGGACTCATTAAATCAGATTCATCTTGTCCATCTTTATGGAGTCGAGCATCTTGTCTAAGCTGCTGCCTGGGTTTTCTTGTCAATGGAGCGAGATAATTATCTCTGGATGTAATTTATGCTGTCCATTTCCTTACATGACTTTAGAGCAAGAACACGTAAATCATTTACATTATGCATTTTAAGGCAGCTAAAGCTAAGCGATTAAATTAATTTACTGTATTTGAAACATTCTGATGCTCACATCATTCATGTTTTGAGACAGAGAGAGGCCACGAAGCACTTTCTGTATCTGCATCGCCACACAGCATAATCCCTGAACCTGTACTTGACAAAAGGGGGTGAGGTTGTTAAAGGACATCATCTGCTTCATAGAATCATGGAATGGTTTGGGTTGGAAGGGACCTTTAAGCTCATCCAGTTCCATGCACAGAGACACCTTCCACTAGACCAGCTTGCTCCAGCCCGGCCTGGAACACTTCCTGCAAACAGCAAAGGGTGGGGGAAAAAGAAAGAAACAAGTATGAAAAGACCAACCAAATTTCCAGGTGATGTTTGCAGTATAAAAGTCACTGCAGTTTATATTTGTGTTTGTTTAAATTTTGCAGAACGATGTGATTTCCAGCTGGTTTTTGCATGAGCCTGTCAGCGCCAAGAGCTGCAAAGGAAGTGCTTCTCAGGGGGAGCAGTGAAAGGCACACACACGTGGTGCCCAAATGTTACAGAAGAGGCTTCTCAGGAAGGTAATTTGGAGGGTTGTGCAATGTGTTTTCACCCTGATGGCTGATGGGACCTGCCTGTACCTGCTGACACACCTCAGGTGGGAAGGCTGGGTGGATCTTTGCTCGGGAGCTGGAATGAGTTTGGCATCTTCCCCAAACGCTCACACGGACGAAGCTTCCTACCAATGGGATCTGGGAGTCTGTGCAGAGTGTGGGCACAGCTCGTAATGTGCAGCAAATCCTTGCTCTTCTTCATCTCCTTGTGCTTCTTTAGCTCTTGAAATTCACAATTCCCCTCTTTTGTAAGGAAAGGAGGGAATGCAGTGGCACAAACATCAGGGGTGCCCCTCTCCGCCTTCCTTTCCAGGAGAAAATGTGCGTTTACTGGGGACAGTATCATAAGCTCCTCTCCAGATTTGCTTTAAGAACATGACTGTAAAGGTCTTTTCCAACCAAAATGCTTCCAGCTTTTTTCTGCATTTCCCCATCCTTGCCAGTAGTGTGATGGCAACGTCATCACCACCCTTTATGAAACCTCTCTGCTGGCTTTCCACCACGAGTGAGAACCATGTTTCACCTTCTATACCAGCTAATTGTGGATGGGTTTTGTTCCTTTCCTTTCCTAATTCTTTACTTTATGATTTGAGATTGATTTTGTTCCTTTTCCTTCATAATTCCAACGTATTTAGAGTTGCTAGGCCGCTCCTTCGGCCTTTTCCAAACACTGCCTTCATCAGGACGTCACCCTCTGCAGATTAGGAGAGGAAGTAATTATGGTCCTGATACACAGGACTAAGAAATTAGGAGTTGTGCAACGTTAATCCCTCTCTCCCCCACGGATTGGCAACGTGAAGTGGCAATCAGCTCGGAATATTCCAGGTACCGGATGGTGAGAGGTCAGTTTAGCAATGCTGCCATATAAGATTATCTGGAAGAGCCAAGGATTTCTGAGGGATTTCTGGCTCCCTCTGACCCTTGTTCTGAAATAAAGTGTCTGTGTTTTGCAGGAGAAGAGGGAGGAAGAGAGGGACTGGTGGGATTTGGACATCACTGAAATAATGGATAGAACCGGGCATAACCTTAACTCTGTTTTCACTCCACAGCACCCAGTTTGAAACGCTCTGTTTGAAATAGTGCAGTTGTGAAATACTTTCACCGATTTCCTGCTGTTGGTAGGACAGCTGCTTTCCAAATTAATCAAGATAACACGAGGGAAAGTCATGTGGACTGATAAAGCTTTCAGCTGCTGTATTTATGACTTCTTGCTCTAGCAAGGGAGTAATGCCTCCTGTGGGAGTGAGCGATCGTACACCTGATTTTAGGTGTAATTTTTATGCAGAGCTGGTCTGTCATTCTTTATTCTGCCTCCCCTTTCTGGCCTCTCTTGTAGATAATTGCTGTCACGGTGAAGTCTGAGGTGTGAGAAACAAGGCTGAAGAGAGAAATCACTTCCCCACAGAGGTTGCAGAATCCCTTCTGTTATGCAGCAACTTCAGCATGTGCCACCTCCGTAACTCCTGCACCCAGCATTTTCCTCAGCTCATTTCCCATTTATCCCACTAACAGCACTAGAAGTCATCCCATGTTAACATTCCCCAGCCACGTTCTTTGTAGTTTTTGTTCAGGTTTTTCTCTTCCCTATTCTTGTGCCATAGCTTGGCTCTAACAACTCTCAAATATGTTTTGAGTTCCCATGGAAGCTTTTCCTCTGTGTTGACATCCTCGCCTGACTTGTCCAGACGTGCAGAGCCACCTGTTCGGTCCCTCCTCAGCCCTGAACTTGGGACTGGAAACTTCTGGTTTGATTTGGGTAGAAGTATGGTCACCTGGTGCTTGGAAAAGCAAGTTGGGATGAAGAAAATAAGAAAAATGCAGGGTTTTCCTTGGAGTTTAAGCGGTTAGAAGTGAGGGAAAGTCGGTAGGAGAATGCTTCCACGCGTTTCCATAATTTCTTCAAGGGGTTGAGGGACCTGTGGGTGCAGTTCTCACCAAAACAGGGCACAAATCAGCTCTAGCAGGGTGTGACGTGGTGTGACAGGAGAGAGATTCTATCACTTTCCATCCAGCAAGCCCGTGCTGCAAACCCTGAGTCACAGGCTGCTGCTTTCTGGGGGGCAGCAGATAAGATCTGCTGTTGTGAAAGATCGCGTTACATCACGTGAAGCTGCTCTGGGGATTCAGCTCTGCTGCTTCAAACCCGGGGAGAACACCCAGAGAATGGGTTACCATAACCAAAAAATAGGGTTGGCAGCAGCTCTGGGTCGTGCCAGCTGCTCCAGTGAAACACAATTTATCAAATCCTTACCCACCTGAACCTTTTCTACAGCATCCTTCAGGACCACGAACAAAAGGCAGTGAGGAATGTCCACGGAAAGCACAACGTCCTACCCACAGCACCACTTTGGCTGAACAATCCCATATCCAAAGCCCTCAGCAAAACATCAGGACCCTCAAAAGTCCCCGCCGTGGAATTCCTTCCAGTTTGAGGCTGCAGACTCCAAGGACTAGCACAGATCCTGCTAGGAATGAGGAATGGGTAGAGAACATTCCTCTAAGGAGTTGCACCACGTGAAAGAACAAGAAAAGAAAAAGAAGGAATAGGAGTTACAGGCTGCAAATAATAACTTCTGGATACAACTTTCATTCTTCTATAAATTACATTTTTATGGATAATTTCTTTTCTTTATTTATTTATCATGAATAATTTCTTTTGTTTATTCATATTTTTATTTATGTTTTTGCTCTGAGTTACTCAGCTTAATTAGTGCTCCTTTTTTTTTGTAAACTTTTTCCTCAAGAGGTGGGTGATGCTCCAAGCCTGGCAGTGTTTAAGAAGCATTTGAACAGTGATAGAGGCTTTAACTTTTGGTCAGCCCTGAAGTGGTCAGACATGATATTTGTAACGATCTAAATGACTAAAGGATCTGAGTGACTGAATGAGAGTCCCTGGCAACCAACTGGACTCAAATATTCTATTGTATTCCATTCTGTTCTATTCTCTCCTGCCTCTAGGAGAGAGGGAATTCCTGCTTGTACATTTAGGAAGGTGCTTGACCCCCTCCTCACGTCTTTGGTGTCAATCACCTAATTAATATTTCTCTGCAGAATCTGCCACGCTCATGACATGCAGAAAGGGAACTAATGGAGCTCCTTTGGCAGTCAGCAAATACATTGATCACTTAGGAGATGCAACAGCTCAGTTTGGAAAAAATCCGATTTTAATCTGCACAAAAAATCCATTTAGCTTTGCCCCAATTTTTTGGTTTTTTTTAGGCTTGATGACACATGTATTAAGACGAAAGTTCCAGAAAGGACCATCCTGCAGCTTTGGTACGCTGCAAGGAAAGGAAAACCGGATTACAGGAGCATAAAAATGTGGGATGTGTGAAGGAACAATGGTTATCAGGTGGCTATCAAGTCATAATTTGATGCTTATCTTTTTGGCAGCTGACATCTTCATTGTGAAAAGACAGGTTGCAAAACCAATCAAGCACTGCTTAATGTGGGTAAAAAACTGAGGAGCTGGAACCCCGATGGTGTAATGGCTGTGGTGCAGATTGATGAAGGGCTTGTTCCCAAATGGATTGTCCCATTGTAAGGAGCTGCTGCTGCAATGGAACCGGGTGCTGTTATCAGCATTTCTATCAGAGCAGCGTCTACAGTGACAATGTCCTGAGTGTCCTGCACGTGACAGGCAGCTCCTTCTCCCAGCAGGTTACCTGGCTCATCCCGAGGCAATCAAAGCTTCAGTTATCCAAGGGCTTGACACAAATCCATGTAAGGTCTTAAAACCTCGCTACCATTTTGGGTGCTTGAGGGCAGTTTTTAAAAAAATCTAAAGCTCCAGCTAAGCTCTTGCTTGTCTCCTGAAATCCCCAGGTTCATGCCTTGTCCAACCTGGCCTGGAACACTTCCAGGGATCCAGGAGCAGCCACAACTTCTCTGGGCACTCCCCACTCTCACCAGGAAGAATTTCTTCCCGATGTCCCATCTAAACACCCCCTCTGTCACTTTGAAGCCATTCCCCCTTGTCCTGTCACTCCAGGCCCTTGTCCAAAGTCCACCCCCAGCTCTCCTGGAGCCCCTTTAGGTTCGGGAATCGTGCACAGAATTTGTGACCTATTTTGTGTGCTCCATACACTAAAAACCCTTTGGGGAGGAAGCTTTTCCCTGCTTGCCTTACTGAGCCAGTGGGAGCTATTTAACCTTGTGCAGGATTTTAGGGTCAGAGAAAAGTTGGGCTGACGATCTTGAAGGTTAGACTCGATGATCTGGGAGGCCTTTTCCCACCTTAATAATTCCACAAAACAGCTAAGGAGGCATGAACACAGGACAAGGAGGGGCTGGATTCTTCCTCCTTTTCTGCTGAATATTCCCTATTGAGTGTTCCATGTAGGAGGGGAAGCTGAAAGGAAGGAGCTGTGCTGCATTCCTGAAGGTGTGCTGGGGGTGGCTTATCTCAAATGCCATAAAAACACATTCTGCAAAAAGCACCAAATGTGAGCCTAAAGGGATGGCAAAGCCCAGGAACCGGGAGGAAAAGGTGCCTACTGTGACAGGGGAGAAGCAAAGAAACAGAGTGATCATAACAACTATTAAACTTCTGTTTAAGGCACCTTATTGCACTGGCTGTCTCTGGGAGCTGGGCTGTGAAATCAACTTCAGGGTTTTCACACCTTCCTGTAAAGGAGAAGAGCCAGAAATATTGTGTAAACCACTTAATTGAGATAATTAGATGAGATTTCTTCTTTGCATCAGCATTGCTTTTGGAAATCTAGACTGCAGAATCATTATCAAGTGTGAGCTTTACCAGCCCAAGCAGACTCGAGAGCAAACCAGCACTGAGGAAAGAAAAAGGCAAGTAGATGTGTGAGAAATGTTATAAATGTAAAGAAATGAATTCAAATTAATTAATCATCAAAAGACAGTAACCGAGATAAATTAATTCATGTACTTTGAAAACCTTGTCCCAATTGTGGGCTCCTCCACCTGGGTTGTTGCTGATGTGGGTTTTAACAGGTGAAAATGTTTCTACAGGATTAAGAAATCATTCAGTCACTCGCAGTTTTAAATGTTCGAGATTGGGTCTGTTTTGACAAGAGAAAATTGTGTGGATGCTGTGACTGTTTAGAGGGAAAGGAGAAGTGGCACCAAGTGTTGTTCTGCAATTAATGCTCGCTTCCTGGAGTCCCCAAGTCTCATTAATAACCTTACAAACACCAAAGGGGCAGTGGGAGGGCAAGGAACAGCAGTTTCACAACCTGCCATCAGAACCTGGTCCAACATTCCGTGTGTGCCATCCCAGGTTTATCCCAGGGCAGAGCTTCGAGGATTACTCCTGCCACGAGCTCTGCGGGAGCTCGCTGCTCCCTGCTCGCTGTGAGTGCTGGAGAACTGGACACAGAGAAATGTGGGGTTTCATCAGGTGCTAAACGGAATACTGAGTTTTCTGGAGATTGGTGTGGTTCTGTTGTGGGGTTTTTTTTTCAAGTAGGGCATAAGAATGTGCTTCAATTCATGTTTCATCCAGGGGGTTTGTGGACTGTAACATCAGAAGCGAAGCTGCAGCGTGATATAATTTTTCCTGGATAATCAGAGGTGTATTTTAAGGGAAGTTTTCCCTGTCTGAGCCCGTCCCGGGAACGGAATGAGCTCACTGAGAACCCCCTTAAGCGGTACCTGCGGCTTCTGGGGGGCCTTGGGTCCTTGCGAAGGGAAGGGGCAGCTTTGGGGGGCCAAACCCAACCCCGAGGAGCTGGAGCGGGTGGAGGAGGCGGGGACCGGGACCGGGGCGGGTCCCTCAGGTAAATGCCTCGGCGGAGCGGGATGCGGGGCTGGAGGGAGGAGGGCAGGAGGCAGGATGGCACCGCCGGGGGGTGGCGGGGAGGTGCGGGATGGGGACAGGGATGGGGACAGGGACGGGGATGGAGACAGGGACAGGGATGGGGACAGGGATGAGGACAGGGACGGGGATGGGGACAGGGACGGGGACGGGGACAGGGACAGAGCCCCCGCGGGGGGGATGCAGCGCTTCACCTGGGAGGAGATCGGGCAGCGGAACGGGCGGGGGCCGGCGCCGCAGGAGCGCTGGCTGGTGATCCACAGGAAGGTGTACGACATCAGCCACTTCTGCCGGAGGCACCCGGGGGGCTCGCGGGTCATCAGCCACTACGCCGGGCAGGACGCCACGGTGAGCGGGGAGCGGGGATGCGGGAGCCGGGATGCGCCGGAGGAGGGCACCCCGGGAAAAGTCGTGCGGAGAGCGCTTGGGAGCGACCTCGGTGGGAATCGGGGTACGGGACAGGGTCGGGGGAGCGAAGTGTCACCGCTCCGTGCGAGCCTCGCCATCCCCATGCCATGGGAAAGGGCAGATGAGGAGACGCAGCCTACGGGAACGGGGTAGGAACTGTTGCTCCAGCAAAACCAGAGCAACAGCTGGAGCGGGGCCAGAGGAGCGCATGGAGATGCTCAGAGGGCTGGAGCACCTCTGCCAGCTGGGAGTGTTCAGCCTGGGGAAGAGAAGGCTCCAGGAAGAGCTCAAGAGTCCCTTTCAGTACCTAAAGGGCCCCAGGAGAGCTGGAGAGGGACTTTGGACAAAGCCTGGAGGGACAGGACAAAGAGGGATAGCTTTAAATTAAAAGAGGGTCAATTTAGATTGGCTATAAAGAAGAAAGTTTTGATGATGAGGGTGGTGAAACACCAGCCCAGGTCGCCCAGAGATGCCCCATCCCTGGACACACTCAAGGCCAGGTTGGATGGAGCAACCTGATGTAGCTGAAGATCTCTGCTCACTGCAGGGAAGTTGGACAAAATGAGCTTTAAAAGTCTCTTCCAACCCAAACCACTCTGTGATTCTTAAGTCTTCAGGATTCCTCTTATCTCCTGGTCTTGTTCATGCAGTTACTGTGAGCTGCAGCAATTTTTTCCATATATAAGGGATTATTTGAGGCTCATGGAAATCAAAATAATTTTCAGCCCATCAAGTTTTAATTTCAAATTGTTTATTAGTTGAACTCTGCATCCTGTGATTTCCATCACTCATTTCTCGAGTTACTACTGCCAGATTTCTTTCGTTTTAGCACGCTGGAAAATCCCAGGCAATGGATGAACCAGATATTTTGTTTCTGGGATCTGAGCCACTGCTTGTAGGTTGGTTCCATGTCCAAGTCATTAATCCCTGCAGGCCTTGAGCCACTTTTGTGTCTGTCCACCTTGCACTAGGTCCGTTGCTTAATCTTTTGGATGTATATTATGAAAAACTAAGGAATTACCTTAATTGAACTGGAAGATTTTAACCAAAAGCAGAGAGCCATAAAAGGTGGCAACTCAGGAGAGGATGAAAAGCACAGAGGGCTCTCAGTGAGCAAAGAAACCTGAGGAATGAAAAAAAATGAGTGTAATTAATGCCACCACTTTAGTAAGGGTGACACTGCACGACACCGCGGAGTCCTTTTGGTGCTGTTTTTGGTTGTGGTGTTCTCTCACAAAGGATAAAAAAGCAGGGACACCTTCCACTAGACCAGGTTTTCCAGGAATGGAGTGATTTAAAGGGCAAATTTTTTAAAAAAAATAATTCTTTTTTCTTTTTTCTTTTTTTTTGTGGTTAAAATTTGGATATCTTTTCCTTTATTCCTGTGCCTTTGCAGGATGCCTTTGTGGCGTTCCACGTCGACAAGGTGCTGGTGAGCAAGTACTTGAAGCCACTGCAGATTGGGGAGCTGGCACCAGACCAACCCAGCGTGGAGCCCACCAAAAATGTAAGTCTGTCCTCACAAATCACATCAAGGGAGATTAAAGGGAAATTTTCTGAGATTACACCTTGTTCTTCCCTATCAGTCACTCCTGGAGCAAGGGGATCCAGGTTCCTCACTTTTTTTGGGCTGCTACTTAGAAACAATGAGTGAATATGAGTCTAAATCCACATTATGTGGCTGAGAATGAGATTCCTGAGGATGAATTTTTCTTATCACAGCTACTCTACGTAAATAGCAGAGCCTTGTTTAGCTCTCATGAATAGCACAGTTATCACCTCTTCTTTCCCTTGCTTTGAGGAAGGGCTAACCAAAAGGAACAGCCTTGGAGAATAAATATCCTCCTCCAGCTGTAGGTGCGTTTAATCCTCCCCTGTTAATCCTGGGAAGGGAAAAGTGAAGACAAATGTAAGGAATCATTTCATCCAAGGACCTACCACAAGGTGGCATGGGAAGTTCACGCACACAAAGCACAGCTCTCACTAGACACAGCTTCCAGCTGAGCCCTCTGCTGCCTGCCAAGGATCTGATGGAAGAAGCACCGAGGATTCGTTTTAGGGATTGGGATGCAGACATTGTGATGGCTGCTCCTGGCTCCTCAACAAAAAGCTGTAGCAGAGCAAGGATGATGTTTATTAAACCCAGCTCTCGCCCTTTTAGCCAGATCCTTTGCTCTTTCTCCCCCCCATCAGAGTGGGTTTTGGGTTATGAGGCCGCAGTGGTGCCCTCTAAAACCAGGGAATTGTAACCCTGGTGCTTCCCCCAGGAAATGCTGGTGAAAGATTTCCGGGAACTGCGAGCTACCGTGGAGAGAATGGGACTCCTGGAGCCAAACCAGCTCTTCTTCTTCCTGCTCCTGGCTCACATCCTGCTCTTGGATACAGCTGCCTGGCTCATCCTCTTCTACTTTGGGACATCCTTACTGCCCTTCGTTTTCTCCCTGCTGGTGCTGACCGTTTCCCAGGTGAGCAGTGAATTCCACGGCATGGACTTGCATCAACCTACACACACACACACACAAACAAACAAACAAACACACACAAACACACACAAAAGCAGTTTCGTGTCCTTTGTTTCCTCACTTGGCACAGTTTCACTTTGCCATAAAAACACAGCCGCTGTCTGGATGCAAAGAAGAAATTCTGCATGTGGGGAGCTCACACTAAACTCAGTTTGGGATTCTTTCAGCAGGATGTGTTCTGGGGGAAGCCTTGAGAGTGCCAGGATTTCACAGTCCCTTTCCACTGGTGACTTGGGAGCAGCGTCTGAGAGTTAAATCTTGGTATTTCAAAGCAAAGGATGAGTGTGGCACCATCCTGGTCTCAATTCCTCTCTTTCTCCCCTCCCAAAGTTTTGTTTTTCCTCCTCCAGGTCCAGGCTTCCTGGTTCCAACATGATTTAGGACACCTCTCAGTGTTCAGGAAGACCAAGTGGAACCACTTGCTCCACAAGTTTGTGATGTGCCATTTGATTGTGAGTCCCTGGAAAACTTCTGAGGGTTTTCCAGTAAAAACCTGTGTTCTGGAGACTCTGTGGAGCACGTGCAGCACTGGGGGCAGGATTGGGGTTAGGAACTGAGGGGATTCTGGCTCTGAAAGTGCTTTTCATGCTTTGTTCTTCCCTTGAACAGGGGGCTTCGGCCAAGTGGTGGACTCTCCTGCACTCCCAGCACCACTCCAAACCCAACTGCTTCCACAAGGACCCCGACATCGATATGCACCCTTTCCTCTTCACTCTGGGGAAGAAATTCTCTGTGGAGGTCAGTGAGTGGGTGCGGGAAGCCTAAAACTAAGGTGTGATGGCATTTTCTTCAAAGAGATTTATTTCTCCACAGTTCAATTAAGTCCCTTTAAGAATACCTTGAACAGCTGTGACACGTTGGCGTAAATAGATTAGACATGAGGTAAGGGCATTGTATCCAGGGTGGAAAATCCAGCAGCACATTAATGGCTGGAGAAACCTAATGACCTAGAACAACAACTCAGTAATTAATGATCATTAGATAACTTGCAAACATCCATGTAAGGCATGGCTGCAGTCGGCCTGGGATTATTATTTTAATATTCATGTCTGAGGCTCAGTCAGAGCATCCATGGTGCGTCCATGTCTTCTAGGAGAGTTTGCTGTGACAGGAACAGCAGGATGGGATAACCTGGAGCTGTTCCTGGAGCTCCAGTTGGGCAGAATTTGTTGGACCATGTAGGATATTCCCAGTTTGTCCTGCTTGGACACTTCCAGGAGTGACAACCTAAGAGTGCTGAACCCCTTTGGTTGTAGATCCCATGAGTTCTTGAGACCCCATCACAGCAGTGAAATATTTTTCTCCATGCCACGTGGAACTGCCATTTAAGCTGAGAGAGTCAGAGAAGAAATAAGAAGAAACAAAATGAGAGAAAATACATATTTCTGACCACCACTATAACTTAGCCGTGCCACATCTAATTCTTCACAAAATTAATCATGACACAAGGAATGAGGGTTGTGGGAAGTGTGCAAGAGTCCCTCTGGAAAATAAATGGAAAAGGGCAAGTTACCTGTGCAAATTGCTTGGTCTCCACTCTTATTTTCTTTCCTTTTTTTTTTTTTCCTGTTTTTCTTCATAGCTTGGGATCAAAAAGAAAAAATACATGCCCTACAACCACCAACACAAATACTTCTTCATCAGTGAGTATCTGCATCCTCCTGCAATTCCCTGAGAGGTACTAAAGGGGATTGGAGATTCTACTTTTGACCTGGAGAACTTGAGCAGAACAAAGGTGCCTGAGTCAGAGAACACGATAAAAAGCCATAATAACAGTAACCAGATTTTTGGAGGAGTTGAAGACCTGACCCATCCCAGATCTCCCACATCCTCCAGAGAGGCTCTGGGTTACGATGTCATGCCACCACATCTTTCAGTAGGATCAGAGTCTGTGGGTTTGGGGGTTGTTTGGTTTGGTTTGGTTTGGTTTCTTGGGGTTGTTTAAAATGCAAGAGAGATGTCCTTTTGGGAAGGTTGAGTTTGAGTTCCTCAACCCCAAATCCCTGATAGAAAAGGGGTTTCCTCTGCACTCCTGGTGTTCCCCTGCTTTGAACAAAGGAATAAGGAGCCAGTTCAGCTTTGGGCTGTGGAAGCCACTTCTCAAAATAATCATTTGTGGCTGTTCCTCAGTCAAGAGCTTAAAATGAAATCTGAGGTTTGTAAGAACTCTCAGATTAATGGACAGCCCTAGAAATGCTTCAAGGCACTAATACAACATCCTGACCTGGAATTGTCTCCAGACTGAGCAGCAGTTCAGGACCCTTCCCTTCCAGGTCGATGTTGTCACTCAGTCCATGATGTCACCAAGTGATGAATTTTTCTTTCCAGCTCTTCCTCCGCTCCTGTTCCCCACCTACTTCCACTGCCACACCTTCTACATCGCCTACACAAAGAAGTACTGGGCGGTAAGGGCTGCTGCTTGTGTGACCAAAAGGGCTCACATGGGGACCTTCAACCTTCCCTCTGAGCACGGAGCCAGCTCCTGGCTGGGTGACAATGCTCAGATTCACCTCTTACAGCAAGCTGGGAGAAAGTTTCATTAGCTCGTGTTGGATTGCTCTAGATTATTCCTTCCAGGAAAAAACTGTCAAAGCTGAATGCAGATTGTTCTCTTATACCTATTCTATGAAGCTTAAAAAAAAGAAATAAGCAAATGTAACTTAAAATGACCTGCTTTTCTTGTTGTCTCTGGTTTTGGTAGGACCTGGCCTGGATGCTGACCTTCTACATCCGATTCTTTTATACTTACGGATCATTGTTAGAAACAAAGAGTCTCCTGGCATATTATTTTATATTCAGGTGATGTCTCTTTTGAAGGTTCTTCAGCCTTTCCTCTGTGCATTCTTTCCATCTGTGCCTGCCTGCCTTTCTCTATGCTTATATTTCCACATTCTCCTTTACCACCTCATTTTTTTTTTGCCTGCTTTTTAATTAATAAATTCTTTTGTTCAATTGCCAGTGCAAGTTTTATGTTGCCTCACTGGCTGTGGCAGCAAAGAGATTTCACTGAGTGCTGACCAAATTGAGAAATATTTACCTTATTTAACATTCAGCGCTTTGGGTGTTGGACCTGCTGCTACATAAAGAGAATATTTAACGAAAATACCTTAGCCTGGGCAATATCCAGCAGCACTGGCTTGAATGGACAGCACACTCTCCACTTGGATCACTTCACTGATTCTTAGCAGTTTGGGCCTTGGCCACAGATGAAACAAGCTGAACACCAGTCGGTGTTCTAACAAAACACATGAAATAATCATGAGTTTCATAAGGAAGTACGAAACTTCCAGGGTTTGGAAGTCCTTCCAGGTGCTGGCTTAGCAAGGCTGGTGTTCAGCCATGTCTCTAAGCCTGGCTCTGCTGTTGTTTCAATGGCTCCTCCCTGACCGGCTCACCCAGCACTGAATTGTCTCACCTCATTGCACAGGATGCTGGAGAGCAGCTGGTTTGTCTGGGTCTCACAAATGAACCATATCCCAATGGATATCGACTACGACAAGAATTTGGACTGGATGTCTACTCAGGTAAAGTGTTTTTCCCTTCTCAAGAATTGTGGCCATACAAGTACAAATTTTAACCCCAGGCAAGTCTCCTGTTGCATTAAGGGTGAAACCTGTTGGTGGCTGGGAAGTGAAGGTTAATGAGGTGATGGATTCAGTCATGGAAAAGGTAAAGGAGGACAGTAATGACACACTCGTGGGCAATCCAAAACCAAAGCCAGGTCCAGCTCTGGTTCCTAAACATGCTTGGACCTGTCTCTGACTTTGCTTCCCTCTCCCCTCCTCTAGCTCCAGGCAACCTGCAACGTGGAGCAGTCGCTGTTCAATGACTGGTTCACTGGGCACCTCAACTTCCAGATTGAGCATCAGTGAGTACTCACCCCAAGAGTGAATTTTCTTTCCCCTCCTCCTCTTTTTAAATATTTTTCCTTCTCTTTTTCTTATTTTTTCCTTCCCTATTCTTTTTTGCTCTGAATTCTACAAATAGTCATGGGGCACGAATGAGTTTGTCTTTAAAAACTGAAACCCTTGAAGAGAATCATGTCATTCAAAACTTTCACTGGATCCACAGGACGACAAGAGAAAGTGGAACATGGGCAGGGATCCATGCAAGGACAGCAATAGGGTCAATCCCAAGTAGCAGGTTTTAAGGGTCAGTGGAAATGCCCTGGTTAAAGCACCTGGTTTTAGCCTGCCACTAAAGGAGTTCAAAGCCACCTCTGCTGATTATTTATGCTGTTACTCTATAGAGTGAGCTATGCAAGGATGAAGGATGGGCTCATCTCCTCCTCTGTGCTATGGAGATGGCCACTTCTGGAAAAAGGGAGGGAGGAGAAAGCAGTTTCTCCCATAAGCATCATTTAATTTGGAGACAAACTGTGGAAAAGAACAGAGGGGGAAAGCAGGGAATTCCTTGTGTTAAAAGCACAGCAAGGGGAAGGAAGAGCCGGGAGCAGCTCCAGACCCTGCCCATCATGAGCCGGGTGATTCCTGGGAATTGCTAATGACGAGGATTTCTGATGAAGCTTGCCTGTCTCCTTTTCCCACAGCCTTTTCCCTACAATGCCACGGCACAACTACTGGAAGGTGGCCCCTCTGGTGAAGTCCCTGTGTGCCAAGCACGGCCTCGAGTACCAGTGCAAGCCGCTGCTCACGGCCTTCGCAGACATCGTGCAGTGAGTAAAAACAGACCCCCTCCCCAAAAAAAACGCAGGGGGATGCAGGAGAAACTGGAATCCTAAGAGCAAGAGTTGTCTCGCTCTCCTTTTACCCTCTTGGGCACATGGTGACTCTTGGGGATGGTGTTTTGCAGGGCTGAGTTGGACTCGAGCCTTGTGGGTCTCTCCCAACTCAGCTTATTCTGGGATTCTGGGAAATGAGCACGGAGAAAACCCCATTCCCTTGTCCCCAGAACACTCCCCTGAGCAGCCCTGCGATGTGTCCTCTCCTTCTCTCTCTCTCCCAGCTCCTTGAAGAACTCGGGAGAGCTCTGGCTCGATGCCTACCTGCACAAGTAAAGGACAAGGCTTGGTGCTACCATTCCCAGCCTGCCACTACGGCATTCCCAGCAAGCTGAGGGGCAGGGACCACAAGGGACTCTCTGGCAGAAGAAAGCGAGTAAGGACTGAGGGACACAATTCCAATCGAGACGAAGCTGCCTGAATTCTTCTTCTGGTTTTTCCTGGGGTTTTGGTTCGGATATGTTAAGAGTGGGCAGGGCAAAGCAGAAGGTGCATTGTTAGAAGAGGGAGGAACTCTTTGCTGACTGAGTCTGAGCATTTCTGAGCCTGGGCATGGGCTCAAGTCAGATCATGGACTGGTGCAGCTGCACACACTTAACTTCATGTCAGAGTCCTCTGACCACGGGGGTTTTTTTTTGGTTCTCCTCATGTGGAGGGTTTAATGCTTGACACAGCGTTTGCTTACTTGAATTTGAAACCAAACTCAAAGGATTTTGGATTAACATGGTGTTCCAGCAATGTGCTTAAACCACAATAAATTAGGATAAACTACAAACCACACTGAGACTGCAGCAAGTGCAACATGCAGTGAATACAAACATAAATGTGTTTTCATTACTGTTCTCCAGAGCATCTTCATTGTCACAAGGCCAAGGAATACATGGGTTGAAACCAGCTCAAGCCCACTGCTCTCTTCAAAATTTATCTGGGTTTTGGGATTTTCTCGTACTTTGTGTTGGGCTGAGACATGTGTACACTCCACGTGCACTCCCCACCTACACAGGACTAAGATTAAACTACAGGAAGATAAACCAAAAGTAAAATAAATCACCTACAGACATCTGGTCAAATCCAAAAGGTGCTGTTGCAGCTAAACCAGGATTAGATCAGATTTTGGCTGTGCCAGGCAGAAGGTGAGTCAGGGAAAGAGGCTGGTCCAGGTACTTTGAATCACCCTTGAGAGGAGACAGTATCTTTCCATTAATTAGTAAGAAAGCCTGTTCTTTGTCTCGAGTGAGTACTGCAGTGAGTACATACTCAGACCCTGAACTAAAAGGCCAGCTTTTGGAAAGGAGACTGTGGGAACAGCAAAATTCATCTGAATATCAAACAGTTACCACCACTTTTTCCAATAATTCAAGGTTAATAAATAAAAATCTCGAAAGGTAAAAAGATATAAAAAAAAGCCTCTGATGATGTAACAAATGGACTTTGTGCCACTTGTGCAATGATTGGCTGAGTTACTCAAAAACCTTTAACCCCGCACACTCAGCCAGAACAAGGGAAAGATTTGCTATTAAACTATTTTTCCTGCCTTGGAAAAAGTGCAATTATGTTTAGAGGTTAACAGCACACAAAGTACAATCCCTGACCCATGGGGAGTAAAAGAAGCAATTCCCAAAAATTCTGTGAGAGAATGAAGAAATAAAGCAGGAGTCACAAGAGTATCGGTTACTCACAAACACATTTCCACTGCTTTAAAAAGCCTTTTAAATGTACCTTAAGCAGTCTTTGAAAATGATTTATTGGGTAGATGAAGGGCCTGATTTTGAAGATCATAATTTGATTTTCTGGACCTTTGACATCATTGGGCTCCTAGTTCAGGACCCCTGCAAGTCAAAATGCAATTCAAAAAGAGAGCTGTGAATGCTTCCATTGTTTGAGGACCCAACAGTGCTCCAGTGAGGAAAGGTGTGCAAGATTGAGAGTGGATAAATATGGAATAAAGCCTAAACAATACATGGATCAGTGCCAGAGTGATCATGAGCAGTTGCTGAGTTTTCCCTGGGTATCTTTGACCAATCTTGTCAGTATCAGCCTCAGATGAAAGGTTACCTGCACTCCCTCAGGAAAATACTGAATAGCTGGATGAGATTTTACAAAGAAGATGTCCCCGAGAGGCCCAAAGAAGGAAACACATACAAATTAGCCATATAACCCAACAGAAAAGCATAAACAAATAAAAAAAAACTCCCCAAAAAACCCCAGAAAACCACTCCTGCAAAAAAGTTCTGGTACATGAAAAGAGAGTGAAAGGAAAATTAGCATCAGCAGTAGAGTACTTAACCATGAACGATGAAAACAATACAAAATCTGACCTGGCTTACTTTAAAATACAGCCTTGATTCCTGCAGCTCTGAAGGGCAAAATTCCCTTCTTTTCTTACAGAAATATCTTGGAGTCAGAGGTTCAGGGGAGACAGTTCCCACTGGGAAATAACACTGAAGGTTTAAATTCAAAGTGAAGCATTTTTCCAATAAAATCTCTTAGGAAAAGTACTGAGTGGCTAAAGCACCTTGGACTCTGCACACACACACACAATAAGTACAGCAGGGAAAATGAGTTTTCTTCATTCCTGGTTTTCCAGCTTCCCTCCACGAAGTCGAGAGCGTTGCTGTGACCTTGCAGACAACACAGGAGCTATGGTTATGTAGGAATTCTGTATTTTCATTCTGTTTGGGGAGCACTGCAACTGCAGCTTAGTCTGCAACCAGTACCTGCCATCACCCTCCCTCACTGAACCCTACAACATATAAGCACAAGGTCAAAGATTCCCAAGTATGGAAAAGAGAATCACTCAATAGTTTGGAGTTGCCAGCTATTTGTTTGTAGGAAAGTGCATCCACTTCTGTGCCAATCCTGAATCAATAATCACAGGGACAAGGATTTGTTGGTTGGGGTTTGTTTTTTTCCCAGTGCAAACAATAAAAAAAATAACAAAGTTCCCAATCCTGGTCAAAGTTTAAAAAATGGGGAACCTGAGAGAAACAAGCAAAGAATAAATACTGAAATTAACAGACACAGCAAATCTATACAAAGGATTTCTGTGGTTCATCACGTGCTGAGAAACAGGAAATGACATTTTCCTTCTGACTCGGTCCATTAGAGATTTACAGTATTTGAATCGCAGAATCCCTGGATCCAACTTTGACTACAACTATGCAAAAAGCCTTTTAGAATCTTGCACTGATTTGAAGGAAATGGATTAAAACCAAGGTGAACAGTTCTGAGATTTATAAGAAATTGTGAAGACATTGTCTTCCCTGACCTCCTCTATCCAGCCACTTTGGGTAGCAGGACGTAAAAACATTTCTTTTTCATTAAAAAAGCACAACTATCAGTTTATCAAGCTTCAGAGTGTGATCTGAGAACACATTTCAGCCCAGCAGTGCAGGGAGATTTCCAGCTGCTCTGGGGTTGGAGTTTGACTTCAGGTAGAATTCCAGCTTGACAGAGTCCAAGCTTTCACCAG
The DNA here is from genome assembly GCA_013398855.1 of Mohoua ochrocephala. NCBI lineage: Eukaryota > Metazoa > Chordata > Aves > Passeriformes > Acanthizidae > Mohoua > Mohoua ochrocephala. The sequence goes on from VZTA01001926.1 coordinate 124,344, forward strand.
ACAATTAAACCACTCAGGCTCTGCTCAGCAATCCAGGCTGCAGAGTGGCCTTGTTAACAGTCAACTATCAAACATTTCACTTGTTGTTTTTGCACCACTGCCTCGTTTTTTGGCCTTGATCTCTTTCCCAGATTGTGTAACAAGGCACCACTTTACAACCTTTTGCAAACACAGGGGCTTTTTTTGGGAATCTTCATCATCTTACATCTGCAAAACTGCCTTCACTTCATTTACAATCATCAAAACAGAGCCTCAGTTCTTTTCCCAATTCCGTCCAAAACGGCCTTAGGTAACTGCTGAGGTTTAATGCTCCATGTCAGAGTCAAGGTTATGCTCAAGTCCACCTCTGCATGCCATGACCCGTGTCATGGCCACACAACTTTGATCCCAAACATCAGTTCAGACAGACTGAGCTCTGCAATATCACCTGGGGGGCAAAGGTCAGGCTTTGTCACGCGCTGCAGACCTTTGTGTAATCTGCTATCAGCAAGAGATAAGAACACGTCAATGGATCGATTCCCTTCTGCAGTGCTGGGCTGAGCCCCAAACCCCACAGCAAACTGAACTCGAGGGTGTAGAGAGAGTCACAGAGGGCTGGCTCACCCAGTCCAACCCCCTGCAGTGAACAGGGACATCTTCCATTATTCCCAGGTTGCTCAGAGCCCCGTCCAACCTAGATGTGAACAATTGCAGGGATGTGGCACCCACCACCTCCCTGGGAAACCTGAGCCAGGGCCTCATCACCCTCATAAAACACTGGGTGAGAAAACAGTGACTCACGTGCCTGTGAGAACTCGTGGATCAGATCTCCAAACAGGGAGCAGCCTTCTTCTGTAAGATGAGCAACAGGAAGCTGAAATTATGGATACCCACATGCTGCTTAGCAGGCAATTCCCATCCATGAGCTGTGCTCAGGAAAGGAAATCAGGGCTTTTTCCAACATCTCTGAAGCACTGAAAGTCTCATCCAAACCTACCTCACCCTTTTTTCTCCCCACATCACATTTAGCAATCCCAGGAACTTCCTCATCTCCTGGCACAGCTCACTTCAACTAATGTGATTCTGGAATCTGCTCGTGTTTCTTGGACATTCAAGTTCAAATATTTTGGGAAAGGGAAAATAACCTTTTTAAAAGGTTTTAAAATAACCTTTAGGAATGAAGGCCCATGAAAAGGAGAGGTACTCCTGGAGAAGCTGTCATCTCCCAAACATTAGTTTCAAAGTCACTCCCAATTCCACTGCTAGAGATGTGCATCTAAAATAAAACAGTAATGAGAAAACCTTGAGCAATTCTGCTTTACAGATCACTGGAATCATATTGTAACAACCTGCCAAAGGAATGTTTGATTTTAATTGAACAGAACACAAAAACAAAACAAAACTGAGGTTGTGTCATGTCAACAACCTCTTTATTCTCATGATAAGGAGCTGTAAATGGATTTATTGTCTTATTTATTTGAAGAAACAGCATTATTGTTCTCCCAGTGCTGCCTAATGCTCTCCACAGGTTTGGGAAAAGCCAAGTTTTCTGTACAACCCCTGTCACGGCCAGTTTAGCAGAGAACACAGGTCATTTAAGTCATTTAAACGAAACCAAGGGGTTGAAAGGTGAGTTTTGAAAACAAAGGCAGCTGCAAAAAGTACATCTAACCTCCAGCTTCTGCACCATCCCCAGGAAAAAAAGATGAAGGGATGTGCAAACTTCCTAGATTAGCACAAAGCATTTGAAGACGTTTGTGCAGAAAACACGTTGCCAAGATATTTTCAATTCCATTTATTTCAGAAACAAAAGAAGACAACGATATAAATCACTGAGCAGGCACAACCAAAATGAGAAGATCAGGCCTTGTTCACTCTTTTCCAAAGCTCGTCAGGATTCTGTTCCAGCACGAAATATTCCCACTCAATCACGTAACCCCACATGCCTGATCAGGTAAAAAAGCCAATGAAACCCCAGAATACAGCAGGTTATCAGTTCATATTATTTTACTGCACCTCTACCCCAGCTAATTTTTCACAAGAGGTTGGTAGATAAATGAACTGCAGAGCAAGTAGCATTCTCCAAAATTTAATGGAACAGCATTTAGTATCTACTTTTCTTTACCTGCCATCATTCCTGGGAATTGACACTTAAATCAGGAAGTAATCTTAGTCAAAATACAAGTCAAGACAGCCTCAGAAATGCAGTGATTATTGACAAATCATCCCCAAACTGCTACGATTTGCATTTTTGACATTTGCCTGAGTTAAGAGCAGGAGCTTTGCTTGGACAATAATTATCTGAAGTCCCAATTTATTTTTGCACAGATTAACTAAACTGCAGATGCTGGGTAACATTACAACATGCCTCCAATCAGGTTTTAGACATATTTTCTAGGTATCTACATTCATACAAACATGCTGCTTTAATTCAAGGATAACTCTGAAAATCAGCCCTGGCTTGATCAAGAAACAGCAGCAGCAGATTATTGCAGTAAAATAACAATTTCAGCAACCACTGGGAACAGTTTTGAAAGTTCTTGAGCTTGAATTTTGGTATTCATGCATTTGAAGGTTCATTTCTCAAACACCTGGCACGTTAACATTTTTCTATTTAAATTCTTACAGATTAGAAAGAGCAATTTACTCTCCTGCCCCTGAAAGGGCTGTAAGGTGTGTAATCGATTTAGTTGCAAAGTGCATGGAATAAGAAAATATCCTTTGCTACCTCCCTTATGTCAGTCATATCCCAACACAGCATTAGTCAGCAAAGATTAGCTTAAAGTACATGTTGGGAATAAAACTGAACTAGATTTAGATTAAACTTTGTGGTTAGCTTTATCTCTGTCATAAGGAATGAGACACAGCAACATTTTACTCCAACTACTGGGTATCACTTTACTTCTGGAAGGCCAAAAATGAAGTTCAAGGGATGTGTTTACAAATACATACAGGTAATTATTTTATTAGAAATACTGAACAGCATCAACTTGTTAACAAGTTTCTCCATGAGGGCAATCACAGTGTCCTTATAGAAATTCTACCGTGTGATTTACCCAGGAAAGTTTTACAACAACAGAAAAAAAAAATGAAGCAGTATTTTGGTTAAATTTCTGTTTGCTCCTAGAAATGAAGGCAATTTCTAATCACAAGTTGTTTAAAAATCCCATAAGTTGTTATCAAGCAGTAAAGCTCTAAAGTGTTGAAAGGCACTAGGATTGGAGCTTGTGTCACCTGGTTTTCAGAACAGACAGCACTTGAGAGCTCAGTAAATCACACCCCTAAAACACTCCTGTGCTTGGGCCCAAGTCTGCTACATTCATTAAACTGTTGGACAGGTTCTTGTGCAGGTGGGAGGATGCCAGATTCAGAGCAGATCTCTGCAGATTTACAGGTTGGACCTTTCCTTGACAGACATACGAGTTGTGGACTGCGTGTATGTCCTAATCACATCCTGAAAATAAAGCAACAGAAACACTCAGAGCAAGTTCCATTTCAAGTGGAGAACTTCGGGGAAAAAATTGAATCAACGGAGTTGTTGTTCTTTGGAGCAAGCACTGAGCCCAGGAAAGGCTTGAGGCAATGTTTCATTACCACCACAAAGAGTGGGTAATCAACCCGACCACATTTTATATCACAGTTACCTTCCAAAAACCCTACAAACCCCAGCTGAAATAAAGTCTTTGTACCTCAGCAGTTAATCAACATTTAATTGTTATTAGAGTGATGTTTCCTCATTTTGCAATTCTGCAAGCACTGACTTCTGGCCTTTAAAATCAAACAGGAATCAAGACTAATTTCTCACTTCACTGGATTTACAAGAGGAGCCAAAATAATTCACAGCCAGTCAAAATGCAGCCACAAAAGTCATTACCATACCTTCTTCCCACTCTCAGCATTGTATTTGTCCAGCAAAGCCTGGATACGGGCTCCATAGTTAGGATGAACATCAGTGAAGTTTTTCACCTGAACGGGAAGACAAAACAGAAAAGGCAATGAGAACTTCTTCCTCCACCTCGAAAGGATTGTTTACCACATTCCCTGGGCTACAAGCAGCAGGTATCATAAGGAAGAAAAGGTTAATTCTGATCGGTCATAGACTAAGATATGAACATCTTCAAACACTGTTTCTGTTATCTCACACAGAGCTCACTCCCAATTTAAACAAAGTTGCCCTGGGAAGGATAAGGATCCAATCCCTCCTTGGCCCTCACTGCCTTCTCCTTGTTTAGAGCAAAACCTTACTCTGGCACTCATCTGATTTTTGAAACACCAAGCTAAACACGTGTTCAACATCTATCCAATTCTTCCCCCCAGGGAAAAGTTACTTTAACGTGTTATATATTGATGTTATATCGCGTAAACAGGCACATATTTGAGAATTCCTGCCTAAGAAAAAATCCAGCCTTTTCAGAGAATTCCTGATCTTCCTTTCCAGGAGCCATTATGACAAAGTTATTAGACTGGTAGAAAACCAGGAATAAACCCCCAAGAGGGCACTTACAGCCCGTTTCTGAATGAAGAGCTGGGCATCCTTCAGGTGATCTGCAATGTTTTTACACAGCCTCTGGCGCTCTTCCTCGTTCAGCACTTTGAGGTAGAATTCTCGCACCTGCCCATTGGAAAAAAAAAAAAAAGAGGTTTATTTTGAAATTCCCAAGAGTGACTAAGAGTAGCTTTCACTTTCTAGTCAAGCTACACTTAAAATACTCAAAATATTTAAAAAGGCAACCGATCTGTGAGAGTTTTTCTTTGGCAAGCCTGCCAACAACTTCTCCAGACGCTAATGGCAAGAAGACACATCAGAGCCTCTACATAACCCATGCCCAAAATCTGGATTTCAAATTCTGTGAGAACTCTACACACACACCCCCTACACACTCCTCATGTGTGCCAAGCAGCACAAAGCCTTTCCACACCCCCACCTGGGTCACGTTGTCCTCATTGGCACTGTTGAAGCGCTGAACATCTCCCGAGGCAAACACGCGGCTCTCCTTGAGCTGGGGCTGATCCTCGGGACCAGTGAAGCTGTTTGGGTAATAATTTGGGGCACCACCTGGGGAAAAAAAAACAGAATCCCAAAACCAAATCAATCAGATGGCAGCACTCTCAAATAAGTCAGAAGACAGAGGATGTTTCTTTGCCTGGAGGAATCTAAATCAATTACTCAAGTTACGATTTGTTTCATTAAAAACAGTTGATAGCATTTTTCTGTCAACACCTTCAAGCCAGAACTTAACAGCACTTGCTACAAAGAGAATTTCCATAGCTTTTTTCAGGGAATATTGATTTGATTCAGAAATCAGAAAACCTGGCCACTCTCACAACAGTATTGCTCAGTTATAATAGACAAAGTCATGGTTGAAGTCTGAGGAAGTATAAAAACACATTGTCATTTGCATATTTGCATCTACAATGCTTCCCCGTGTAGGGGGTGTATTTCAAACACACAATGAACTTAGGGAACTGCATAAAAATAAACTTATTATCTGTTCTGGGACAAGAGCAGCTGCTCTCAAGTTCCTGTTTTTCAAATATTTCCCTCTCCTCCCTCAGCAAGTGTCTGAATTCATAGCCCAGAGGAACACATATTTTGGCACGAGCCGCGGCTTAAGTACATCCTTGTTTACTCTCAGGTGGAAAACAGCCACTATTGGGCAAACCCTGGCAGAACAGAAGCTGCTCAACAGAGGGGAAGTTACAGCTCTACTCTTGGCATTTTCACTTTTGTCTTTCACAATCTCTCAGAAATCTGAAAGCAAAGCAGTTTAGTGAAGCGAGCTGAGCATATCCAAGTCAGTCTTTCAAATCTGACTGCGGGTATTCTCCTGCAAACCCTCTTTCTGTGAAAACTTAACAAAAAGACCTTTAAACACAAGCTTCACTTGGTTTTTATACTTGTAAACAAAGTATCCCAAGCCTCCTTTCTTGCATTGACAGAGAAGATAAACACGTATTCTACACAAGCATGTAAAGATAACAAACACGGATTTTAAGCCCCCCTGCGAACAGAAGAGAATTCTGCAGCCCATGCCTGAGTATCATCATATTGAAAGCTGTTTTCCTGCCTACCTTGGTTGTCAGAAACAGTCATGGGCCCATCCCTCTGGTAGTTGGCCACCCTGGCTCTGAAGGGACAATTCACAGGGATCTGGAGATAGTTGGGGCCCAGGCGGTGCCTGTGGGTGTCAGGATACGAGAAGAGGCGTCCCTAAAACATCGATCACAAACGTTAACCACCACTTGTAAAAGACTGGGCCACGTCAACTCAAAAGCTTTCATAAGCAGCAAAGCAACCCCAGTGCTCCTCAGGTCAAAGCCTCCTGTTTACCTGCAGCATTTTGTCAGGGCTGGGCTCAATTCCAGGGGGCATGTTGCTAGGGTCATAGGCCATCTGTTCCACCTCTGCAAAGTAGTTGACAGGATTCCTGTTCAACACCAGCTTTCCCACAGGGATGAGAGGGTAGTCACCATGAGGCCAAATCTGTAAGACACAACGCACATCCAGTAAAATCAACATTATTACAGCATTATGCAGCTTAATTGCCAGGCAGAATTCACCCGATTTAAGTCTCGATTAAGAAAATACATTACTGAGGTTTTTTTCCCCCCCCTAACAAACATCGAGAAATGTCTTATTTTAAGAAGCCTTTTGCAATTAATACAGGGAATTAATGCAACTTATTTCGTCACCCCAGCATAATCTCAGCACTTGAGCACTTGAATGAAATACCCGCAGGCCCTTGAAAAGCTGCCTAGGGAAGCAGGGCGTGGGTGGAACTGGTGGCACAAATGTTTTCAGCTACTCCAAAATGCTTAACTGGCCTTTTCTTTGCCATCTGAGCTGCACTTTTAAGCTCAAAGGTCTTTAGCCACTCGGGGAGAGCAGTGTTAGAGGTAAAGAAGAGCACTACAGGTTTATGTCAGCATCCTTCAACGAGGCATTCCTAGGAACAGCTGCTGGGAGTGGGACAAAATGAGACCAGCAAGGCTCAGGGTGTGACTCTGATCTGAGATCACACTTCTGAAGTGCCATGGGATCTACAGGCCTGGAATCAAGCCCTGTCCCTATTTCCCTGAGGAAGAGCAACATCAGATAGAACACGGCTACAGTTTCATCTCCAGAATTTCTGGCTCATCGTGGCTCGACAATAAAGAACACGCTCAAAAACCACCTGCAGCTGAATATTCCCAGCAGTAGCAGACATACCTTAGTCAAATCAAAAGGATTAAATGGAAACTTCTCTGCTTCTTCAAAGGTCATAACCTGAATGTAGAAGGACCACGAGGGATAGTTCCCCTTGGCAATGGCATTGTAAAGGTCCCGTATGGCATAATCAGGATCGGTAGAAGCCAATCTTCCTGCTTCTTCCACAGAAAGGTTTTTGATGCCCTGGTCAGTCTAAAAGCAACAAAAGCACCACTTACAGCATGCAGGAAGCACTACAGAGATCATCATTCGGGATGAATTTTAACAAGATTTATAATCCAAGAACGAGACTGCCCAAGCTCTAACTTCCAGTAACCTGAGTTTAGATTTACAGTTCATTCAACAGCCGCCTTCCAGATAAAAATCAGTTCACTGACAGTGCTCCACTAACAAGACACAGATGCCCAAAGAAGAGTTTTTTACAGTCTAGGAAATGATTACTGTGCTAGCAAGAAGAAAGATGCCTCTCCTATTGGTTAAAGGTATGAAACTGATATTAAACAAGGGCTCTACACACCTTTGAGCCTGAATTAAACTTGAAAAGTCACAGAGCATCGTGGTTTTTACCCAATGTGATGTACAGTTCCAACACACAACTGGAGGACAAAAAAAAGATCAATACCTTGGCATGGAATTTGCAGTAAACTGCTCTTCCTTGAGCATTAACCAGTTTGAAAGTGTGCGATCCATATCCATTCATGTGGCGATAGCCATCGGGAATGCCACGATCACTGAACAGGAAAGACACCTGAAGAGAAGGATCAAACGCTATTAATGGGCTCATCAGATCAAGGAGAAAGTCTTCATTCCACACTAAGTTTATTTATTGCATTAATCTGCATCACTGGGAGCTATGTTAATGTTGTCAGGAATTCCTTGAGGAATTTCTGCTTTAGGTGTTAATGAAATAAAACTGATTTCCCCCTGTAAGCACAGATCATTTAAAATTACATTTAAATGAAACATAACTAAGACTATGTAGGCTTCTAGATCCAACATGGAAAAGAGAGAGTTAAAAACCTGCTGTCATAACATGATTTTCCTAATCATACAAAATAAAGTCACAGGAGAAGCTCACTTGATGCAAAGACTCAGGGCGAAGACTCCAGAAGTCCCACACCATGTCTGGATCCTTCAGATGAGTCTGAGGGTTCCTCTTTTGGCTGTGGATGAAGGATGGAAACTAATTTGTCCAGAAGTGGAGGAGGAAAAAGAGAGAAAAAAAAAAAGAAATTAAAGACAAAGCTGTAAGATCACTGAAGAAAAAAAAATCTTCTACTGCCATTCCCTTCCTGCAAACAAATTAATTCACAGACCAGTAAAATTAGGGTAATGTCAAACACTCGCAATTAGTATAAACAGAGATAAAGAATGCTTTCATTTTGTGGTTGATAAGGTGAGAGATAAAACTGTTCAGATTTGTATATCTGTATTTATGTGACTCATAAATGAATACAGAGCTACCATAAAACAGCTGTGCAGAACTCCTGCAAGAACTCAAGGAAAGCCCCCCTACCAAGTGCTGTTCAACTTATGCCAAAAAACAAAAAAAAATCCAGATTTAATAAAAAGAATTGGCAAGAAGCTTTTGAAGTGAAAAGTATGAAACCACATAAGTAACCAAGCTTCAGTTCTTTTATTTACTTTTGTTTAAGAACATCTTTCCAAGCAGGAAATGTTACCTCTGACAAACAACAAAATTTAAGTGCGTCAAAAGAGCAGCTTCTGCTTCTGAGAGAAGCCAGAACAAGACGTGAATGAACTTTTGGACCCTCTCACAAAGCACCCTCACCTTTGGTGCTTACTCACCAACATCGCATCCCGAATAAAGAAGATGGGAGTGTTGTTTCCCACAAGATCCCAATTCCCTTCTTCCGTGTAGAATTTCATGGCAAAGCCTCGGGGGTCACGAACTGTGTCGGCTGAGCCAGATTCTCCAGCTTGGAGAAATACATAAACATAGGGAAGTGTTAGGATATGAAATGCATGTAAATATAACCTGAAAACAGGCCACAAAAGCCTAAAAGGACAGGCTTTATTGCAGTCTTTTCCACACCGAGGAATTTTGGGAATATTTTCAACAATACTTCAGGCACCGTGAGTTTCCAAAGTGTGAACCCAGCCGAACACTCGGGCCACAGTTAAAAGGAGGAAAAAACGAGTATATCCACTTGAACCAATTAAGAGTGGAATTTGCATTATCGCTAAGAGAGACATCATCAGATTATAAGGCTGAATCATCTAAACCCACGTTTGTTTCTGTGCACCAAATCCCAGTGGGAAAGCTCTCCTTTGGAAGGTAGCAATCTAACCAGCGTGCCCAATAAAAAAACACCATGGAAGAGCTGTAATCCTTTTAATTCCTCCTGCTTCATCCAGGATGGGATTTTCAGTGGGAATTTAGACCAGAGCACGAGCGCCTAGCACAACACCTGAGCAGAAGTGCTCCAGAAGTGCTCGGAACGGCTGATGCTGAACGGTGATGAAATCAGCAGGACGCTCATTCTCTCGTTAAAAACCTTGTGTATTCCAGAGCAGCAGGGAGGAAACGTGCCCAAACAGGGCAGGGAAAGGCAAGGGGAGGATGCAACAACCTGCTCCAGCAGCAGTCCACATTTCAAACTCAGCCCCATGTCCTTACCCTGTGCAACACTCAGGACACCCCCTAAATCCCCTAAAAGGGATTTAACACTGGAAACAGCCTACAGGCCAAAACCAGCAGCTCCCTGAGCCTCGCTGGACTACTTTTCTTCTCTCCAATACTTCCAGAACTGAATCCTCATTAGGATTTCTTTTCTTTTAAATACATACACATCATGAATTATAATTTTTCTGTCAGATAAGCTACTGATCACAATTAGCTTCAACTAATAGCATTTAAGATGTTGCTAGTTTGTGCATTCCAATCTTTAAGAAATCAGAGTTTGTTTATGGAAGACTGTTTATTTTTCTTTGCCCTGCATTTAGGTTACATCATTCATCCCCAAAATATTCCTGCAGCGTAAGAGATTACAGGTATTTAACTTGCAAGTGTTGACTGTGATCCAAGCAGGAACAAAGCAAGCTTTCTGTCAGAAAAAAACAGCTCTTGGGCTGCCCTCCCTCTCACATTTCAGACAGAAAAATGTCTCCAGAGAGCTCCGACAGAAAGGGGCAAAAACTGCTTAAGGTGTCCCACCTAAGTGAATTTCAGAGAAGAGGAACTGACGGGAAGAAAGCATTTCAAACACCCTGAAGTGCCCCACAGTGCAAACACTGCTCTCAGGGCACACGTGTAGAAGCCACAAAGGGAATTCAGAGCCTTACCAACGGTGGAGAAGCGGATGGCAAGCGGAGTCCTCTTCCCAATGTGCTCAAACACCTTTGCCTTACAGTACTGGGTGATATCATGGGTGACTTCAAAATAGCCAAAGGCTCCTGAACAACAGCAAGTTCAAAATATCAGATCTAGGCACCTTCCTTCCACTCACAACTTGTCTGTTACCATACAACTTCAAGTCAAAGGGAAACATGGAAACACGCCAATTTAAACAACGCTCTAAACACCCCGTTTACTTTCACAAAATTAAACTGATTTAACACAAACTATTTGCTCATTCTCTCCTCCTTAATTCTCTCTCTTAGCAGCTCCCAGCAGCAGCAAGGAAGATGCTCCTCTGCCAAGATCTGTGTATTTATCTGGGAGCAAGGCAGGTATTTCTTTAATCCTGCTATGTGTTGCAGAATTTTTGGTGCACCTGTAAGCTGGGTGAAGCAACAGAACCCTTCCCACCCCCACAGAGGAACTTTTCCCATGTACATTCACATTTTAAATACAGCCCCACGTCTGCTCCTTCTAGGGCAATGCATAACAAAAATCGAGGTACTAATTCTACCTTGCTAAGATCAATAATGACTTTTTTAAAAGGTTTAGGGTTTTCTAATTTAAATATTAGATCATCAGCTTGCTTTGGCAGACATACATTAGAAGACAAAGCCAAATTCTCTATTAAATAACATGACAACAACATTAAATAGAGATGGGGTGGAACAGACAGAGGAAGCAGAGACTACAGCAAATACAATAAAAATTGAAGGGCTATAACCACATTTTCTCTCATTTTTGTCAACAAATTTTCAGTGCTTCGAGTTTTGGCGCTGAGTTCTTTTAAACCAGGTCTTATCACTGTTGTTTATGTAGATTTATTATAGCTGGTAACACTAAATTAGAGATAACCATGTAGTTTATGTATCACAATGTACAAAAGCTCAAAAGCTCTTTAATTCTACACAGAGAAAATATGTGATTTTAAACATACCTGCCCCTTTGGCATGCACAACCCTCTCAGGAATCCTCTCTCTGTCAAAGTGAGCCATCTCATCAGTGAAAACAACATCTTGGACAAGAAGAGGTCCACGTGGCCCCACGGTCAGGACATTCAGCTTATCCCCAATGGGGTTCCCAGCTCCGGTGGTCAGGACATCTGGTTTCTGGCAGCAAGAGAAAGTCAGTGTCACCACCAGAAATTAAAAACCCTCTGGATCTGAGGCACACAACTGCACGACTGCTCAACCATTGCACGTCACAGAACAGATCGACAAGAAGTGGCAAAATGACTTCAGATTCTTGAGGAAGTTACAGAAAATACAGATGTTTATCTAAATCACAGAGCTAGGTTTAGGCTGATTTAAGAAGGGGAGTTCAAGTCGTGAAAATCCAGGAATGTTTTCCATGGTTCAGAAGTATTTCTTCTTCAGACTACTGATCTTGCTTCAAGAAAAATATGGGATGGGATGGGAAAAAAAAAACTAAAAAAGGAGCAGCTGATGGAAAATAAGGGAGAAAGGAGAGGAAGAAGAAGGTGATGTCAGCACAGGGGCAGAGGCATAAGGAAAGAGCTCCAGCCAGACTAAAAGGGGTTTTCCATGATTACTGTTGGTCTGGAAGAGCTATGGAAAATAACAGAAGCAGGAACACCTGAGGAATCATCATTTTAGACTCCTGGACCGTGGAAGGACTAAGATTAACACAAGCCCTAAGAAGCTCTGCTGCCAGGAAATGTCCTGCACCTTCAAGAAACACCTGCACTATAATTGAGTGTACTCCTACTTTCTCATGAAAAGATTCCAGCAGAAAAGACTTTATCTGCACCACACGTGAGGTTATCTGCTCCTCTAAGGCAACATTCCCCTTTTACTGGGTGCTGGAGAAAATGTAGTGAGAAAGGCACATCAGTTTTTCCCAGAGTACATTTATTGTTAGGGGCCAGTTGTTTGTGAAGGACTTGGTAGGACAGAAAACAAGTTAAGGACAAAGGGGAAAAAAAATAAAGTAAATAAAGAAAAAAATTTGCAACAGGACGAGCTCAAACAGCAGAGTCACAGATCACGACCAGCTGCCAATAAATCCATCACACTTTGCACTGAAGTGGTATAATTCCATATGAGCTCTCTATCCATAACGTGCTACCTGAAGCCTCCACACACCTGAACCCCACCAGCACAAACTCCCTCAGCCCCTCCTGACCAGTTCTCCTCCTCTTAAAGTTCTATGAATGAAAAGGGATGGTGGAGAGAAAGAAAAAGCAATTTTTGATGAGAAAAGCCTTCACTACTCTTAACAGCGACTTCGTGGGGCTCCAATTCTCGCCCCAAGTTCTGCTTTAAGGGGTTAATTACTGCAAACAGAAAAAATTCCCCTCTGATAGAAGACTTTTTCCCCTCCAAGAGGCAACCCACAAAGCAGGGAAAGAACAATTATTGACATCCACACCCAGAGCTCTGGCAGAGAACACAGGGAGTTCCAGACACCTCTGTTTCACTCAGATCCATATAAAATAACCACATAAAAGACATTTGACAGGATAAACTCATTTCCACTGTGTTCCTACTAATGTGCAACACACGCTGCTCCAGCTGGCTTGAATTCCCAAAATATCCAAGTTCTTTACTCTTCCTTCACCACTTCATTAGCATAAAGCTTCAAGCATAAATCCAACTCCTTTGGGATGCCTGGAATACTCACCTACACTGAAATCTGTATGAACATTTTAAAAGACAGTATGTAACTGGTTATGAACGTGATGGTCAGAAACTTACAGGAAAGTTACCATAAATAAAGCTAAATTGGTATTTTAAGTCAAAGAAACATCTGCCTCAATCAAAAGGTTATCCATAGTTTGTCATGGGAAATATGCAAGAGCAGAAATTGTTCTCAGTATATTTTCCACCACTTATTTATTACAGGCAAGACCATTCTGTAATGCCAATATTTAAGAAGCAGTTGCTAAAACTACACCTTGGTGACAAAAAAATGTGACTACCAAAAAAAATTAACAGCTTTGTGGCTGTTCAGTCTCTTTTATGTAGGCAGACTTTCTAGTGTTCACGTTTGAAGAATAGTTATTTATTTAATGGTAGGAGATATTCACTTTAGTTTCAGGACAATGTCATGTGGGGCACACAAAGAAAGTTCCAGAGAGGGGGAAAAAAACCCCCCACGCTCCACCATAGTTTAAAGAAGAATTTTCAAACTACTTTTAGACCTGAGTTTGTTTGATGCTTGTGTTTTCATACGGTTGGGAGCTGCACGCAGTCCAAACCCTGACAGATAAGAACTTTTTAACCTGTGTTTCATCACAGCACCAGCCTGCCACGACAGAAAGAAGGGAAGCAAAGCCAGGAGAATTTTAGTCGCTGCTGTGGTAAACAGCACACATCAAAGTACACACTTCCAGGCATTACTGATACTTTGTACCTTATACAACTCACTTTAAAATTCTAATAAGTCCTCCCTACTTTCTATCTTAAAGTCTCATGACTCCTTATGCAACACAGACTTTGGGTTGTCTCCCAATCTCCAAATTAACCTTGGCCTCTTTTCAAACACTGCTCTTTGCTACAGACATCCCTACAAAAATTACTCATGGATAGAAAAGGAACTATTATGACACATGCTAGGATATGATGGAGTCACAAGTTATCAGGTAGTTTTTGCACTCTACCTTTGAGAACACAGAGGGGAAAAAAAATTAAGATGACTTAACAAATACTGGCAACTGAGGCATCCACTTGCATCTTGTAAGACTGCCTCTTAAAACCAGCAGAAAGTGAATTTAGTGGCAAATACACGTTTCTGTCAGAAACCACGTGTGGAAACTGCCACAGTGATTTGATGAAGAAGAAGGGAAATCAACTCTTGCAACATTTATACATTAACCTGAATATTTTGGGGTCTATTCTAGATCTCCATGTTGATTACATGCCCTTATGATTTCAGTCAACCACTTGTCCCAGTCCACTTCATACAATCACGGAATGGTTTGGGTGGGAAGGGACCTTCAAGGTCACTGAATTCCACCCACCCTGTCATGGGCGGGGACACTTTCCACTATCCCAGGGTGCTCCAAGCCCCGTCCAACCTGGCCTCGGACACTTCCAGGGATGGGGCAGCCACAGCTTCTCTGGGCAACCTGTGCCAGTGTCTCACCACTCTCACAGGGAATAATTTCTTCGTAAAAAAATTCACTTCGTTCTGGTCAGCAAGTCCATGCAGAATATGCCGAGTTGGAAGGGAGACACAAGGATCATCGAGTCCAACTCCCGGCCCTGCACACACTGCCGAACGTGCTTTATCCTTTCTTTTATCCCCTCGTTACATTTTCACAGGGCTCTACCGCCGTGGCAGCAAACCGAACCGCAAACTTCCGATTTAAGGCGGGAAAACAAAAATAAATCCCCACCGTCCACCCCTGCCCGCGGAGCCGCGGCTCGGGCGCGGCGCAGCCCCGGCGCTGCCTGGAAGGAGCAGCCGGGGCCAGGCAGCGCTGACCGCCCTTGTCGCTCCGGGCCAGCTGGCAGCCTCCATCCCTCCGTGCCTCGGTGTTCCCGGGCGCAGCTCCAAGGCGTGGGGG
>VZTA01001926.1:139773-157955 GCA_013398855.1 Mohoua ochrocephala
CGAAGAGGCAGCGGCGGGGAGGTCAGGCCGTGGCCCGGTCACGCTGTCACCCCTCGGGGACCCTGCGCCGCCACCGCGTCCCGCCCGCAGCACGCGCGGGTAGCGGGAGGCAGCGCCACTACATCTCCGGCTCCCGGCCTGCGCCCGCCCCCCGCTACCCCCTCCACCAATAGGATCGCTGCCAGGGGCCAGCGCGAGTTTCTATTGGTCTAAAGGTACGTCAATCAGGCGCGGGGAGGTCCCGCCCACTTCTCCCGCTGAGGGGACAGAGGCGGGCGGCGCTGTCGCGTCCCTTCGAAATTCCGAGGAAATTAACCCTTATAGAGCTGCGAAAGGCATCTTTCGGCTGCAATTCCATTGTTGAGGTGCCGGAGCTTTCTAAAACTGCTGCTGATGGTGGAGGCGTTGTTCAGTGACGAGAAGTCACAGGCTCGGCACTGCGAAAGCTGCGCGTTACTTACGGAGTTTCTGAGGCAGGGTTCGTTTCAGCGGGGAAAAAAAATGTTTTTAAGTTGCAAAATCAAAGCGACCGGTATATAACTATATAAATTATGTTCGTGTATAACTATATACAGGCTCATTCTTGTATTGGTGCCTGAAATGGGGTACGGGTTATTCATTAACTTTGGTCATAATTCATATGTGCTCAATATTAACGAGCATTTCTTTGGAGACCGGAATTTTTAACCTTAAAAACCCATCCATTTCTGAGTTATGTGGTTATGCTTACAAATTATGGGCGAACAGGACAGCTGTAGTTTTGATAATACTGCAGGAGGTCCCTGGCTTGGTGCCTAATACATGTACTGTGGATGATAAAAGTGGTAAAAAGCTGCTTATTTTTCCTATTCCTGAGGTAAAGTCTTTGAACAAAATGAATAATCCAACTTAAACTCCTTACCTGCAAGATTATATCTCCATTCTTTCTCTGAATAGGTACAAAGAGTTGTCCAACTCATTATTTCAAGTAAGCAATTGCTCTATCTAGTATGTGTTATTATGGATTAGAGGGTTAAAGCTCTCAAATTCAGGTCCGTGCTATATCCCTGATTCTATTCCTTTTCCTCAGAGTTAAGAACAGCAAACTCCTTTTTTTTTTTTTCCTGCTTCACCCTTTATTGGGACATTTCTTTTATGTCTTGAAGTCTCATGATCTTTTCTGCTTCAACATGACAACCAACATCATAAAGAAGAGCAAGAACGATGACTTAAGTTTCTCATATTTTTATACAAAATATACATCAGCAGGCTACACCTACCACGCCTAGGTTTAATATTAGGATTGCCCACACACAGGTTGTTTTTTTTTTTTAATCAATAATTGCTATTTCAGTTTGCTTAACCAGCAAATTGGGTGAAATGGGGACATCTTCACGAACAGTTAATATTTGCTTTTCCTGTAAAGTTTAACGCTTTGCATTTTAAGCAGGCCAACACGTTTAGATAAACTCAGTGGTCACAAACCTGTTTCAGAGTAAGAGTAACTCGCAAAAAACTTCTTCTCTTTCCTTACCTATCAACCCTTCTTATTACATGCTGAAGGAAAGGATACATGTGCATATACCTACGTGTATGCCTGCATTAAAAACCAAACAAACAAGAAGAGATTAAATATTGGCTAAGGAAATATGCAAAACCCAAAACAAAACCCAGAGGGGAGAGCAGGTGGCAACACCACCGGTGGCACACATTGCAAACAGTGTTTGCACTTCAGCTTAACTGAAACCAAGTGACTGCATTTCATGGGAAAGGTCACACACGAAGCTCAGCGTGACACAAATGCTTCTGTCCCTCGTCTTGCCCTAACTTTATGTCTTTTCAGGAAAAAAAGCAGTGAATGCTGGTTTGAATTCCACAGGCATCTGGCTGTGGGTGTCTTCATTTATTTCCTTTTCCCCCCCTCTCCTATCTTGATATTTGTTTCCTGCGGCACCTTCTTTGCCTGTGTGAGCCTCCTGTTATGTATCTGCATTAGCTAAACAAACTTCAAACAATTCCAAATTAATCGCCTTTATTTACCTGGGGAGACTGGTTCTCTGCTTCCACATGACTCTCTGAGGCATGATCCAAACCACACTTCGCCCTTAATTAAGATTTGGGGAGATTAAAAGACACGGTGCTGAGCTGTTTATGTTTTGTTGTATTTAAAGTGAGTTTAAACACAAACTGCGAGGTCAGTGTCACACACGATCGTGCTGTAAATAAAGTTTGCACATAGCTCAGTGATTTACACCCAAGGGAAGATCTAGCATTAGTTGGGTAGCAGGTCAGCAGTGCCTGTTCCTTTGCTAATGAAGTTCCCCAGGCACCCCAAGCTTTTTCATCCTACGTCTATCAGCCCTTTCTGGCTGCCTCGGTCCCTACCTCATGCCCGTGATTAAATCAGAGTTACAAATGTTCCCATGTTCCACAGAACCTCTGCAGGCTCTGAGTGCCTCTGCTACAGAGCCAGAGCGTTTAACTCCAGCACGGAGCATGGGGGGCAAAATGACTTGAAAAATAAAAAATCAGAAAAGAGAAGCACAAGAGAGAGCGTGCTCACTTCTTAATTAAACTGATTGTTGATGAGAACACTTACCACAGGACTGGGAGACTTATTGACCCTTCTACTAAAGATGTTCAAACTTGTATCTCCCAGAGGATCCAAATTATGTATCTACAGATGAGGCTTGGATACATTTCCTACCCTGAGCCACAAAGAATAAGCTCAGAAAAACATAAAAACTCTGATTTAGGCTCACATATTAAAAATATAATTGATATTACTGAGTATATTTTCAGTCACAAAGGAAATTCAGCTACTACATGTGGACCAGTTGTGAAATAATATAATGAATCTATTCTCAAGACCTGAAATAGTAATTGGCCTTTATAAATATCCAATATTTGTGTATTTGCAATAGCTCAGGAGCCTTTTCCACTCATCCTTCTGCTGTCATGCCTGGTGTAAACATCAGGGCACAGAAAAAGCATGGAAAGAGCAACAAAGAATAATAACATGACAGAGGACTGAGGGGTAGATATGGCAACTACAGACAGAAGAAGTAGGTTGCTATTACATTTTAGGAAAAACCCAGACATTTATGAATAGAAACAACAGGTTAATGTCCATTTTAATGCAATAAACAGAACATTCTGTCTGTGCTGATTGCCAACACACACCCAGGGCAATTTTATATCTCAAGCTGGCAATTACACAGACATGAAGTTCACACTGTGAAAGGTCAGCCAGCCTCTGGGTGACACGTGCTGAGGTGTTGGGGACAGTCTGTGGTGTGAGGAGGTGGAATAAGAGATAGGTAATGATAAACCGGGGATCTCTGTGCGATAGGTCCGAACACATTCTGCAGCTTTGATGATAAGTTTGTCCTTCAGTAACTTGCCTTTTTAATTTTGTGCTTTCAGTCATCAGATCTAATGGAAAACGTGGAGAACACTGAAATACAGCATCTTCAGAGGAGGTGGACTCTAAGGGATCATTGAGGGGACAACGAGGTAAGCAGGCAGGAAGTAAAACCTGGCTTTTATGGGAAATAGCACATTGGACTGTCATTGGACAGTGAGATACTGAGATGCATAGAAAACTTGTAAAATCATGTAGAAAAAACATCAAGAAAATGCAGAAGGGAAACCTTACTTTGTATTCGTAATTTTCCACCGTCTTCTGCTGTAGTTATTAGGGCAAGGTCTCAATTGAAACTACTAGAAAAAGAAAAAGATTATCCTCAAATGTAGAAAAGTGTGTTAGAATAATAGTAATTTATATGTTTCAAACATGTCTTTCTTTGCTTCTCTCATTCTCCATAGACGAGAATGACTTCAGTGATTTTGGAGCAGTTGTCCTCAACCTTTGTGGTTTGCGTGGGGTTAGTAAATGCCAGTGGTGCTAGACCTAGTCCTTTTTTACCAAAAATAGAATTTAATTAATCTATATTAATTGTTTCTACTAATGTGTTGCTTTTCATAAACAGTGCTCGTGATCATCATTATCAAGAAGTTGTGTTTCCTACTTAGTGCTGGAAGAACAGCTGCGATCTACTCCTCGAGATCAGTGAAGGATCAAAAATAGAGTAAGAAATGCAGCACTTTTCGGGTAGTGGGGCGTTCAAACATCTTTAGCATCCTGGATACCTCAGTTCTGTGGTTTTACTCCTCAAAACAACGTCATTAAAATGATTTCACATCGTAGACACACAGTTCTCTTTTGTTACTGCAGATTTGATTTCCTTTCAAGTTAGAGCACCCACATGAACGCTTTTCTCCATTTGTTCTCTTTGTTATTAGCAGCATTGTCTGAGGCACCTACCCAGTGGCAGTTAATAAAACCCCAGTTTGGGAACCTGATTTTGCCCATTAAAGCTTCATTCTGCATAAGAAAAGATTTAAAGCTAGACACAGCCATATTTTGTTCTGTTGTTACGATCAGAAGCTCTTAAGCTTCTAAATGGGTCAACCATCAGTATGACTGAGTCACATGTTCTTTAAATTAGTCAAGTGCTTAATTAGCATGCTGGATGTTTGCATGTATAAATATAGATGTTTGATCCAAGAGATACCTTGATACAATAGGTGCCATTTCATGTGTTCCAATTCCACAGAAAGAGGGGAATCCTAAATGAACTGAGCTTGAATTTGCAGAAAATTAAAGGCAATTAAAAATGTTGTCTGCCCAGCAGGACTGGAAAATCAGGCTATTCTTTCATTGCCAGGAAAAATGAGATACATGCCTTTGAAAATTTTGGAGGTACGTGTGTAGCTCAATGCATCAGTAGGGCTCTAGGCTGATACATAGAGATTATTGATAATAACTCATTAACACCCGCGATGATGGATTTCAACATGGCTCACACCTCAAATTTCAGTTAGTTTTGGTACTAAAACAACCTTAAAATTTCCTCTTTACGGCGGTCATTTCTGAATTTTCTTGTGAATATGGTGCTGGCTGGAAAATAAAATATCATCATAGGCAGCTTATGGGGAAAACAACAACAACAACAACAACAAACACAGCAGCCCGTGGAATGGCAACAAACCAGATGGATTTGTGGTAACCACAGCAAATATGGATGCTGGGGAACAAGGAAAGGCAAAGAAGCAGATTTGTGAGGTTCTGAGAGAGGAAATGTCACTGTCTTTGAAACCAATAGGCAAGGAGGTAGAAATTCTCCAGACTTGATCTCCTCGCTGAGGCACAAGTGAGAGATTTGAGTCAGGCAGCCCATGGTGTTTAGGTGTCCTGAGAAAGGCTGCACTGATCCCTCCCTGCCTCGGTGAGTTGGGAAAGATGGGACGCCCTGCAAGCAGAGGGACATCAAAGGCTCTCACCGGGCATGTGACAATGGTGGCAGGCACACATGGCATCTGTGTGCCAGAGCATCAGCAAGCACTCCACATGTGTAATGATCCACTGCCGACTGGATGGGTCGGGTTCCCGTGGAATCACCCACAGGGAATCGCTGCAAATGCCCAGGGTAGAGACAGCCTGCAAGATCCCATTAAAATAGCATTTTCTAGGTGTTCGTAATCCAAATGTAGTTTAATATGTTTTCTCTTTCACTTTTTTTGTCCTGAAAACACACACACACACACATATTAAAATATTTAACTTGATTCATTTCCGGTGTCTCTAGCTGATCAATAGATGCTAAACATAACTGATTTTTTAAAGATAATA
Source organism: Mohoua ochrocephala (assembly GCA_013398855.1). NCBI lineage: Eukaryota > Metazoa > Chordata > Aves > Passeriformes > Acanthizidae > Mohoua > Mohoua ochrocephala. The sequence goes on from VZTA01001926.1 coordinate 145,448, forward strand.
TCAGTGAATTGCAAAATAAAGGCAGTTTTAAAAATCTGCTTTATTATAGAGGATGGATGTAGCTGTCTCTTGAGGTGCCCTGTTTAAGAGCAATAACAGCCACTGAGGTTTGTCCCTTGAGATGGTGGCAAATAGAACCCAGGGAATAATTAATCCTAGGGCACCAGCACACTAATTAGTATTGCTGGAACTGATAGGAGTTTCAGTACCTTTGAAAATCTGTTTGTATTTTGATGTGAATATTTTAGCCTTTATTTTTTCCACTCGAAGTAGCTGCCATTCTCAGTCTATTTTCCATCATAATAGGAGACATCTAAGGATGGAAGAGTGGCAAAAAGTAAACCACCTGCTTAAACATCTTCATTCTGACACCATGAAAAACCACAAAAAATCCTGGGGTTAGTAGGATATTACATAAATACGAAATAACTCTTCCAGCCTGGACTAATTGATGCAGCCCAGTGCCTGCCATCTGGCCAGCAGTGTGCTGGTGCCCTTTGCCCCAGCTGTCAGCACTTGAGTTGTTGTTCCAGTCATTGCCTAAAAAGCAATTTTTCACACTGCCTAGTTCTAGATCATTTTGGGTTGCAAAGATGGCCGCTGTTTTGTTTAACATTTACACAATTGCCAGGGACCTGCTTCTGAATTAAAGTCCTGGACAAGCCCTTGGCTGTTGTGGCCACAGGTATGCTCCTGGAAAACAAACAGGGGATTTTTTTTCTGCTCTTTAAGCCAAAATTCTCTTCTGTACATTTGAACTCATTTTTCTGTTCACAGAAAATCCATTGCCTCAAGTAGGTAAGTTGGAAGTATGGAAGCTCGAAATATACTAAAAAAGAAAAGCAAAATAATTCCATAACTACACCATCTTTACAGCATTTAGTTAGACATTGACTTCAGTTTTAGACATCCTAAAGACTGCCAGCTTTTGATGTGTTTAAGAGCTGTGTTTCTAAGATGTTCATCTTCTTTACAAAAGTTGCTAAAATAATTATTTTGACCTATCATGGAAACTGTAACAAATTATTAGTGTGTTTTGGGGTTTTTTTTCCCTGGAGATTGATGCTGAGCTACCAGGTTAATTGACATGTTTCTTTCCAGCTCCTAATTGCTGCCTGCACCCTGGCCGGACGTTTACAAGATATTTACAAGAGGTTTACAAGCCCTTTGCACTGCCAAGAAACTTACGGTGTAGGGATAAAAATGAAATACAGATCATAACTTCCAAACCACCAAACTCATAAACGCACTAAACCCTCCTGCACAGACCTACAGGGATCTATCAGCATTCCTACCCAGCTTTGGTTATGGGCATTTCCTATTTTCCTTGGATTGAGGGCAGTGGTTGAGCAGCACAATTGGGTCTTGACCTGTAACGTAGACTTCCAAACAATTTAAAGAGGAATACACTTTTTTTTTCACTTTGTTTTTCCAATACTTCCAGTCTAGAAATGTTTGATAAATTTTTACAGCCACAAGAAAGAGCACTACATCATATTAAGCATGGAAATTAGGCCTAGTTGTGACCACCAACTACTTTTGATTCCCCCAGAGTGAAAACAACTCTTTTTCAGTAGTCCTCTGGTTATCATATTATTTGAGAAGGTTCTTTTTTTCCCCTTTTCTTTTGCTGTTAGTATGGTAAGGAAGTTCTTTACTTGTTTTCGCAGTGTGCTAATCCCTCTTCCCTTTGGTGTTTTTATCCATAGGCATTGCTGAAACTGAAAATAGTTTTCAAGATATGGAAGGCTGAGATATCTTGATTTTTTGCCTGCATGACAGATTCCTGAGGCTTTTCGCTGTCTTCCTCCACAATGAAGGTTTCCTCCTTTTCCTCCTCACCACTCCTAGGGTTTGCAACACCAATATTTCCTATCCCATTGTGCTTGAGAATTGACTTTAAGTATTCCCCTGTGGCCTGGAGGCAGACCTTGGTCTATCCCCCTCTAATTTGCTGCATTTGAACGGGGAGGTTTTGCTGTGATCCATAATGACTTATCCTACAATAGCCGCCCTCCATTCTTCATTTAATTTAATCCTTTTGTCACCTTCTGATCCATTTCTGACTCACCATTTTATTGAGTGCTGATGGCTCCTGGCACCAGCCTCACTTTTACTGAATCATCCAGACTGCTCCTATATTTTTTGGGGGGATCGGTTCGTGGCTGTGCAATGCACAGAACACTGCAGAGCACTGTGACACTTCCATCGCAGGTGATGTGTCCCGGGAATGCCTTCCCAATGACGCAGGCAGGGGGGGAAAAAAGGGAGTGGGTCATTATCTCCCCGTTACTTCCAGCGTGTGTTTCATCCTGAGTGGCAATAACAAATTGGCCCGTGTCAGCCGTCTCCTGGTTGGAGAAATATTCCTGGGTTATGTGATAACGAGGATCCCTGTGTCAGGGCTGAAATTAGGGATCCGAGGAGGTGGCTGGCGTTATGTTTATCCAGGCTGCACCTTGACAAGGTGGTTCCTGAGCTGACAGTGCTAATTAACAACGCGTGCCTGTACCGAGCTGACAATTAGGTTTGAAACCTTAGCATGGAATAGTTTCCCTAATGTTTTTTTTTTCCCAGGATTTTACTTTTTGAGGTTGGAAGTCTGCCTGTTCTTCTGCTGCAGGAAAACCACGGTGGGATACACGTTCTGCATCTTCACAAGATGGGTGAGATGGCAAAAGATTGGTCATTGACATAAAAACTGGGAAGGAGGATGATGGAAAAGCGTGACCAGGGCATGATGGAAGGTACTTTCTCACCAGCATATCAGAAAGTTTCCATTAATTACTACACTCACTTGGCAGTAAATGTCCAGCTACAAATTCCTGCTCCCAACATACTGAGATTAAGTCTTCTCATTGAGAAAGGTTTCTAAAATTTTTAGTAAGGGTAATATAATTTAGTAGTGAATACTAGAATACTGTTACAATATGATATAGAATAAAAAGATTTCTTTGAAACTTTTTTACAGATTCTGTGAGAGAAAAACAAAGATTTTTCCTCTATCTCAAACTTTCATGTTTTAGTGGCCTACTAGTGGTACAAAGCTTGGGTTTCTGGCTTGTTTTTCTTTCTAAAAAAAGCAAATGTTAATGGTCATGCTGGGTGAGTTATATCACATTTTTCACATAGGACTTAGAGATTTTAGATATAACTCTATAAAAATTTTAGCCTTATTTGGGGCAACTAAATTAGAATTAGATGCTATTGATTCTGAGCTATTTAAACAATTTGAAATATACCTCAAACTGAAAAATTTATAGCATTCTATTGCAGGTTTACGTGCAGGTAAGCTAAGTTTTCTGGTGTATAGTGGAAAGGGTGAAGAAACTCTTGAGTTTACCAGAGAAATCAGAGAAAAGAAGATTAGAGGTCATGAAGTAAAAAGGTAGGAAGTTCTTAGTGAAAAGAGAATTCTGCAATTGAAGATGTTTTGTTGTGGGTTTTCCCCCTTTATTCTAACGTGTTTGGCATTTTTTAGTAATTATTTTGTTGCTGGAAATACTGAATCATTGTAGCTTTTTCCCACAAACATGTTTGAACTTTACAGAATATATTCCAATTCAAGGTGAGGCACCTGAAGCCTCAAAGGTTTTTTTATTCGCTCCTCACTTAGGGCAAGGTAGAAAAACACAGTGGCAAAGTTTCACTCCCACACTGCACTTCCCTTTGTGGAAAAATCCCTGCCACGGTGCCGAGTCTGTCTTGCCGGTGAAGAGAAAGGGGTGTCACCCTCCCCCTTCCAGAGGCTGTAGGCTGAGGATAAGGAAAGAAAGCAGATTTCCATTTTGAGTTTTATAAATAGAAAGGTGGCAGCTTTGCTAGCACGCGGTCGGGATGTTACTCCGGGCATCCTGCAGCTCTTCCAAGCAGTTACGTGTGTGAGGTGCGGCACATGCTGGTCCCTCGGTGAGGCAAGGACCTTGTGGCAGCGTCACATCGTGGGGACAGCACCGCCTGTGCCGCGCAGGCAGCGCCTCCTCAGAGCTCACACACATCCCCATCCCACGAGGAGTGCCAGACAGCCCTCGTTCGCACGGCTCTTCCTTCATCTTTCCCCCGAGCATCCCTCATTTCGGTAATTTTGGAGCTCCCACGCGTCTGACGGACAACCTGGAGCAGTTTCCATGCGGCGCTGTTGCGGCATTGCGGCCTCAAGAGGGAGGCAGCGGGTTACGCGACAAGGCAAAGCTGCTAATCCTCTCAAGTTTGGGATTCCTTGGGAAAAGAAAGGTTTTAGCACGACCAGGGGGAAGCAGAATTTAGGCACAGCCGGGGTAGATTATGACGGTGTAGTAGCTAGGAAGCTGTTGCTACACTGGTGTATTCCAGCACACAACAAACACCGCAGCTGTTGTCCGAGGGTCCTGAATGATCCCAGGCAAGGCAGATGTGGATTTTGACCTTGAAAGTCCTCTATAATTTGTCTTCAATTCTTTTCAGCACTGTTTGCCATTGTAAATAACCACTGATCTCAGCACGGCCTGATCAGCTTTGGGGCATCCACTTCACAGCACTCTTAGAGGGTAACACTTTATTTGGTTCCTTGGTAACTTCCTGACTGTTCAGGGCTATGAAAAATACAATATTTAGCTGTAATTATTTCTCTGTGGCTATTATTTCCATTGGCTTTGTAATCACGGTGATTGACTCTTGATAATGCTCTTGTCAATACCGTGTCCCTGGCCAACAGGGGAGAGCTGAGGATATGACCATTATTCCAGGAAACATGACACACATCCGTTGCAATCGATACACCCAATTTGCTCCATCAAGTGCCTCGTGAGACAGATTAATATTACAGCCAGTGAATGTAATAAGTAGTAATAAGTGCAATTTTGGCATGAACTTCTTCCAAATGTGTGAGTATTTTGGCACACAGGACTGCAGCAGGTTTCCACACAGACATGATATAGCAGAGGACCCCGTGACCAGATAACTGAGATTTCAGTGCCTCCAAAGACTTATTTTACACTTATTTTAGCTAATCATACACAGACTTGGCAGGCGTGGTGTTAGATCAGAGCTGAGGATCTGGGGAAGTTTATCCTGCCATAACTTTATAGCTGGATGTTATAAATGAGAAGCTGATAAATGCTGAAGAACAACATCGTTATCTGCAGCTATTTGGTAACGCCTGATGGCTCTCGGAATGTTCTGGTTGTTTCATCCCTGCATGAGGAAGAAAACGCAGGCACTGTAGAATTGTAATTAATAGCAAGAGTGAAATGGGAAGAGGAGGAGTGGGAGAAGAGGCCTCAGTAAGTTTCTGTACACCTTTTGTCTTGAATATTGTCGTGTGATGAAGTAAATAGTCTTTTATTCCCTTCATTTGATCTGGTTCCAGGTAAAATATTCCCCCCACCAACCCTCACTGATAAGATTTCTGACAGTGTTTGAGACAGTCTGATATTGTACCAAGTTTTTATCCAGGAATTTAATGCATTCCAGTCTAATCTTTCTTATTCTGACAGTTTTCTCCACCCTTTGTCATCACAATCATTTTATTGGGCAAATAATCCAACATAGATCCATAATTTTTGTAGTTCCATAACCTTTCCAAGTAGGGCCTACTATAAAACTTGCTCAGCTGTCTGGTGCACTTAAAAATAAAAAAGCATATTTATATTTTACCTCTTGTCTTCATGCACTCCAAATTTCAGGACATAAATGTTCAATGCTTGTTGAGCATTACATTTGAAATTAGATAAAATGTCATTGATTATTTCCAAGATTAGTTTAGCTTTTCTACTTCAAAATGTTTTCAAAACAAACGTGGAATAAATGCATTATAGCTGCTGGGGAGGGAGGCTGTTTCCTGCCTCTGAAAAGTGTAGGAAGCATCTTCAGGACTACTTTCATTCTTAGAAAGTGTTTGATTTAAAGATGCCTTAACCTACACAACGTGCGCTGAATTGAGAGAGATTGAAAACTAAATTAAAGATCAGAGCATTCAGCAGCAGTGCTGAAAGTTAGTGAGGGGAGGAATTCCAAATGTAGGCAGACTTTGGAAAGGGGGAGTTGTGTTGGAAACGGCTCCTCTGTGTATCCTTGGCAGTGGAAAGAGCAGGATTCATGGAACCCTTGTGGTGGTTGGAAAGCACCTCTGGAGATCATCTAATCCAACCCCCAAAGCAGGGTCAGCTAAAGCAGCTTGTCCAGGATTGTGTCCAGCTGGGTTTTGAGTATCTCTCAGGATGGAGATTCCAAAACCTCCCTGGGAAACCTGTTCCAGGTTTTCACCTGTTCCAGTGTTTTACCACCCTCACAGTAAAACGTGGAGGGGTTAAAGTTTAAATGGATTATTTTGTATTTCAGTGTGAGCCTACTGCTTCTTGTTCTTTCCCTGGACACCACTGAGAAGAGCCCACCTGTCTTTTTCCTTTTTTAATTCATCAGGTGTTTATACACAAAAATACTGTCCCACCTTCTCCAGAATGAACAGTCCCGGCCTCTCAGCCTCTCAAATGGCAGAAACTCCAGTCCCTTAATCATCTTTGTGTCCCTTTGATGGACTAATTCCAGTTTGTCCGTGCCTCTCTTGTACTGGAAAAGCCAGAGCTGGACTCCAACCCCATCTGAGTCTCATCAGCGCTGGGCAGAGGGAAGGATCGCCTCCTCCACCTGCTGGCAGTGCTTTTCCTGGGATGCTGCTGGCTTTCATTGCCACAAGGATGTATTCCCAGCTCACGTCCAACTTGTTTTCCAACAGACCTTTTTATCCAAAGTTGTTTTCCCACTTAGATTGAAAGGAGCCATTGTCCCGGTTTGAGAGAAAATTCGGAGGAGCGCTCTGGGAGGAACGTCTCCTCTATAGAAGGCAGGGTACAGCCACCCCTCCCCACCAGGGTCGGGAAAAAAAATTCCTCGAAGGAAAGTGAAAGAAGGGAAAAACCTATTTATTTAACAAACACACGGGAAAAGAATAATGCTAAATAATAAAACCTCTCGCTGTGGAGAGAAAACCTGGGAAGATTTTAGAGTCCTTTCCATGGGTGTGGGCTCTCTTTCCCTCTCTCTCTCCTCTTCGGAGCTGGGTCGGCTCGGGCCCCTCCGGGCCGAGGTGTGAGGGCTCCCGGTGAGGTTCTGATGTTCTGGTGCTCTGAACAGCCCAGAAGAGAAGAAGGAAAACCAAAGTGCCAGGGAAACAAAGGAGTTTAACTCTGCGTCTCTCTCCTCCGAGAAAAGGAGCCCAGAGCCGGGAAAAGCAGGAAGGTGCTTTCCTCTGCTCTGCAGCAGCAGGAACGCAGGGGAGTGAATGTCCTTGGAGCAAAACTGTTTTTGAAAAGTTCGTCTGGCTTTTTTTTTCCTTTCTCTCGCACCCAGATTTTAAAGACACAGGAAGGCACAGGAATCGTGTCTGGGCATAGAGCAGGCAATAGGGGATACACATCATAAAGTCACCCCAAGACAGCCATTTATCCAGGCAAAAATTTATCAGTTTGTCAATGAGGATGCTGCAGGAGTGAGTGTCAAAAGCCTTGCTGCAGTGAAGATAACATCAACTGCTCTTCCTTCATACCACTGATATCATCATGGAAGGCTGACAGATTAGTCAGGCATCATTTCCCTTTCATAAATCAATGCAGAATGGATTGAGAGCAGCCTGGAAAGGACTTGGGGGTGTTGGTTGATGAGAAGCTCAACAAGACCCAGCAATGTGCACTTGCAGCACAGAAAAACAACAGTATCCTGGGCTGCATCAAGTATTGGGAATTAATTTTTCCCTGTGAGGGTGCTGAGGCCCTGGCACAGGCTGCCCAGAGAAGCTGTGGACTCCCCATCCCTGGAAGTGTTCAAAGCCAGGTTGGATGTGGCTTGGAGCAAGCTGGGCTGGTGGGAGGTGTCCCTGCCCATGGCAGGGGGTGGGACTGAGTGGAAGGTCCCTTCCAACCCAAACTCTGTGATTCTAAATCACCTTTTTGTCCTCAGTGCTTTCCAGGGTTATTTGTTCCACGGCTGTCCCAAGGATAAAGGTGATGCTGACCAGTCTGTACCTGACTGGTACCTGACCAGTTTGCTCTGGAGGATCTCTGAAGAAGTTGTCTGTACAGCAGCAGCAGCAAACCCCTTATTTGTTCATCTTGGGCATCTGATGTACACCTGCAGAGATTTCACTCCAAGGTCCTCATCACTCCAATTATATCTACTACAAAAGGCAGCTCTTGAAAGTAGAAAAGATCTCGTTAATAGATTCTCAGTGGTTCTTACGCTTTTCATACCTGAAAACGCGTGTCAGAAGCAGGCTGTAATATAAAATCTTCAGCAATTAAAGTTTTTTAAATGGTCTTGCTTAACAGTGACTATTAGTCATGATAGACATGACCCCTTCTTTCTTGACAGTATTAATTTTGAGGAGCTCTGCCTTATCTGTCATTATAAATAACAGTAAAGCTGATCTGGGCTGATTTCTTATGCTAAGCAAATTTAAGTTCCTGATCTTATTTAAATAGAAATTATGTTTTAATTGACAGCCTAAGGATACGAGCGAGGCAAGTTATGTAAGGACAAGAAATGTCTTTTATTAGACTAAATAGTAGAGTAGAAAAAAAAATGAGGCAAGATTTGTTAAGCGGGAGTGTTTCTCTTGATAGGAATTGTTAATAGCAAAATGTAGTTTTAGGCTATGCTAAATCACAGCTGAAACCAAGACAGGGAGAAGGTGAGATGTCCATTTATTATTAACAGCCTGAAGATTAGTTCAGCACACTCTCTGATTTCAGTGACTTCTAACCATCATAAAAGTTTACACAAGGGACAGTATTATTCCTGAAATTCTACATTCATGAGATTCTGTGCTCTCTTTTAAAATTTTAATTAGTGCTATCAAGTAAATTTACCTAAATTACCAATCAAGACATTCTGAAAGGTAAGTATTGTAACCTTGGCAAAGGCCATTTTGCACAAAATGAATGGGGGAAGAATTTGAGTTCTTACACATTGAATAAAGTTTCTCTCCAGCTGGGAAGACACAGGAACCTGGCAGTGGTGAGGTCAGCAGGGAATATTTGGTCACTCCAAATATTGGACCAGCAACTCCAGTTAGACAATAAATTGAGGGCTGGATGGCAGAAAACACACCAGATGAACATTATCTCTCCACCAGTGGTGCTTTGAAAATATGCAAAATTAATTCTCTTAACACCTTTTTTTTTTCATTTAATTTAGACTTGATATGTGATTCACCTGCTCTAGTCACGCTTCATCTCTGCTCCCCCCCATCTCCTGCTGTCTGGGCTCACACTGATTTTCAGGTGTCAGGCAGCAGCTATCTTCGTTTATTAACAAAAACAGTTCTGAATCTTGCAGATAAAATGCAGTTTGATGAAGCAGCTACACAAGGAAAATGCCATTAGCACTTGTTCAAAACAGAGACAGCAGCTTGAGAAGGAAATTTCCAGCAACATCCGTGGAAGCCCAGCCAGCTGTTGAGCCTTTGGGCTCATTGACACTCCCTCCCACACCTGCTTTAAATAACGTTTGGAGAGGGCTCCTCTCTTCTTGGTGCTGCTCTGAGGGGTTGGTGGCACCAATCAAGCAGCTTCTCTGAGGGTTCTGCTAAGGCCAGTCATGTTATTAATTTTTTGTTTGTTTGTTTTTTGTTTTGTGGGAATTATTGAGTCTTCTTTGCTTCAAGGGAGTAAAATAAGCTTCCATGGGGCCTAGAGGTAAGGGGTGTTTATGCTGCTCAATAGCATACATGTGAACAGTGTTTTCTAGAAATTCACTGAACTTTGTGGCTTGAACAGTAACAGATCAATTTTTAAAAGTATTGATTTGGAGTCTTTGGTACAGATTAAGTTTATGGGGATTTTGCATTTGCTTTGACTGCTGTAGTTCCTTAAAACAAGTGATTATTTTTTAAATAGGTTTGCTATTTATCCAGTTGCTCTTTGTGTATCAGAGAATGCTAAGGCTTTTTATTTCTAATTCATTCTGGTGTACTTTAAATTCAAATTTTAAAAGTCTGTAGTTTATCAGAGCCAGAAAAACTCATATCTGAACCCTTTACATGAAGGAAAATGGAGCTTCTAGAGGGCCATGTTTTTATTATGGAACTTCCACTGTTACATGTTTCATCTGGTTTATGTTCCTGAAAGCCTTCTGATGCTTTCTACTTTGTTAACACTAATTTTAGAGAGAAACGATCATGAGAAAAATCTGTCTGTGGAAAGTGGACTTTTATTGTGTGAAAATAACTTGGGATTCCTGAAGGCTCAGGTTGAAACATATGCCAAAAAACCAAAAAAAAGCTGAGTACTTATTGCGCCTTATAAATCAAGGAATGTGAAGTTGGTTTTATGGGTGTTTTGATGTACGACTTGAAACCTTTAATTGTGCTCAACATCTTGGAGTTTGAGGTTTAAATCCAGAGTTAGGAAAATCCTTTCCATCCTTGGGGTGGGGGGCTTTTGTTCTAAGGTTTTTTTCCCTGTGGAAAAGGCTGGTGATACCTTTGCAGCAGAGGGAGAGAAGGATTTACCTGATGAAGGGGTTTTTTTTGTAGAAGAAACAAGTGAAACTGTAACCCCTGACAATGGGAAAACACTGTCTGAGGGAAGCGGGGAAGCAGGCACTGCTTGTTAAACCAGATAATTGTTGGTGTTGTTAAATTACATGGAATGGCAGGAGTAACAAACCGTGTGGGAGTGTGGGAGAAGCGTGATAAAGGGAAGGAACAGAAACGGTTTGTAGAAGTTCTGAGTGCTTGCACAGCTGCATTTTTCCTAAATAATGTCAACTTCCTATTTGCCAACTATGTAGCAATTCTCAGTGTCAATTTAGCCTTGCTTTTGTGATTGAAATGAATCCTAGGAGATGGGACGGGATGAGTTCTAGAGAAAGCTTTGCAAAGAGGCATCGCAAAACAAAGCACGAAGGCTTTTTGGCGAGAGAAGCCAAACTCTGTTGCCTTTTTCTGCCCCATTCCCATTCTTGCAGTGATCCTTGTGAGGACACAAGTCTTCTGTGCATGATCTTAGAGGAACTAACAGGAATATCCTGGTTTTGAGGAGGCACTGGAGAGATGTGGGGACTGAGGGATGGGCACCGCAGTCTTCTTTAAGAGGCCTGCAGTAGTCCGTGGCACCCTAAGATCTGGGATTAAATACAGATTTAAGAAAGAAGATGATAATTTTTTGTAAAAGAAGTGTATTGATTGAATACACGAGACTTAAAACTGGGTGCTTTGAATCAGTCATGCCTTGTCTCACGTTTAGGGACCTATTTACCGTGTTTGCTGTCAGTTTTGTATTGTCAGCTCTTAAAAATATAGCCCCAAAAAATACACCAAAATAGCAGAGTTGGCTTTGATCTGTAAAATAACACCTGACTGAGGCATCAGTTGTGTCGTAAAAATACCAATTTCTGAGCTGACAGTGGAGCACAAATGAGGTGCTGAGGTGTTAAGACTTCCAAATAAATTGGGATTACTTTGAGAGAATTAGGTCTGGTTTTATTAGACAACTTTTGCTTAGTGTTCGTGATTTCATGGGGAGAAGCTACGAAAAAGCTGAGAGCTGCATTATAGTTGGGCTTCAATATAAGAAAGATAAAAGATGATCTTATGTTAAAAAAAAAAATCAGTTTTGGGGTTCAGCTAGTGGAAGTTGGGGCGCCCTGTTAAGTATTTTGTCTTTTAGTATAAACAGAAGCTGCTGGATCCTGTGAGCAGAAGTGCATAAGTAAAATAGATGATTTTTCAAGTGTTTCATTCGCACTTAACAGTTATGATACATTTTTTATTGACATTAAATAATGTATATCCTGCAGTACGAAAAGACAAAGGCATGTCCTGTAAGGCATTGTAGTTTTGAAGTAGGAAATCTCTTTCATCATCCCTCTGTCATTTAAAAATCGTTCCCCCTCATCCCATTGTGACAGGCCCTGCTGAAAAGTTTGTCCCCATGGTGCAAAGTCAATTTGTCATTTTGAACTTAGCTCTGGAAATCCAGGTATTGAAGTTGACAGTAGTTGGAAGCTGTATCTTGTTAGGAACATCACTGTGGAAAAGATGAATATTGGGGTTTTTTTAGTCTGTTGTTAAGGACTGTATGAGATCTGTCTTGACAGTGCTTTTTGATGTGGAAAACATCCTTTGTGAGAAGTTTTGAATTTACTCTCTCTAGGCTTCTACTCGTACCCTTCCACATATATCCTGCAAACAGCGAGAATGTGGCAGGAATAGAGAGCAAAATTCAGAATCCGTGTGAACTAAGAGATAAAAATGCGATCCTTTGAGCAGGAGGGCTTTTACACACTTTGTCCCAGCGGCAGCATTATCAAGGACACGCATTCTCCCTTGCTTTATGCTGTGTGCCTGGCTCGGGTGGCCGTAAATAGCAGCGGATTTGAGATCTTTATGGGGGCTGCGTCTTGTAGGAAAATGTGCAAAGCGCGTTTTAAGTGAAATTATAAGGATTTGAGGACCCGAGCCCCAAACACAGCGATACTCCCGGCTCTGCGCCGCCGCTCCCCGCTGCGGCCCCGCGGGGGCGCCCTCGGCCCG
>VZTA01001926.1:158318-176026 GCA_013398855.1 Mohoua ochrocephala
CCTCCGCGCCCTCCGCCGCCGCCGCCGCCCGGCCCGAGCGGGACATGGCTGAGCGCAGCCCCCCGCCGGGATGGAGGTAGCCGGGCCCTCGGGGAGGGCTCCTGCCCGCTGCGCTGCCAAGCCTCCCGCGCCGCTCGGGGCTCGCTAGGGCTCTGCCCCAGCCTCACCTTTCGCGCTTGTCCTGCCGCTTGGCTTAACCCGTCTTTCCTATGGCTGGGATATACAGCTCGACTCTGAAGACCCTGGAGGATTTAACTTTGGACTCTGGTTATGGGGCAGGGGATTCCTGCAGGTCCCTTAGTCTCTCTTCTTCCAAGTCCAACTCGCAAGCCTTCACCTCTTCTCAGCACAGAGGCAACTGGTGGTACTACTCGGGCTCCATGAACAGTAGGAATAACAGCTGGGACACCGTGAACACCGTGCTGCCGGAAGACCCCGAGGTCGCCGATATCTTCTCCAAGTGCCCTAAGCTGCCGGATCTCGAGGAATACCCTTGGACCGATGAAGACATCGGCAGAATCCTGCGCAAAGGGAAGGCAGACGGCCACGGCAGGAGCTTTTCGCAGGAAGCTGTCAGGCGGCTCTCGCAGCTGCTGCGGCGCGCCCTGATCAGGGTGTCCAGGGAGGCTCAGCGCCTCAGCGTCATGCACTCCAAGTGCACCCGCTTCGAGGTGCAGAGCGCCATCAAACTCATCCAGAGCTGGGCCCTGGCCGAGAGCTGCGTCCTGGCCACTGTCAAGGCGCTCTCCCTGTACAGCATGAGCGCCGGCGATGGGCTGAGGAAAGGCAAATCGGCCCGCTGCGGCCTCACCTTCTCGGTGGGGAGGTTCTTCAGGTGGATGGTGGACACGAGGATCTCGGTGAGGATCCACGAGTACGCGGCCATCTCCTTAACCGCTTGCATGGAGAACCTGGTGGAAGAGATTAAGGCTAGGGTTTTGGCGAGTCAGAGCCCCGATGGTGGAGGGGAGATCTCGGCCGAAATCCTGGAGATGGTTATCAACAACGATGCGGAACTTTGGGGAGTGTTGCAACCTTACGAGCACCTCATCTGTGGGAAAAACGCCAATGGTAAGATCCAGCTTTTACAGTCCTGTCGCCTTCGTACCAGCCAGCTTTGCAGTAAAACCCTCGCTCTCTGTGGGCTTGGGGTTTTGCTGGGTTCTCTTTGCATCTGGATTGCATCTCGGTCGCGGTTTGTGTGTGCGCAAAGCAGGCATGACGGTCTTGCCAGGCAAGAATGATCCTGCTCCGTCCTTAAGATGTACCAGGTTATAAAAGGCTGTGGGAAACCAAGCCCTGTTGTCCTAACAAACATCTGACTTTCCACCAGCTGCTGTTTTGAGCATTTTCCCTCTAACTGGCGTGCAAATATGTTCTCTGTAACCCTAAGATGAAAATATGCTTTACAAGCTGCTGTCCAGAAAGTACCACTCTATCTCTTTTAATCAAAATTTATCTTACAGCGAGTATCTTGCAGTTTCATCTTAAAGATGCTGTTACCACCTACAGCCTGGAGAGGGAAAATAACATTAATTTTTTTTTTTCCTTCGCAGTAGTAAAATTCACTTTATGAGCTAAAACTTTAAACTTCGTGTTACACAGATTTCCTTGTAGTTCAGCAGAAACCTGTGGTGTCCCTTCCTGCCATAAACTTGTGTGTGAGTGTGGGACGGTGCCTCGGTGATGAGGATAGCACGGTGCTAAGGTACTTACCGCTGTCATTTGTTCGGAAAGCAAAGTTTCCGAACACTTGAGCAGATAGAGAGAGGAATGTTGGCATCTTCCTGCCAGAACGAGAAGCAGTTTGGAAGGCTTAAGCCGTGACAGTTTGTGTTAAGGAGCTGCGCTGTTTATTTTGCATTGTCACACTGAGGAACACCACATTTTTCCATGGAAAATTCAGGGAAACGTCCAGTTTAGAAAAGTATTTTGTGTACCACCCACGGTTTCATGACTTTTGCTGGCCCCTGTTACGGTTGACTCTTCCATGCCTAACACGTTTGTGATTTAACTCTTATAGAACCAAGTGGCTTGGTCTTTTCAAAAGGGAATCTCGTAGCGAGAGAAGTAAAGGAGCTGTTTTGATTTGAGGGAAAACCTCCTTGAAACACTTTGTCAGGGATGGGCTGACTCACCTTCTCCTCCTCTTCCCTGGGTGCACTGACTTCCTATTCCCCAGCAATTCTGTGATTCAGATCACGAGTAGGTGACTGCAGTGAGTGTCCCCTTTGGGCCAGCGTTACTAAACTTCTGTGAAATAAATGTGAAGAGCCCTTTGGATGTTCTCTTGGCACTGGTTCAAGGCATAAAGTGTAACTTTAAAAGTCAGACACAAGACACCTCCACTTCTGACTACGAGCTCTTGGATGATTGGGGAGGTATGAGGGTGCCGTGGCTGCCAAAACACTTGTCATTCTTTGTTTATCGTGGGAGCGTTTGTCACCGGCTCCGAGAAGAGGACTTGTTTCCCCTCTCTTGTTCCTTATTTAGGAAACCTGGAGTGAAACGCTTCGGTTCTGTGAACCGAAATGTACATTTCAGTGCTTCTGCCACACGGGTTCTGTGTGTAAAGTGAAGAGTTGGACCCTCACTGGTCTGGCTGGTTTTTGTTGTTTTGTTATTTTTTTTAATCTATTTCTTAAGAGAGATCTCCTTGGAAAAACTGCAGTGAATGGATGGATGCCGGTGTTGAATGGGAAGAAGGGCGAGTGCGCAGGGAGATGCTTATAAATATTCAGAGCACCAAATGGTCAGTTATGATAACGCTCCTGCACAGTGGAAAGCCAAGCAGTCAGTGGCCACAGAAGGATTGGCTTCTGTTGCCTCTTTTGTTGTTCCTGCCTTTCAGATCGATTCTGTCAATAATTGAATGCATTTTTTAAGTCTGGAAATTGAATAAAACCGCACATGAAGGCATCCTGTGATTTCCTGTGACAGTCTGTCACTAGTGTTTTACCTGACACAAGTCAGTGAATCCTCTAAATGGCTTTTCTTGCAGTTGTAAGGCCACAAATGGTTTTATATGGATGCAGAAAAGCTTGAAATAACTTCTCTATTCTTCTCCCTGTAGGAATTGTAAATGAGTAGTATTCACATCATTCTGCACAGTGCTTTCAGATGATCTCGTCTTTTACATTAATTTAAATCTGAAGTAGATCTGGCAGTGAAATAACTGGATTTATTCCCGTTTAAGGAACAGGGAAAGTTGCTTTACTGTCACTTTTGTTTCTTTTCTAGTAAGAGCATTTAGTGGAGCACTCATAAATTGCAGACTTGGGGGGTGTGTGTGTGTGTTGGGTTTTGTTTTATAGCCCTGAGTTTGATGTCAGAGATAAAAAGCACTTAAAGGTTCAGTCCTAACTCCAGTCAAGCATTGTAATCCCTGGATGAAATCCATGGCGCTGTCCTGTGCAGAAGATTGCACGGGATTATCATAATGGACATTTCTGGCATTATGATCTATTGAATACCATTTTCATTATTAGATCAGGACAGCCTGCTGCTTTGGAGTCAGAGAAACAGTAAGTAAATACATAAATCTTCCTAAAGTCTCATGAGACGGCGGTTTAGACCTGTATTTCTTCAGTGACTAATCTCCCATCAAAGACCACAAGTCCAGTCACTGGTCTCGAAGCTTTGGAGGCTGAGAGAGTAATATTGTGTATAACAACAAACGTGTTTTAATCAACACCTGCTGTGTGAAGGGTAAACTTTAAAACTCTCTAAGTGCTTAAGGGGGAATTCTAATATTATTTTTAAATAAATAATAATCTGTGGCTTGCTTGTTTATTTGCCCTTTCTGTGAGGCTGTTCTTTAATCAACTTTTTTTTGCTGCTCCTGTGAGCCATCCTCTGCTCACTCTCTGAGTTCTGACTTTGTGCTTGGCACTTGGTGGCTCTGCCTTGGAAGGAGGAGGAACGACCTGAGCCTGTGGCCCTGAGGAGTCCTGTCAGGCTCTGGGTGTGTTAATGCCACCAAGGGTAAGGTCTTTTTAGGCAGAACCCAAGTGAGGACGTTGCAAAAATAAAGGAATGCTGTGGGGAAAATGAAGCAAAAGCAGCAAAAATGGTAAGCAGCTACTGAACAGCGTGGCTAGTGAAAGGTGAAACAAGTGTAAATTGGAACATGTGTTTTATTTTCTGGTTTTAATGACATGGAGATGTCTATATGCAGTGGTAGAGAATGCAGCCAGCAGTTTCGCAGGGATTTTGAGACATGCTAATTTGGAAATATTAGAGTCTGTTAATTTAAAATGTTTGCTGAGAGACGAGTTGAAATTGGAACTTACCTTGGGAATGTGATTCTTGTACTCGATCTGCCTGTGTTTGGTGCATGGCTCTTTAGACTCTGAGCTGTCAGCACTGCAAATACATTTTGATATTATTGCCCTGTTAATTACAGCACTTGGGTTGTACTGAACTCTCTGGTTATGGCCAGGCACTCCTGTGTCTGCCAGTCCACCTGCTGTGCTGTTTAATGCATCAGCACATCCTGGTGCTCTGGAGATAGAAGTGTTGACAGATGTTTTGCCAAAGGAAAAAAAAAGAAAAGGAGAGGGGGAAGGGTTGGAATTTAACTTGATAATGCTGTTTCTCCATGTACCTCTTAGCCCAAACACTTGAAGTTCCCCCTGGATGAACTAATCCACAAATGAGTCTTGTGGCTTGCTCAGCTGAGGAGGAGGAGAAATAGGATCTGAAATAATTCTGCTGGTGTTTTGAGGCATTTTTCTTAGAAGAGGGTTGAGGGGGGAAATGTATAACCTTTCCTCGCAGTGTGAGGGAGTGGTTTGGACTCCATAAAATTAAACAAGGCATGAATTTTCTTCTCTCTGATACTAAACACTGACAAACCTTATCAAACATCAAGCATGGGCTTAGCATTTACTGCCACCAACCCCGTGTTCTTCTGTATTTCACACTGCACTAACACAGGTTAAAAATTACAGCCAGTTTTAACACAGAGGATTTTTTTAGAGCTGTGCCATGGTAAAAATTCCTTTTTATACCTATCACATGGTCTGAAATAACTTTTTTATTTCTGCACAGTCACGGTGCTGTATTGAAATGCAGCACGGGGGGGAAAAAAAAAAATGACATTTCAATAAGCAGAATGTCCTTTTGTTATCTGAGCTGAACAAACGGGTGTGCTCATCAAGGGCCTCATCAATTTTAATAAGCTATCAGCTCCACAAGTCTTCAGGAAAGCACTGCGTGGTGGAAGGGGGGCATTTTGGGCAAAAGAGCTGCAAAGGCAATCAATAAATGAAACTGAGGGGAAATACAGGGCTGATACGGTGGTACAGCATTTGGCTTGCAAATTGTTTCAGTAAAAAAATAATCAAGTAACTCTGTCTTCTGTGTTACCCTGCCTGAAGCAGGAGTTTGAAGCAGTTTTGGGGATTCCTGGGCAGGAATTTGGTAACTTATTTACACATTTCCATGCTGGATGAGCTGGTTATAGCTGTGATCTTATTCCAACTACAGCTTCATTCACCTCTGGACCCCCAGCCTACCTTGTGTGCTTCTACTCCTACACAGCCAAGAGCTTGGGATTTCTATCCACAAACCCACGGGGACAAATTCTTGAAGCCTAAATATTAATGCTTGTACCCACATGCTCACCTCTCCTGCAGAAAACAAACCACCAGGTGCATCTCTGCAGATGTCTTGTGTTTTTAATTGTGCATCTTATGGTAAAGTATAGAGCAAGTAAGGCTAAAATGCCTATTTTTTCCCACTTATAGTCAGTTTTCTGTGTGTCTCTGTATATTTCTTTTTTTGGTTATAGTATAGGAAAATTAATGAAGTAATGATGTTGTCTTTAATCCTTCACGTTGCTGATACTGCCCCATGGCAATAAAATTTGTGTCCTTTCAGTAAAATTGGTTAAAGAGCAAGTGCTGAAATCCCTCTGTCTGTAACTACCAGCAGCAAATGTTGCTGATACTTGGATTTTTAGTGGAATCTGTGTTGGTGGCAACTTAACTCTGTGAAACAGAGGAGTTGGGCTGTGAGGGAGGGACCTGTTGGGGAGAAAACTCTGTGATCTGTTGTGTCAAGGCTGAAGTCTCTTGTTACTGCTGAAGTTTGAACCAAACAGATACTGTTGGGGTCAGGACCAAATTTTATCCCTAAGTGACAACAGAGTTTTGGTGTTTAGTTCATTGATCTGTTGGTTTCCCAGGTGTAGAATCGAGCTGGTTTAGCTCAAAGAGTAGCAGCGAACACCTGTGCAATATTTTGAGGTGCTCTAACACGTTGTCCTGTGTGTGTGTGTCAGCAGAAAATGAGGAACGAGCTCTTGAGTGTTCATATTTTAGTAATAAAATGGGCTGTTTGATGTACGTGCCTTCTGATACTGGAATAATGGGAATTAAACTGGAGATCTTGCAGCTGATTTTGCCTGAACTGAGCCACCAGAGTGGGGCTTTTTTCTCATGTGCCCCATCTGATTTCTAACGTGATTTGAAACTTAAACCCACCTGATTGAGGGAGAGTTGCTGGTTGTCAGTCAACTTCCAAAACTGATCTGTGGGATTATGGATATCCTCCTCTTCCTTGAGATCAGCACTCATCTGGAGCATGGATGTCATATATATGGATTTTGGCTGTTTTGACATCTTAATCCTCCCAAATTTGGGGTTATTCCAAAGCTAACTGCAGTAGTAACAAAGGGTAGTGGTGAATTTTGAATAAATTTTAGTTTGTTATGGGGTTGAGATGAAACATCTTTTTACCCTGAGAAGTCTTGTTTGGGTAGTAATGTCATTGCAATGTTTTCATGTTGTAATAATTTATTTCTGCTGATGTGCATCATGTGATTCAATTACTCCAGTTAATGGTCCATTTGGAGCTTTCCTCATCTGTTTGATTTTTCTGTCCCTTTCCCCAGCTTGGTTTTGTAATGGATGGGTCTGCAACAACTCAAAGGAAATGTTTCAGTTTATGAAGTCCTCTGTTGCAGGAAACATAAGTAAAGCACTGGAAACACTTATTTACAATAGACTGTAAAATTCACTTAATAAACAATTACCGAGTTGCAGAGGAGGATGGGTGAGGTTCAGACTTTAATTAACTTCAGAGAGAGCCGGAGCTCAGAAGTGCCCGCTTGCACTTGGGACCTTAAACCCAAAATCTTGGTGTTGAAGTAGAAGCAAGTTGTTAAAAACCTCATTTTACAGCAATGCTAGGAAATGGGAGTGAGGCCAAAAATAGTATTAATCCTGTGATCTTCACTAAATTAGCATGTTGTCCTTTCTTAAAGGCTAATGCATTTCACATTTTACTTTTTCCTTGAGCAATTTGTCCGTTGTGCCAGCAGAATTCGACAGAAGAGAAGCAGAGGCTTGTAAACACAATAAACCCACTGGATGCTCTACAGTGCCCAGTAAATCTCTCAGCTGTCTTAACTCTGAATGTTTGGAAAGGAGATGAAAATAATTCTCCGTTTACATCTGAGCTCTCACTTTGCATTTGCTCAGGGCTGAGCTTTT
Organism: Mohoua ochrocephala; assembly: GCA_013398855.1. NCBI lineage: Eukaryota > Metazoa > Chordata > Aves > Passeriformes > Acanthizidae > Mohoua > Mohoua ochrocephala. Next base: position 165,818 of record VZTA01001926.1, read on the forward strand.
CGAGTCAGCGTATGTGGTCCTTATTTATAAACACTTCCCATTGTTTCAGGCTCGGGATTTTGCAAGCTGGACATTAGGGAAAACCTCTCTCCCCGATGAAGTTTTGCCCCAGCAGTAGACAGCAGGAGGAAATGTCCATTTGCTCACGTTGAGCTATGAGAATTCGGGCTGATGAACAAAAGGATAAAACCAATAATTTCTGGTGCTCTTCTTGTTTTAATGGGATTGATTTACGTGGTATTTTGAACCTAAGTGCCTAACATGACATTTGGTTAAATCCAAACAAGCCTGAGGCAACAATAAATCCAGGACAGGGGTGGCTTCGTGCTTTCTTAATTTACAAACTGGGGCCAAAGTGCTTCAACAGAACTCTTGATTCTTTCCCATACAGAAGAGCAGCTACATTTAAAAAAAAGAAAAGATATATATATATATATATGTATATAACTGGTGGACCTTGTTGAGAGCATGAGTCAATTTAAGGGTTCCAAGTTGTGGGTTTTTTTCATGGAAGACCAGGTCGGAAGGGACCCGAAGGATCACCTTTCAACCACATGAGTGAGGAGAGCCTTTGAAGTGGAGTTGTCTTGTTTGCACTGCAGGACTTGTCCCAAGAAAGCAATAATAGAAAGAGGAAAGGTCGGTTCCTTTCACCCCAGCACATCCAGACTTGCCTTTGGGCTTGGGTCGCAAGCCAGGCAGGATCCGGGAGCTCAGCCTGGTCCTCAGGAAGGGTTTGGATACAGCAGGTGGCCTGGTGAGCTTGAGGAAAGGCCAGCCATGGGCAGGGCACGGCTGAGGTGGTTTTGTCAACCCCTAATTGAAGTGTCTGCCTGCAGCCTGCCGGGGTGGTGGCTGCACTTCTGTGAGCTTGGGATAGGTGGGATAGAATGAATGGCGTGGAGGTGACTTCTGAGGAAAGGGGATGATGTGACTGCTGCTCTCTTCAGGAGGGGACACTGAGGATTAAAGTTAAATGGAATTGTGAGCTATAAAATCCTTGTCTGTTAAAACCTACTTGTTATGTGTTACTCGCAGATGAAAGTCCCTTAGATTTGTAAACTTCCTCCTCCTCATCTGCTCAAAACCTGTTCCTTAATGATGTGATTGCGAGTCCAGCTGATGCTGTTTGAGGAGCTCCTCCGTGGAGCAGTGGTTTGGATTGGTCTCTGCTGCGATCTTTCCCTGGAATTGCCACTCAGCAGAGCCGAGGTGCTGGGCTGCAACCTTGGGAGGAGCATCATTAAATCGGGTCTCTTGGATTGCTGGGTGCTCTTTGTGTGGCTTTGACCCAGACACTCCGAGGTCAGTTGTACACCCGAGCACTTGTCAGTCTCGTTCTGGCTGTTTAATTATTACACCTGCACCATCTCTTTCTGGAAACCTGTTTGATGTTCACGTCCGTGTGGTACTCGACCTGCTCCACGTCTGAATTGAGCAAAATGCCAGAGCAATCTGTCACGAGGCTGCATTTGGCTCTCCCTGTCCAAAAATTAAAAAGCCTTGACATAAGCAAAAAAACCCAGGAAAATGTGCTTCAACAATTCCTGTAGTTTCTGTGTAGTGACACTGAAATGCTTGAGATGATGAAGAGTGTTTGTGGTAGAATCCCGGGATAGAGACAAAGAACTGAAGCCAAATAAACATTTCAGAGCAGCTTCTCAGTTTGGGGATGTAGATTTATAACAACTGATAAATTTGCTGTGGGGCTGTGCAAGATCAAAGGAAAAGTTGTTTATGGTATTTGGGGGATGAGAGGAAAGGACCACTACAGAGGACATAATCTGCTTGTCCCGTTCTTCAGTGTTTATAACATCACAGTCCATGCTGGATACTTCTGTCGCTTTAATTTCTATCCCAATCTGGAGTCTGTTGCCTGGGACCTGGAGAATAAAGAAGACAACATAACTGTGTTTATGCTGGGACTTACACATTAAAAAGATAAGCATGCAGAGGCATAATTATCTTTTTTTTTCTCTTTTTTTTTGATCCTATATAGCCCTGGATTTTTTCCTGGTTAATTCCAAGATGACATGGATTTTCTTCTAATATTTACATTTTATTGTTTGTGAATAAAGCCCACTACTATTTGAGCTGAAGGACAAGAGTTGAATATTGGCAGGCAGCTAAAGTAGGGGATTAGGCCCATTTTGCCTCATATTCTTTCTTCAAACTGTTCGAGTTTTTGATGTTATACTACAATTTAGTAGAAGTCAGTTTTTGTTTAAATGACTACTCAGTAGTCCAGGCACCGACTCATGTCAGGTGAAAGCAAAGACCAGGGGTTTTGAGCTTTTTTTTAGGCAGCTCACTCATCTTTATCTTTGATTCCTCTTACAAATAGTTGTGAGGTTCCTTTTTATTGCTTTTCCCAGTTTTTGTGCAATTTCCTGAGATAACACCACAGGCCTAAGCAAAACCTTAGGGATGGATGTTTGTTGTAATAATGTAAAAGATAACATATAATGAAATGTATTTCCTCTGTGGGGGTGGATATAAGTTCTGTTTAATTGCACATTGAATTTCTGCTCTTTGCTTGAATGTTATCTTCCTTCCAGCCCCCCACCCGGTTTTGTGCTCAGTTTGCACTGGTGACTTTGTTTAGTCTAGAGATCATAAAAATTGCTCCAGAGTTGAATTGATACAGTTTTATTATGGTCTTAGCGTGGTTTCTGCTACTTTTAAGCTGTTATATCAATTTTATAACGTGTCTTTGGATATTTGCACTGAAGGGACAGTTGAACTTAGAGGGGAGGGAAGAAGGTGAAAAACTCTAATGGTAGCAAGCAATTAATAATCTTTATTGTTGTTTTTAATAAACCATTTCATTCTATTGTCAGTATAGAAAGACTTTTAAAGTTGTTTTTTTTTCCCCCAGGAAGTGTTATGAAAATTTCTCTTATGCTTTGTCAGCATATGTTGAAATTTTGGCTTGATTGAGTATCAGTTTTGTTCGAAGCTGAAGTGAGATCAGGAGATTTGTCAGAGTTGTTGTCAATGACCTGCTACTGAAAGAAGCTCCGAATCCATGCGGGAAGTGCTGCTTGTCTCGAAGTTTAACCTTGCTGCAGCCAAAGGAGTAATTTCCATTCGATTTAATAGATATTTGATTAATTTTTTACTGATCAGAAAGGACTGGATCCTTTCTGAAGCAGTCGCCTGGGTTCGAAATTGCTTGGATTGAGGCCACGTGTTTGTCTGAGGTGGTTTTGTTTTAGTACTTTGTAATAAACTTAAGGGATTTACACCTTGAGGTGGGAGAAGCTTTGGCTTTGCTGACCATTCCTTCCATGGAAAAACCTGGGTTGGGGGGATTTAAAGCATCCGTGCCCTGAGGTGGTTCTGTAGCTGTGCTGGTGAGTGCAGTGTGGGTGAGTGGTGTGTTTTTGTTAATATTATTCCTCTGGAAAGGTGTGTGCATCCTCCAGCTCCCTTCTCTCAGGGCAATGCCAGGTGCAGAGCCTCTTATTAAAGATTCCACTTAAAGCCACTCAGGGAAGATTCACGTTCAACGTTTCTCTGTGGAAAGCAGCCCTGGAATTGTTTCTGGCACCTTTTCCCTGCGCGTGTAATTCCGTGGCTCGTGTTTTTGTTGCACACGTGTGCAAATGCAGCTTGCACCGTAGGTTATTTTGTGGGATGATGGATGTGCTGCACATCCATAAATGTGGGGAGGGGGTGTCTTGCTTTCGGGGTGACCTGTGACCTGCTGGAATTGAGTGATAAAACTCTGTGAATTTTCTTCTCCCTCCACAGCAGTTGGGAATACCCAGAATTTTCCTGTTAGAGTGTGATGATGTATACGCAGGGCCCGTGTGATTGTGGTTTTTCACGTTCACTGCAGAAGGCCAGAGCTCCCCTAAGGCAGGCACAATTTATAAATGAAAATGAACGTAATTTATTAGCATGCAGGTAACTCTTGCCACACAGCCAAGAATTAGATAATGCCTAAGTTATGGCAGAAGATACCGAGCTGGCACGGGGCGTTTGGCCTCGCACCATCTGCAAAGCCCGCACTCCAATTTTCTGCTGTTGCCATGGGCTGCAGACTCAGACAGGAAATCATGGTAGGATGGGAAAGGGTCCAAAATACACACAGCCAGTATAAGGTTTGCAGTTAAAAGGGAGTTTCAGAGAACAGGCTATCTGTTCTGCTCACCAGGCAGGGCGAAGCAAAGCTGCCTTGTGTGTGTGTGCGCGCGCGCCCGCGCGCTTTAAATGTCTTTTTATATTTTATACCCTCATTTTTTTAAAAAGCTTGGATTTTTTCCACCTAAAGTAACGTGCATAACTTCAAATGATCCGTTTATGTTCGAGGGGCCTGATTCAGCCCTCGCTTAATTGGCCATGCTGGGCTGAAAGGAGAGCAAAACAGAGGAGAAAGGAGTAACCACACTGGAGCTTGGGGCACATCAGGCAGAAGAGCAGCCCCCGCCTCCGCTTCCCACGGACCCATTTTGGGGGTTTAGTTCTATTTTCAGGGATCAAGGCCTGGGTTCTGGGCACTGTAGAGTGTAGCTGGAGGAGGCTCTGTGTGTGTATGGCCCATGAAGTGCCAGGGATGCAGAAGGTGTTTGGTTAGTCGAGCTGGGTTGCTTTCTAGCCCTGGCTGGGTCACAGGGTCAGAGTTATTAATGCATTTTCTTTGAGCTATAGGTTAAAATAGGGAATACTGGAGTGATTTGCTTTGGAGAGCAGACAGTTTTCTTATCTGCCTATGAGAGATAAGCGCAATAATCTGTGTGTAATGAACTGCACAGTCTGCAAAGCTTCCAGCGTGTCTGAGGAGTAGCGTAGGACTGGTCAGCTTATGCTCCCTTGACAGATGGGGGGAGAGGATCATTTCTCCAGCAGTTCCTAATTTAACTTTTGTAAAGGAGATGCTCCCTAACTAAAATTTACAGCAGATCCACACCGAGCATCATGCCTGGGAGGCATTCTGGGCAGACAGAACAGGAGCTCAGCAAACTTCTTGGGATTAAAAACCTGCTTTAAAACTTTCTCTCCCTGGCCCATCTGTGGTTTTTAATTCTGACTGAAGGGAGCTGTGTATGAGGGTGGCTCGTTCTCTGCGCATTTTCCAGTTTGGCTCGTGTATGTAGTCCCTCTCCAGCTGCTTGGAAGAATGGAACTGTGAACAGGAGCAAGGTGAGGTCCGTGTGTTACGCTGCCAGATATTGCTGGGTGCACCGGTGATGTATCTGTCAAGAATGAGACTGGAGCTACCAATTAATCTCATTAGAAATTAAATAACTCGGGGTGCGTTTAACCCCGGGCCTGGGATCGGTGACTGAGGCAGTTTATCTCATGACCCCGTATCTTCCAGTTACTGCTGCCTTTTTATGTGCAATATAATGTCAGAAAGATCTGCTGCTTTTCCTTTTTGATTTTATTTAAATCTGACGGGAGACAGCGTTCGAATGGCAGACTGTCTCAGCCAAGCCATCTGCCTGAGCCCTCAGCGGCGCATTGTATTCCTGAAAGAGCATTCTAGTGAAACATCCCAATTCTGAAAAGTTTGAGCTGATTCTACATTAAAAGAAGTGATCCAAAAAGCTGCTGGTGATTTACATGTGAACACTGCCAAGTATTTCTCTGATGAGAGCGCATAACAAAGGAGTGCTCGAGTGGTTGAGTAAGGCTGATTGGAACAATCTGTTGTGGGCTACAGCTCTTTCTGATACTCCACAATGGTGAGAAGCTACTGTCACTTGTATTTTCAATCTGTATTTTGCTTGGAGGTACGAGATCTTTTGTTGTCAGGTCCCTTGAGCCATTTGTGAGGGGGGGAGAGACAATATTTCTTGCTTTAAAATATTCATGGAGCTTGCATGGGCTGGCTTCAGCTGACTTTGTCACCCAGAGTGATTTCTAGAAGACGACAGAGAAGTTGTATTTGATTCGTCTTAATTAGGGCTTGATAGACACATTCTAATTTGACTTCTGGGTCTGAATATGGATCTGCATTAATCATCAGCCGCTCTCCTAACCTTGCTTTTTGTTCTCAGCTGTTCCTGAGGAGTTTGCTCAGGGAGTAGCTGGAAAAATGTGTAGTATTTGTTGTGCGGGACTGGTTCATCTGAGGACACTTTTCTGTTGTTCAGGGACAGCAGGTTATTTTCTGGGCTTGTTCTGTGATGAACAGCACGAGCTTTAGGAGACCCGTGTGGGAGTGATTTCTTCTACTTTTTTTTGCGATTTGCTGTTGAAATGAGGCAGGTCCTATAAAGCAGCTGCTTATTTTGGAACAAAATCAGCCTAACACATTAAAGAACTCATTAATCACTTAGCTTGACCTTCATTTTTTATTAAAAAAAAACTTATTGCATCTCTTGCACGTTTTGAAATGCCAGGGATCCTAAGACATATGTTGTATATTCAGATCTACAGGTTAAGAGCATCAAATAGAGTTATAATAGGGAGTAAAACCAGAACAGATTTCTGTTGAAGTACTGGCTCTCCTTTTACTCATTTTTTAGGAGTGGGAGGTGGCTGTATAATTACCTTCACAAAGAACTGCTCTGAACTCTCATCTTGTGTAAATTTTTGTCCTGGGATAGTGGCTTCTTCCCTTTGTTCAGCTTTGCAAACACAAAAAGCTTTCATTTTCCTAAAAGTCTTTCAGGAAAGGGGGAAAAAAAAGATACATTAACCAGCTTCTGCATCTCCTCTCCCCTCAAAAATCCCAGTGCTTATTTTAGAGCAGGACTCTCTCTGTAGTTAAACCCCCAAGTTCCTTGGGGATGTCTTTCTCATATATCCCCTGTGTAGTCCTGATGGCATGAGAAGAGCTTACTACATTATAATCACGTTAACTTGTTACAGAGTTGGGGGTTTTTTTTGAGGCCTGGGAGTAAATGGATCAACCATTAAAACCTAGATTAGTTTAGAGACAGAGGAAGGGATCAGTAGATTTGGTCAGAAACCTGCTCTGTAATTGTCCAATAATACAATTGTCTATTCCTGCAGGCCCAAATGGGATCATAACCACAGGTCCAAGCTTCCCTTCAGCCTTTAAGGAGGGTACTCCAGCAGCGTTTTCGTTTTATTGGGAGGGTACAGTCAGGTTTGTGTGGTCGTTAATATATAGGAGTTCATAAAACTGGCAGCCTTAATTGGATATAAGGGTTAGTAAAGCATGAGGTGAACCAGAATGAGATCTCTTGGGGGCCTGAGTTGTGCCTCCTCTTAAAATACGCATGGCTTGGCACAGTGAGTAGCTGGGGCTGAGAGCAACGCAGTATTAATTTTGTTTGAATAATGGCATTCATGTGCCTATGCTAATGAGCTGTGTTCTGCTGCCCGTCCCGCAGATTGTGGACTGGACTCTGAGCTTATTTCACATCTCTAGTGCTTATTTCACATCCTTAATGGCTTCCTTCTGCAACAGAGCCTGTCTTGCTTCCCGGTGATGTCATGGATCGGAACCTGACCTTGCTGCACTGCTTTTCCCACAACTGTTGTGCAGCAATCACACAGCTGTTCGCTGATTATTATTTTTTTTCCCCCCCCAGTTGGCTGCTTTGGGACACATTATTCTTTGGCCTCAACTTCCTAATGCGAGTCATCAGCCACTCTTTGGTAACAGCATTCAGGCAGCGGGTGTTGGAGGCTTTTTAGGTATTGCTGAAGTGTTTGGGTCTGCTCAAAATGTTGAGTGAATATTAGGTTTATTTTCATGGGTGGGGAATGATGTGCTTCCTTCGCCCCTCTCTTTTCCTCAGCTTCTGACAAGCTAAGACAAAAGCAGCATTTAATAAAGGAGTGAAGTGTTTCAAACAGAAATATCTTGTAGGCTTTTCTTCCCCAAAAATGTCATGGATATGCTCTTGTCACATTCAGCATCAGGGAAGTTGCGTGGACCACGTGTTCTGGGGTTTATTTGGGTTTAGGGGGGGATTTTTGGAGTATTTTTGATTCATTCATTGTGAAAGTACCGTGAGCTGATGAATTAGACCCAAGAAAGAGTGGGAGGAGGAATATAAATTAATACTTAGGGAGCTGGAAATCTCAGCTGCACTGCACCTTAGAATCACTGAAATGCTGGTTAGGATTTGCTCCTGGAGGTTGTTTTGTCCAGTTGCACTCCTGGGTTGGGCTTCTGCCAGAACTGGATCAGCTGAGTGATGGCTTTGCATCTCTAAATCTTGAAAACACCCCTGTGGTAGATGCCACAGCCCCTCTGAGCAACCTGCTTACTTTTTTTAGTGAAGAAGTTTCTCCTGATGTCCAGCACGAGGCTCCTAAGCCACTGTTTGTGCCAGTGCCCATCATGTGCTGCTCCTGAGAAGAATCTGACTCCATAAATTTTGTAGCTACCCTTCAGATTAGTTGTAGGTGCTTTCCAAATTGACCTTTAGTGTCCTCAAAGCCAGACTCTACAAGCCCAGCTCCCCCACCCTCACCATTTCCAGGCAGGGACCATCTGCTGGTCTCTCTGCAGTTTATCCACGTTCCCCTCGAAGTGGGGAGCCCAAAAGAGTGTTCCCCACAAACCTGCTGAGGCTGCTCGTGAAGGGATTGTTCTCTCATTACGTTACAGTGTGTGGTCTGCTCTCATCTCTGTCTCACCTTGAGCATGGAAAGGCCCTTCAGGTTGGAAAGTGCTGCTGAGTTACGTGGTTGAGGTTGTGACTTTGTGAGCAGTGGGAAAAAAAGTGTGGGGAAAAGAGAAGTTTCAAACGTAGAATTTTCCTTCTGCCGGCGCACGGAACTGAGAGAGAGCCCTTTGGAGTTTCCAGAGAGAAATGACTTCATTTCATGACTGAGCTGCTTGCTGCCATAAGCGGGGGGTTCTTGACTTCCTTTGTACCCATTGGTCTGGTCAAAATATTCTTGAAGTTTAAAAAAAACCAAAGCAAAACAAAAATGAAAAAAGCCGCCGCACCCAAAAAACTCCCCAAAAAACCCAGCAAAACCAGACCAACTCAAATCCTTCTGTGTGGCTGTTGAAAATTGTGGATTTTTGCACACTCACCTGAGTCAGAGCTATTGCAGTGTGTGAGAATGTCAGTGTTTCCCATCCAGACACCTTCAGAACCAAGGGTTTGAAGTCCAGCTGTGAGTCTCCTTCTGCCTGAGATCTGGTCTCAGGTTTCAGTGCTTGTTTTCTTTCTTCTTTCCTGTCCCCCCTCCACGACCAGAGTTGAAGGCACAACCTGCCTGATGATTTTAAGCTAAGAAGATGGGAAGGAAGGTTACAGCAGACTCTGTTTTGTAATTCTTCATCGCTGGCTGCCCTTTCTAAATTCCCAGTCACTTAACATGAGTGCTGCCTCCATGTACCTGGAGAATTGAGTCACTCTGTGCAAGTGGAGAGGTGAGAAGCAAATATTTTGGTTTCCTTGCCCCCACTGCATTGTGGAGCTTTCACAAACCGAAGGCTCATTCAACATTTCTCTGGAAAAACGTGGCTCTAAACACTGCTTGCCCAGGAAAACAGGTACAGGATTATGTTTTAGTCTTGCATAACCCTTAGAAAACATAACGTCACCAACAAAAATTACAGAGCAATAATATAAAAGCAAGCAGTTGAAGAGGATTTTGTACCAATTAAAATAGCCGTGCTGGTGACTGTGCAAGTTTCACTGTAGCCACACTGCTTTTCTTCCAACTTCCATTTATTTTGCTTCTAGGGTTATAAACTTTGGGAGAGAGAGGGGGATGGAGCCTGAGACACTGAAAGTTATTCTGTCTTGACTCGTTCAGCTCTTGAACAAAGCTCTTAAATCTCGAGCTTTTTGAAGTAATTAGTAAAAATAACTGATAAGAGTTGTAACTTTCTCTCCTGTGGAAATGCTGAGCTCTTGTGCTGAACCCTTCCTTGAAGAGGCTGGATCCCATTAGCCAGCAGTGCCATTCCTGGATGCAGGGTTCCCTCAGAGGAATGGGAAAAAAAAAAAGAAAAAGAGTAAAGACTTCTTTTTGACGTAATTAAAAACTCTGGAAATGTCAGCAGAGATAATGCTGACTAATGAGGTATGGACTGCAAATATTGGTATATCCCAGAAAATGGTGTTCTCCTGGCTGGAGCAGTGGAACTAAATTGGGTCTGGTGGTAGCAAGAGGGAACTTGCTCCCCACTCACGGATTCGTGTCTGTCTTGCTCTAATTGAAGTAAACCCCCTGTGAAATTGCTACCCAGAAATGACCTCACCGAGGCTGTTTGCTCAAGCTCTTGGCAATCAGTTTTGAATACTTAATGCAGTA
>VZTA01001928.1:0-26417 GCA_013398855.1 Mohoua ochrocephala
TGAACTTAAAATTGTAATCACTGTTGGAGATGAATGGATATCTAAGTATTAAAGAGAGGTTCAACAAAGAACAACACAGAAACTTCCCAACTTACAAATACACAACAATTAACCACATCAAGAACTTAATAACTTCAATACAACATAGAAATCTTAATAACTTTTATCCTGGCCACAGGACAATCCAAACATGCAAAAGCCAACCCTCAATTCTATAAATGACATGATCTCTGAGGTCTTTTTCAATCTAAATGATTCTGTGGTTCTGTGATTCTCATTTTCCCAAAATGTGAAATTATTCCTTGTAGTATTAGATAAATACGCACCTGATCTGTATAACTTCAATTGTCAAATCTGTTTAAATAAAACCTGGAATATTTTTCAGCCCTGAAAATCATCCCATACAAATACCTGGCTGTGGACAAGGGAAAGCAAATCTTACAGAAAAATGAAACTGTATATCTTTAAAAGATTGCAGAACAGGTTTGAAACACAGTTTTCCAGGGTGTTTGACTTGTAAAATAATTGAAATTCATCTTACCTCCTCCTTTTTCTTTTAGTACATTCAGTTTCATTTATAGCTGTCCCTCCTCTGTCTTTTGTTACTTTTCTGATGTCACATTTGTCTTAAAATCTCTTGTATCCTCCTTATTCCAAGGAGTAACAAGTTATTTTCTTTGTTTTCTTTTCAGGAATCCCAGGCCCTGGACACCAGAGGAAAAACTCTGGAACAAGGAAGACTTATTCTTGGTAGCAAAGGATCAGATTAGGGAACAACTTAGAATTCTAGAATCGTAGCATACTTTGAATTGGAATAGATCTTTAGGTATCATCTAAAAGTCCAAACCACATTACATGGGCAGGGACACCTTCCACTAGATTAGGGTGCTCAAAATCTTTTTCAACCTGGCCTTGAACACTTGCAAGAATTTGGCACCCACAGCTTCTCTGGGCAACCTGTTCTGGTGTCTCACTGAACTCTTAACAAAAAAATTTCTTCTTCATATCCAGTCTGAATCTCCTCTCTTTCAGTTTGAATCAGGTCCCAGTAAAAAGTTCCTCTCCATCTTTCTTATAAGACCACTTTAAGAACTTAAAGGTCTCCCCTGAGTCTTCTGTTTCACAAGGGGAACAACCCCAACTTCCTCAGCCTGTCTTCATAGCATAGGTGTTCTATCCCTCTGATGATTTCCACTGCTATCCTCTGGATGTGCTCTAACATGCCCATGTCTTCTTTGTACTTGGTTCTAGAGCTGGACTCAGCACTCCAGGTGGAGGTCTCATGAGAGCAGAGTAGAGGGGAAGAATCATCCCCCTCAATCTGCTGGCCATTATGCTGTTGATGCAGACCTGGATATGATTGACTTTCTGGGCTGTGAACATACAGTACTGGCTCGTATTTTTTCAACCATCGGTATCATCAAGTCCATGTCTACAGGGCTGTTCTTTAAATATTCTTCCTCATGATACTGGGAGTTGCCCTGACCCAGGTGCAAGACTTTGAACATGGCCTTGTTAACTTCATGAGGTTCACCTGGATGCACTCCTCAAGCCTATCAAGGTCCCTCTGGAAGGCGATTCCTCCATCTAGCACATCAGCTGCATCGCTCAGCTTGGTGTTTTTTAGATCAAATAAACAGCTCAAAATTCCCACAAAAGAGGTATCTTATTTTCATTTATAAAGTAGTTTTTCATTCAAGGAAAATAAGTTCCTCGTAATGTGGTAAAGAGTTACATTAGTATTCTTCTACATTTAACCTCACTTTTTTACCTTATCCCCTGCATTGATTTAATTATAGAACTTACATGCTGGAGTAGCTAGACACTGTGAAGGAAAAGCAAATTCTTTTATCTTGTTCTTCCACCAAGCTCCTTATTGGAGTCACAGTGTAAAACCTCAGCTCAGTAGGAAAATGTCATTCTTGCCCTTTGATGTATTTAGATTATGAGTCACATAGAGCTACCAAGTATCTGGTTTTGTTACGAAAAGAGAAAATGATTACAAATGCATTTTCAGTGAAGCTCTCATCTAGGGACTAAAACCATCACTGAGATTAAGATAGGTCTCTTTTTGTGTGTGTCTTGTGACTACTTTAACAACTGAAGTCTGTTCTGTCCCTAAGTATTATATGACTTGAGCATATCCCTTCACAGTAACAGAGAGACTGGAAAAGGCACAAGTGGATGCTTTTGGATAACTAAAACCTTCTTTATGATAACACTTCATAAAAACTGAGTTGTTTTGTTTCGTTACTTGTAGAATTTATCCAAGGAATAAAACACAAAATCTGTCTTCCTTTAGGCATCAAAGTTAGTTATTTAAATCTGAAAAAGTTATAAAACTTTTGCAGTGAGAGGAGTGAGATGTGTACTTCTGTTGTAGAGTCTTTGATGACATTCTAAGATTAACAGGTAAGAAAAGTCAGATATATTATCATTTATACATGCTTATTTGTCAATTCCCATCCAGAGGATGAAATTCATATAATGTAGACCTCTGGAGTAGATGCTGAATAAGCGAAGAATTCTTTTTTGCAGGCAATAAGATGTGTTGTCTTTCTCTTCATGTAAACTCTTACATTGGCAGAAAGGACCTCGTCTATCTTTCAACAAATTAGGACTGTTTGGACAGCATGCATTTGTGTATATATATATATATATATGTTCTCAGTAAAACTTGGTGAAAACTATTCTTTCTGATATCAGAATGACAATGGCATCTTGATTTTCTGTTAAAAAAATCAGAAAAAATGTAAGTGGTCCTCATTCAGGCATTGAAGTGGGTTCTCCTGATGCTGCTTTGTCGCTATATTTAGTGTACAAAGTTTTGGTAGCAGGGATGCTGCAGTGGTGGTCTTTATAAGAAGAGGTTGGAGCAGCCCAATGCCAGGGACAGACGGTTCCTAATAGGTCTGCATTGGACCTCAGTCTGTGGAAGAGCCCATGCTGAAGCAGGAGAAAACTGTGAGGAAGAAGGAAAGGCAGAGATGAGGTGATATGGACTCATAACACTTAATCACCCATCCCACCTTGATCACTCTGGGGAGTTGTGTAGAAAAATCAGGACAGAAATAGTGAAGTTTAATCTGAAGAAGCAAGGTTGGAGGAGAAGTGGTTTTTTTAAATAACTTGTCTTTGTTTCCCATTACCTGAATCTACTTTACATGACAATAAATTAAATAAATTTTCCCCAAGCTGAGTTTGTTTTGTCCTTTATGGTAAACAGAAAGAGGAGTCCCTATGTTCATTTTGACCCCTTAGTTTTTTCTTCCAATTTTCTCACCCTGTCCTGAGGAGGGCAAATAGCGAAAGTCTGGGTATGTATCCAGCTGCAGAAGTTGTTACACAACCATAATCACAAACAAGCTATTTTTCTCAGGAAAATAGCTAGGACTAAGAGGTTGTTCTATATCATCTCACATCATTGCCAGGGGCAAGGGAGTTCCTTCTGGGGAAAAAGGTTTCCTTATGGTCAAATAAATGTGGCAGAGGGAGTGGTGGGGTAATGCCGGTTCTGAGCCTGATGGAGCATTTGGGGAATGCTGGTGGTTCCGAGCTGGAGAGAGTGGTTGGGTAATGCTAGATCCGAGCTGGGGCAGCAGTTGGAGTAGCATGGCTGTGGTCAGGTTGGGCACTGTGGGGAGTATCTTCCACGTGAATCACGCTCTCTCTTTTGTACACTTTTGTCCTTAATATTTTTGCTGACACTATTTGTTTTCTCATCCTGTTGCTGTTTCCTGTAATTTTTTCTTATCTCAGCCCACGATCTTTACCTTTTCTACCTTCAGTTCTCCTCTCCAGCCTACTCCAGGGGGAAGAGTGAGGGGGAGGGGGAGGTAGAGCAAGAGAGCAACAGTGTGATTTGAAAAATCTCAGTGGGAGCATTAAACTGGGAAGTGCCATTTCTAACCCACAACACTCAGTTTCCTTCCCAAAATGTATTTGAACCTGATTGATATTGCAAGTATTATATTTTTATATTCAAATTGTCTACAGATACGCATTACAGAGATTTGAAATACTTTTTTTTCCAAACCCAAGTTAATTAATTTAGCTATCAGATCTTAAAATCTTATTAAAATGTTATGGCCTCTTATGAAGACTTCTTAGTAATGCTGACAAAGCTAACTTCCCAATTAAATGCAGCATATCTAAAGGAACATAACATTGTGTCTGAACTTATTATTTAGGGAGTAGTGCAATAAGACTCGCAGCAGTGCCACGCTCTCCAGACGACCTGTGTTTTGAATCCCAGTCAACATCATGCATCATGCTTCATTGACACGCTTGATTGCTCTCTTTGCTTCTCTTTCTGAGTCTGGGCTGGACTGCTTATGTCTATTCCTCGTGCCAGAGAGAAAGCAGGGCCTTGAGTGCCATTGATTCAGGCAGTTTTCTGGACACACAAAGATGAGACGTGTCTTCTAAATCATCATCATGTACAAGGTTATGTCTATCGCATTTGCTCAACTCAGTACTGTTTAGTAAAACGCAAAACAGAAGAGCACCTACTTTAAAGAAAAATCAACTGTCTCTACACTAAAAATTCCTATGAGATCTCAAGAAGATTTGCTTCATATGGTAATTTTTGGAAGTCTGGCCTTTTCCTTTCATTATCTGCATGGAAGCTTCTGGTTGATGAACAGTATAAAGATGCAGTTCTTCATATCTGATGTCTAAACATGAATTTATAAGCACTTAGACTTGACAGTTTTAGCTTCAAATACAGTTCTTTACTATCCTCAGATGCCTTTTTCTCATTACTCCTCTCACAGAGTTGTTCTTGAATGTAGCTGATACTATTTAAGTTTCAAATCAGACTATTTTATCTCTTAAAACACGATGACAGATGTGTAAATGCTTCAACATTTAAAGGTAAATATTTATTTCTAAGGTATTTTTTATCAGTTTCCTGTTATTTAACTATTTCCGTGTGTTTTGTCTGGTGGTGTTTAACATCTAAACATTTTTTTCTAATAAGAAAACCCACTGTGAACTATCGGCATTGAAAACAGTACAATTGGATATGTGAGTAACTCTGTGAACTCACCAGTAGGATTTAATGAACAGCAATGTTTGCAGCCTCTGTAACCTGTTCGAATTTTACAGGCTACTATGTCAGAAACTTTCAAATTTCATCACAAATTGTGGTTTATTTATAAGAAGTTAAATGTATAATTTTCCTTTTGGCCCAGTTTGGCAGTATTTTTATTCAAGAAAAAACATAGAATTTAACTAATTTAATCTGGTTTTATGCTATAGAACTGGAGAATTGATACATATAAAATATTTCTGAATTACAACTTCTTTCATATTAACTGAAGTCATTAATATAATCGTAAAAGTCAATATTTACCCACTGACAATTCAAGCTGTTCCTTTTGGGGTGTGTAGAGTGTGAACTAAAGTCATTCTCACAGTCCCAAAATTTGAAATATTGCAGACTTCATCTTTATTTTTGAAAAAATTTTGAAGAGTAAATTTGAAGCAAATCACCGCTCCCATTCTTCTCTATAAGAGAGTGAAACCTAAAGATTTAGCCACGTATTGGAATAACAGGTCTTGAACAGCAAACCTGGAGTGGGAATTGGCTTACCATTGTACTCTTCACCTCCAGATACAGAGATTTAAAATATTTAACATACTGAGAATTCCTCAGTCTCTTGCATGTGTCTCTTTTCGGAGTTTTATTGGAAATATGAGGACAGCTTTATGTGAGGTGAAGATACAGGTCTTCAATACAATTTTTTTGTGAATTCACCTAAAAGAAAACACTTTCTAAGAACTAACTCTCCTTCCGTGGGTTTAGAGAGTGTAGTGGGGAGTGTTTGTTATGGTTGTGGTGTGGAATTCAAAATCCATCTAACTGGTAAAGTTTATTACTGAAAACCCAGTAATACAAGACGAGAGAATTTACACTTACTTTCCCTAAACTAAAAGAAATACCAGAGATAAATTCAACTTCATATGCAAAGACTACGATTATCATTCTAGACTTTTCGAGGTATCCAAAACTGTGTGACGGAACCCCTAATTACCCCTGTGCAGATATCTTGTATGTCACTGAAGAAAAAATAAACAGTGCAATCAGGCAACGAGAGAAAGAGGCTACAATAGCATGTGTTTGTGAGTGTGTTTGTACCTACGTGAAGGAGGCAGTGACAACTCAACTTCAGCTACAAACGCAAAAATGAATGATGGGTAGTTGTAATATGTAGTGAAAGACATTGGTAAATCACTTCAGTGGTAATGCAGTCTCTGGATATAAGCCAGTCATTGACGATAATTCACTGTAAGTATTTCCAATTCTGCTGTTTCCAGAACTCGAGTTATATATCAAAGTCGGAGTCATCATAAGGGAAAATGTAAAACATTGTATTATTATTAATTCTGAGACAAATACTTCCATCTTTTGTTTAAACAGTGTTTATCTCAGTGGTGACTGATTCTGCAGAAGTTTAAGACTGTCTTGTAAGGTTATTTCAGTAGAATATTTTGATTGTTTTGGTGGGTTAGCCTTGGCTAACAGCCAAACACCAACCCAGGCACTCAGTCACTCCCCTCCTTTAGGGAGACTGGGACAGAAAATAGAATGAAAAATCTCGTGGGCCAAAATAAAGACTGGAGACTGTTCACCAAATACTGGAAGAAATTTATTTCTTTTATTGTCATTTAAAATAGATTTGGATAGGGAGAAAGCAAGACAAACATTAAAACAACACATTTTTTTCCCACTCTCTCATTTCTTCTTTTGAAATCCTGATCTTTTCTGAAGATTTTGTAAAGAAGAAATAGTGATTCTTGACCAGGTTTGGGTTTGGTGGGGTTTTGTTTGTTTGCTTGTTTTTTGTGGGTTTTGTCAGTTTTGGTTAGTTGGTTTAGGTTTGTTTTTTTTTTTGTTAGATGAACCATAGAGCTGAGATCTTTTTATGTACATGGATATTCATTCATAAGTCCACGCAATATGGCATGCATTGGATCAGATTTCAATTACTATTTATTAATTAACTCAGTGATGGATTTCTAGACCAATTATGGAACATTTAGGTAAAATTTTATTCCATTTCTCGTAAAGTATCTTATTTCTCAGGATATAAAACTAATACTAATAAAATTCTGGTAAATTATGACTATACTCACATAATTTACCTACATGCAATTTAATGTTTTAAAGTCAACTGCTTGTCAGCAGATTTCAGTGTTGAAATACTTGACCACAGGGGAAGAAGAAGAATATTCTCTTCCGGCTTTTTTCTTGTTTCATTTTTGTCTTTCTATTTTTAAAAGAAAAAGAAAATTTTGTTGCTAAAATTCCTTGAAGCTTCAATATCAGTTCCTCTGTGTAACCAACAGGGTGATAGCTTTCTGGGTTTAAATTTGGTCAATAATTGCTTAATTGTTCCAGTGATAGGTGAAGTATCCGTCCATTAACTAGAAAAAAAAAAAAATTATGTTAAAATTCTGTTCTCTATTTCACTGAGATATTCATTTCAGTATGAAAACAGGATATTAACTTTCACAATTTTTAAATGTTGAGAGGATTCTTGAGCTTGTAGGCACTAGGTTCACAATTTCATAAAAAGAAACAAAAACCGTTTTCAGATGTTAGCATCATGTTGTTCAGAATATTAACGCATTTTGCATAAAACAATAACTAGATTAAAATAAAAATTAAAGAAGAATAAAACCCCACAAAATAACCCTAGGAAATCTGCTGGAGAAGTCAAAGCCTTCCTCTTCCACTGAAGTGGAATAACCTAACTACTAGATCATGCCTTTTATCTATTTCTTTTGTCTCTGGATTTTGCTGTACAGCAATTTAGTTTCAGTAGAAAGCACGTAGGACTTCCAGTGAGGTCCTTTTTCTCCCCAAAACTAGCTAGTGTGGCTATTTTATTTGACATTGTTGTTTTTCAAGATGAGGAACAAACTGAATCACCTTATTCTATGTTCCATTCAACACATTTCTTCAGTAGATTGTTAGCCACATAATGTCAGTAAAATTCTGCCCTCCTTATCTTTATCTGTAGTTGTGTTTTAAGGGTGTACTCCACATGTCACTGTAAGCACCTACAAAGGTCTTGTCAAGAGAAAGTTTTCAGGTTCTGGATACCAGCTATAGGAGGCTTCCACCTAGTCTACTCTCTTCCTTGAGTAAAAATGTCCAAAGGGATCCTTAGAAATAAAACATTACCAAATAATCAAAAACATTTTGCTTACCTTTTACTTAAATTAAAACATTTCCCCCTTTCGCTTTAGTGGAGTACAGAAGATAAAAATGCGCATGCTGACATGCTCTATAACTGCTAAGAATTCAGCCATAAAATGTTTATTTTGAAATATTTCTTTTTCCATACAAAGAAAATACAATGAAAGAAAAATAAAAGGCAAAGAAGCCAGTACACTGAATAGTTTGAGATCTAGAAACAAAGCATTTAACAAACACTAGAGCAAAATCTTTTCTCTCAAAAATGTAGTAACACTTTTGAATATTTAATGTTCTGTTAGTGCCTTTCTACCTGCACTAACACTATTAGTATTAATACAAATTGCATCTTCTGAAGCCTCAGATGTTACATTCAAAGCTCATTTTCTGATGTCATTAAAACATGGCTTTTTGGAAAAGTGATTTACTTTATTTTCTAAAACACCACTCACAAGGATGCTTTGACATAATTAAGTCAATAACATTACTTAGAACCTCCACATAAAAGTAATTATTTCTTTGTCAAATATTATGGTGATGAATGTAGACTAATGATGTAATTTGCTTCAATTACAGTTGTTTTATGAAAATTGTGTTTCTGCATATAAACCTTAAAGGCTTATGATTTCTTAAAGGCAGAACTGAAGGAAAATAAGTCCATGGTTTGGTAAGAAACTGATTATCTGTGCACTCCCCCCCATCTTGGGAATCTCAGGATGAGTATTTAAAAAATAAAAACACTGCCCTCCTTCTGGTTCCAAATGCTTTCCCTCCCTTTGCTCCACAAAATTAAGCAGAAAGCAAGCTGCAAGCTCTTGTTCTGTTTTACATACTGAAATAAATAGTGTACTTTAATTGTAGGGGTATAGCCCACTCTGATGGACTCAGTGCCATGCCTTGGCCCTATGCAGAATGAAGATATTATACCTAAAATTCAATAGGAAAAGTGACAAGCTTTTGGCAAGTCTCATGTTGGATTACAACACACCCTGTGTAATGCTCTCTGAAATAAGCATTACTAGAGGTGCTTAAAAACCTTAGACTGACAAGTCCTAGAGCTGATCCAGACTTCAGCAGTTCACCCTGTGTGTAGCTCCTAATTAAGACACTATGGCATTAAAATTATTCTTCTATCTTGGAGCATATTTCATGTGTACAGATATGATTGGACTTGTTTTATACTGTCCCCTGTCCCTGGTAGTCCCTAGCACCAGAACAGCCCTGGCAGAAGCAGAAGAAGCCTCTCTTAGTTGGCTGGGGCAGTCTGGCCAGTTGGAGGTGGATGTAGATGGCTGGAGCTGGTTCCCCCAGCCCTCATGTGACTGTTGCCCACCCAGATGGAGCTGCTGCTTACTCAGGGACAGCAGCTTGAGAGACCGTGGGGTGGGGAGAACAATAACTCTTTGTGTCATGGGGCTGGTGGGAAAACTTCCACCACTTGCACTGGGCCCCCAGGGGCAGCCAGGAGTTGGTGGGGTGAGTGGGTGAGAGAAGCACCCTTGAAGGAGGTTAGTGCCTGTCAGGGACACATAACACCTGAGAAGAAAGACTTGTGCCAGTGATGGCTTCTGTCTGGAAGCAAGAATGGTATGGAATCAATGAGGATGAAGAAGTGATAGAAATACTGCATGAGGACTCATACAGTGATGTCAAAACCCACTGTTTTCTTTATACCTCGTAGAATATTATTTTACTGTTTATGAGATTTCCTGAGGTTGTGGCTGAGGCCAAGATATAAAAACAAGCAAAATTGTTCAGAGATACTTGCAGAGCCAGAAATCAAAAGAGAGCAGTCAGAGACTTTTCCAGGTAACGAAAAGGCTCACAGACTATTTCAGGTAAGGCAGCAGTACAGCTATGTCCAGACTCCCATTACAAAAATAAGTAGATATAAGAGTTTTTTCAAGAATTACATGTGCTTGCTATTTGCCTTCTGAAATGCCGCTGTCAGAGAAGAAATTGGAAAGACTCTGATGGTTCTGCTGCTTATCTGTTACCTGATATTTCCTGCTGAGGAATTAGATCAGGTTTCAGTTAAACGACAAGAAAAACCAAGATGCCAGATACTTTCCAGCTAAAGAATTGTAAACTTCTATTTCACATATTGCCATAATTCCTAGTTTAGAAGATCTTGTTGTTAAAGCTTAGAATCTGGGAAAGTAGAATTGGAAGAATTAGAAAAGTTTCCAGATTTGAGTCCACATTGCTTTTTTGATTGGCCTTAATTTCCCTTTTTTTCTCCCCAAACAGTTTTTGCTCTAAACCATCTAGTCAGCCTATCATACTTAATTTGGAATGATGGCCTGTCATTAAAAATTCCTTTGATAAATATAAGTTGGTTTTTTTTTCCCCCAATAATAACTGCTGTACAACATCCTTCTATTCCCAGAAGAACTGGCAATCCTATCCAGGGCTGCATTAGCAGTGTGGCCAGCAGTTTGAGGGGAGGTTATTCTCCTCCTCTACTCCAGCCTGATGAGACCCCACCCACAGGACTTCATTCATTTCAGGGGCCCCCAATACAAAAACTATATGGGCTTGTTAGAGAAGGTTGAGAGGAGGGCCACAAATATCATCAGAGGGCTGGAGCAAGTATCCTAGGAAGAAAGGCTGAGAGAGTTGTGGGTGTTTAGCCTGGAGAAGGGTCCAGGGACACCTCACTGTGGTCTTTCAATAATGGAAGAGAATTTATAAGAAAAAATGAGAAAGAATTTTTTACTAAGGTCAATACTGACAGGAAAAGGGAATTTAAACTGAAAGAAGTTCGATTTTGATTGGTTAAGAGGAAGAAATTTTTTACAGAAAGAGTGTAGTGAGACAGTAGAACTGGGTGAACGGGAGATTGTCCAGAGAAGCTGTGGATGCCCCATCACTGTATTTGTTCAAGGTCAGGTGGGATGGGGTTTTGAGCAACTTGGTCAGGTAGAAGGTCTCCTTGCCCAAGGCAGAGAGGGTTTGACTAGATGATCTTTAAAGGTGCCTTCCTACACAAGCCATGATTCTATGTTTCTATGATATGGCTGATCAAGTGTGTATGTTTATAACAGTGTTATTCTGTATAAGAGGTGACGAGAAAGATTAAGAAACATGCAAAGATGTTTTTAAGGAAAGATGAATTAAATGTTTAAACTGAATCTGAACTGCAAAACATAAATCGAAAACCAAACAAAGCAGAAAAGAAATGCATTTATATTTTGTGTCACATTTGAAGCCTCAAAGATAGTGACAAATTGGAGTTAGTACAGTGAAGAGCCACTAAAGAGCACAGGACATGAGGAGTGGCTGAACAGCTTGGGGAAAAGATATTTAAAGGGTGATTTAATAGTCTTGTACTGCTTAGAGGGTACAGAAAAGAGTGTTGCACTCATTTTGGGGACACACAGTGAAAGAATAAGGGACAGAGACCACAAGGAGTACAAAGGGAAACTGATAAAATAAAAAGTTGGGGGCAACAAAGCAAAAAAAACCACAATAAGAAAGGTTAAGCAGTGGAATGGTTTGTGTAGAGACTGTGGAATTTTCATCTTTGGAGGTGTTCAGCGTACAGTTAGATAACACGTTGAGTAATCTGATCTAATCTTAAGGTTAGCTGGGTTTTGAGCAGAAGGTTCAAAGAGAGGACTACCTTCAGCAGACCCCTTCAAACAGGTTTTTTTCTGTGATTTTATAATTCAATATTTTTTCTGTAGGTGTAACTTAAATTATAGATAAGGGCAGCGAAAAATATCAGTGGGGGAAAAAATGCTGTGGGCAGAAGAAGTAAGGTCAATAATCATAAATTTCTGAATACATGTTCAGAGGAAGTGAAGTAGTAATGTTAGTAGAGATACTAGGTTAGAAGGAATAAGAAAGACATTAATACTTCAGATACACTAGACATATGCAAATAAATTTGTTATGTGGCAAAAAAATTTACAGTTATCGTGATAAAAATATTTTATATTTAACTGGATGAATAGTAAACATCTGAAAGTAAAAAAACAAAACAAAAAACAAGCAAATAAACAAGCAAACAAAAACAAAGTCAACAGACCACTGACCAAAAAGCTATTAAAAGAATGTATCAATAGAAAATATTGATAAGAATGCCTGATACAGGATTTGGGAAACATGTTGTCTATTGAAAAGCGGATGTAATTCAGTCTACGTAATTTGCTCAGAGTAAGAAATGACTTGGTCATAGTCCAAAGTATGTTCATAAAGAATGGGTACTTTAGTCTTTCCATAATACAAGAATAAAAGTTGTCATAAGAAAGGGATCCACTAGTTCCTGATCTAGGTCACAAAAGAATCAGGAGATGGGGTTGCTACTGATTGATTTGAAGGCAAATGTGGGCCTCAAAGTATGTTTTACTTTGTCCATACACGTGATGTAAATTTGACGCTGCCGGTACAAAGTAGATTCTACTTTGTGACAGTGGTGAAAAAAACCCCTGAAAACTTCTGCTAGAGATGGAAGTTTGATAGACAAACGGATATGTGATAGTCATTCTATACAGTGAAAGTATAAAGTAGGGGATTCCCCTCTTAAAGTTCCCCTTCTTTGTTCTGCTTTCTGAAATTTGCTGTATCTCAGTCTACTACTTGAACAAAGACAAATTGTTCATAAAACCAAAAAAATTAGAGAATTACTATGAAGCTCTGTAACACACCCATAAAAGAGTGAAGACTGTGAGCCTCATCCTGAAATATACTAAGGATATAATGAAACCTAATATTTACAATGAGAAGAATGACTGTGTAGAATTATGCGGGAAGTGAGTACATTTTGTAATATAATGTGAAATATGTCCCAATCATCCCATCATATTAAGTTAAATTATGTATGATACAAGAAGAGCTTCAGAAATTCAGAAGGTACTTTAGTATTTACTTCAACAGGAAGAAGCTTGTAATTTGTATATAGAAATGAGTGGGGAAAAAAAACTCATTTATTTTATTTTTTAATATATTTAAATGACTGATCAAAGTCAGCAGAAGTCTTTAATAACACTCCTAAGGATCCTTGCAGATGAATTATAAGAAAGAATGAGTCATTGTCCAGAGGAATAAAAAAAGACTTTGTAAATGTGTATACATTGTGTCACAATGTTGAAACAGTCATCATTTTCAAAAAACCACTTTGAATAGAAGTAAAAATGTCAAAAATAACACACTTGAGGAACGATCCTATTGCTTTTAAAAGTTTGTGTCAAAACTCTAGGGAGCAGAAAGCAAAAAAACATTCACATAGAAATTATTGTTTTTGCAAATTTATATTGTTACTGAAATCAACAAAATGTTTGCAAGATATTTCAGTGTTTTGAGCTTTGTTTCTAGGAGACAATGTAGTAGTTTCACTAAAATAGCAGAAACTGAAAGTAATGCTATTTTTAAAATAATGATTCTTCACTGTCTTTTCAAATGTAAACTTGGTTTTATAATTGATGATGTTCATTGAACTATAAATCGATAATTTAACGCGCTGTCTTGGTTACACTGGTGACTTCATAGAAACAACAGAGGTACAAAGTATCCCGCATTTTGCACGCAAAAAAAAATAGTCAGAATACACCCAAGAGGACTACCATTCTAAAATGTTTAAAGTGCTCATGTACAAAAACAATAATTTAAAAAGGAGAAATGACAAAAAGTGGCTTTACTGTCATCTGAATAATATAGTACGACTCAAGCATGCAAGAAGACTGCATACAGAAGACAGAACTGTGTAAGTGGTACCCATTTTAAGTGTCTTTAGGGTAATAATTAATTCATTAAAAGATGTGCTACCATTGTTATAGAATGATGAACTGAAAGAAATTTTGACATTTCCTTGTCCTAAGTTAGAAGTAGCAGACAGCTATCTTATGAAATGGCTTTAAATAAAATAAATGCATTGGTATGAAAAATGAATGGAAACAAACCAAAAGTATGATTTATGAATGAAGGAGATTTTTTTTGTTTATTCTACATTTTGTATCTGGAAAAACGGGAAGAATTATTGTGTTCCGCTATAGTCATGAGTCTTGGCTGGTTGTTTTCTTTGCTTGCAGGACATTTACAGAAAATGTCCTAGGTTAAAAAAGTTGGGGGGTCGTGAAAGCTATAAAAAACCTAAAATCACTTAAAAAGTCTACTAATCTAGGTAAAAATATATGTAAATATTTTAATTTTTATGCCATTTCAGTAGTATAAAGTTTTTGTCAGCTACGTAGGGGTATGGTTTTCCTAAAGTAGCTTTGGAGAAGAGGTTAAAGGCATGCGGTGCACAAACTACATACTGCAGTATATCCAGACTTGTAGGCAGCCAATGATTTAATTAATAATATCATAACTGATATTAATCTTTGCACTAACAGGAAAACAATAAATTAATATTCCTAGGTGGTTGGATCTGGGCTTAAATCCTGAGAAGTGAAAGAAGCAGAATATCATCAGATTTCCTTTATTCTTTTCAAATTTCTTTGGCTTTGATATCTACTGAACATGAAGAGAAATAGAGAGAAAGAGAGAAAGAGAGAAAAAGAGAAAGAAAGGAAGAAAGGAAGGAAGGAAGGAAGGAAGGAAGAAAGGAAGAAAGAAAGAAAGAAAGAGAACTTCAGTTCTTGATGAAATCTGGAAACCTGGATAAAGATGATTTAAAAAGCAGTTCACGACAAATGCAGAAAAATCAGCAAGAAAAGAAATTCAGAAGAAAAATTCTAGAAAAATGCTATTATTTTGAGATTTTCAGTTAGATGAGAGCATCACCATGATGGTCCCTGAAGGTTTGACAACATAAGGATACTTAGCATACTTTAAGTGAAACTTGAAGAAACATTCATACACACTTTTTGTATGTTAGGCTTTTCAGATAATTGCTTGTGACCAATCAGTTTGAAAAAGACCCGCAGATGGTTATGTACACATAGCCTGAGAGACAGTTTTGTTAGTCAACCTATCAAAAATGTCATTATATTTCTTTAATATATCTATTTTTACAAAAAGGTTGTTTATTAATAACCTATTTATTGTGTGAAAAGGAATGTATCTTTAACATACTCTCCAGAGCAATTTAGAAGGAGTTATTACGTAATGTGAATGCTCAGTTTATGTCATTTATGCTGATTTTCTAAAAAAAAACCCTCTAAAATTTACTTCTCTTGGATTCCTTGACTTTGTTCACTAATGATCATGGTGATCAACTCTTAGGAAGGGAAAACTCATGTCCTGCCATGGATGACTGCAATGTTATCCTGTGCCTCAGAGGCACACACCTGTGCAAGGCAGTTGTGGTCTATTGCGCCTGTGTGACTACCCGTGATGAAGATTTATATTTATCTAGAAAGCACCCAGTGAGGGTAGACACCTAGGCAATATACCTACATTCAAAAACACTTAAACAGTATGTGGGTGTTACTTTAGGAAGAGGCTTCTGCGCTCAAATGATAGAAGGAAAAGGAGAAGAGATGGGAAGGTGATGTCTGTGATTACACCATTATGTAAAAGCTCTTCTCATCTGTATTTGTGGCATGCTTTGTGATTTCACAGTGTTGCCAGTTTGGGACTGATTTGCAAACTAGAAAAAAAAATATTTTTGGTCTTCTGGGGAAAAAATACCATGGGAGAGTTGAGAAATGCCTTAATGTTCAAGGAACAAACAGGCAGAAATTATCATTGTCAATAGAATTGCTACTAGAATTACAGTATAGAATACATACAGCCTTATTTTATTCAGTGGGAAAACTTGATTAAAATTCTTTTTTACTGTGACATAATGCCAAGAACTGACAAAGAAATAGAAGAAACTGCAAACAAAGTGCAACCTAGCACTCGAGGGAAAGGTTTGATGAGAAAGAACAGCATTACTACCATAGCAACAATCTGTCGTGTACACAGTTTCTGAGGTTTAAATGCAGCTTTATCAATTTAGTGGGTGAGGGAGGTGCCCAGCTGCAGTATTTTTATGTCTAAATCTTAAACTTTGGCTTCCAGCATTGGAGATATTTTTTTTCTTGGTATTAAATGTGTTCCACTGAAAGGATGTTAAATTGGTTCACTGTAATAAATAAAACAGGTCTAATAGAACAGGTGGATTTAGGCAATGAAAAATTATAATGTAATAGGAGACCAATTACTGCTGAAAAGAAAAAAAATGGTTGTGTCGCCATAATAGTAATTAAAGGAAGTGAACACCTAGTGTATGAAAGATGAACTGAAGAGAGTAAAATGGAATCTCATCTCACAAGAGGTGAGAAGAAGGGCAGAAACAATGACAAACCACAAGGTGGGAAATGGTTATGCGTGGTTGCACCTGAGTCACATGAATGCTTACATGAAGCTTTGATATTTTTGTCTATTAAGCTCCATGAAAAATGTGTGTACATGTCATTTATACATATGCTGTACAACTTTCAGAACAGTGAGCCTGAAATAGAGGATATTCTATTATTATTTGCAAAACATTCTGGAGAACAGCAAGTCATTTCTGCAGGTCGTATAATACATCGAAAGGGTATCAGAGTTACTACACCAAAACAATCCAAATTAATTTGGAATTTATAGTGTACTAAATGCATCCCCAATGCATCAACACGTTGAACTCATTAAATCTGTGCTATGCTTTTCTCATAACTGGAAATTACAGTAAAATTAGTTCAACTTCCAAACACAAGATTAAAAATCACCTTTCACAACATTATCTGTAATCTTCCCCTAACCTGTTGATTGCTGACTGTTGAATAGAAAATTAATGCTTTGGCCATGAAAGACACTAGTCAAGAAGACATGCAAAATCCCATATGTGACAAGTCTGAGCCTACACTTTGGGATAAATAATTGCCAAAATTAATTCTTATTCCTATCTTATAGGTGTGATGAAGTGTATTAAAGATGTGCCTCAGTGTGTGAGTGTGTAAGTGTGTGTGCATGTGTATGTGTGTGTGCATGCACGAGCATCTGTATGCATAAATTAACTGACACTCAGGACTGCTTTGTGTGAATATTTTGTGATAAAATTGCAGGGCAACATTCTAAATTGAAGTCACAACAGATTTTTTTAGAAGAAAGCAAATCAAAACCACAGATGGAACCTGTACCACTTTTTAAAGCATTATATTTGAGCTAAAAGACAGCTTTGACTTGTAAGATACAAGCCAATTTGCCTTGCAAGGCCAAATAAGTATTTTTAATCATGAAATCTGCTAAGGGAAGGAAATCATTTTCTCTAGTTCTTCTATCTCTCTATATTATAAATAAAAATGAAGGAAATAGACCTTGATTTTGATCCTCTTTCTGCTATTGAAATAGTTTTTATAAAGATTAAATATTTTAGTGGCAAAAATAATCTTGATACTTTTTAAAATGTTCATTTTTTCTGAATAACAATTTAATCCATTGTGTACCATGAACACTTAGATTTGGTCTGCTGAATACTCTTACAAAACCGTGAACCTTGTGGTGGTTCATACACAGAAATAGTATACATAGATTCATAGGTACACAGAGCATAGCTATATGGCTCCAAATCCTGTTACATTAGGCTGTGTAGGAACTTAGCAATTCATTGCTCTTTTATTTTCTTAGTTTGAGCTTTAGACAAATATCCACAGTTTTTGCTAATGATTATACTCTTACCATTAACTTTTTATCATTGTAGCATAACTCTGCTTAGATAGAGATAAATTCATTAAAGTCTGTTTGTATAACCATCTCCAAGAAATACATGCTTCTCTGAGCAACACAATATTGTCTGTAAGCTAACTGGAATAACTAGCCTTGACTTATATAGAGGATTTCATTTAAATATACCTTAATTATTTTTTTACCCAGGACAAGGTAAAACCAGTGCAAAATTTAATAATAGTAATAGTAATAGTAGTAGTAATAATAATAATGACACATATAAAATAATATAATAATGTAGAAGTATCAATCCTGGTTTTATCTCACTGGCTTTATTTTCTGACTCAGTTGGCTGACTTGTGTCAAGTCAGAGTGCTACTCCACATCTTGTGGGGTATCTGACAGTGTTACACTTGCTGCTGAAGCTGAGTTCTTATGTCACTGGATTCACATTTCCATAATTTCTTTATTTCATACTATATTGTGTTGGATTTTATCTTGTATGACTATATATGATAGGCATAGCCTGGACCTTAAATTACTCTTTTAAAGATATCTATCTATCTATCTATCTATCTATTTCTTTAGAATGTTTAATTTTACAATTTTCTAGACTTGCTCTCAAATATCCATTCTGAAACTCGTGGAGCAGGTTTAGTGGGTTTCTCTGATGTCCTACCCTGCTGGGATATTTTTGAACACAAACCCCAATTGTCTGGTATATTTATCTGTGATCTGTATGACCAAAGAATACATCTCATTCAGGCCCCATCTACTTTTTGTGACAGGTGGAAAAAAAGAACTGCAGAGGCACTTCAAATTCCAATTTTCAGGCAAAATGTATATGAAGAGAAAGAAATTTTAATGTAGATAGAGGTGTAGAATTTCAGCAGATTATAAAAATCTTAGAACATCACTCCAGTATTTATGTAGGGGCTTTTTGCCATTTCCACTGACTGTCAATTTCCTTTTTATGTTTGCTGTTCATTACCACTTCACACAGCACTAGTTCATCTTCCTGTCCAGCTTTCCAAAAGATAGATATTCTGTTTCTACTGAAAACCTATAGGAAAAATGTTGTTCCCATTAAGCAAAATTCTAATTCTCTCTAACAAAATATTTTATTAAGAAAAGGCATTGATGGTTAGAGTACTCATAAATGGGGTTTATTTAAATAGGGAAATAAATAGGAAAGCAAATCAAGCCTTCAATAGAAAGTGAAGTAATTTTCAACAATTTGAACAATTTCCATCTTTGGATTCTTGGTTTAATAAAACATAAAATAGAGAAGCTAATGAAGGTCAGTAGGGTTAATCCTCATGCAACCTGTGACAGTGATGCATGCCAGAAGTACTCCTAGATAGAAAGGGAAAGGAAGAAAAAAAATAGGAATGTAGAGTAAAAGTGACAAAACACAACAAGCTGCAGAGCATCATAAATTACGCCTATGATAAAGGGGGAGGAAATGAAATGTCTTTTCCTGCTTCTATTCAAACACTAGCAAGGTGAAATACAGCTTCTGGAAACTCATTTGAGACTGGTAAAATATTTTCACTTTTACCTGCCATGTATAGCCTCTGCCTAGTGGAGTATGGGCAGTTACTTACTATGGTATGATCTCTTTCACTCCCCCAAATCCATTCTAAATAACTACATATTCTTCCTACTCTCCCCTCTGTTGTGAGCCCCAGAAAGCAGGAAAATGAAAACAGAATGGGGCAGGATATCAACACTTTTTTTCATAATCTCAAGAGATTTTATCCTTTCATGGAAACTACCAAATTGCTGCAGGAAACAGCATAATGCCTCCCTGTTTCTTGCCATGGATATATTTCCACAGTGAAGGAGGTATTCCACACCATATTTTGGATCCCCAATGCCAAGCCATTTCCCCCCTTAGTTGTTCAAAGGAGCAGAAGAAAAAACAAGTGAGTCACAGACATTAAAGTGAGGGATTTAGTATGGGTTTTCAGCTCTTGAGGCTAGACGCATTCTAATTTCCTTTTAGTGTGAGACCCAAGGGTGCATCTTCTTACCTCCTCCTTAGATTCAGCTAGAAGGGACAAAAAATGTACAAGCAGGTGGGATCTGTGATGTGTACTAACAGCTCTCCCCATCCAGAGGATCAGGGACCAGGACTGCAACAGAGCATGCATGATCCACAGTTAAGATGTCGCTAAAGAGTTGAAAAAACCCAATAATTTCTCTGAAGATTTAACAAAGACCATGAATTCCTCCACTGTATGAATGATATTGCTAAGGAATTTTACACTAGAAGAAATAACATATCCCAAAATGCAAATATTACTTTGAGAAAGAAAAATCTATGGTTACGTTATTTGGTTTCTACAAGTTTCTATATATGTGAAAGAGAGTAATTTCCTATGCTGGATGATTATCCTAATTAAAACATGCAGAAAAAAATGAATGAAAGCAAAAGCACCACAGAATATTTTTAAGAATACAGTCATGAAAACATCAACTTGTTCTTAATGTGAACTACCCCGTGTTATGACTCACTTTGTGATTCAAGCAGCCCTAATTATCTAAGACTGCTCATATTCTCTTCCAAACCCTTGTTACTTTTTTCATGGCCTTTTATTTGGCCTACATCCTTAAAAAAGGTTTATAATTTATTCTGTAAAACATTCTAGTTGGGTGGACCAATTAAAGGTAACACTCTAAGTCTCCCTTTGTCTGTTTGTTTATGTAGGAATTGACTAATTCAAAATATATGGAGAAATGTTGTATTGACCCCACAACTCTTTGCTCCCAAGCAAATCATCTAGTTATTTTTCAGTGATGCGATCTATTAATTTTATGTGACTTCTACATTTCTGGCTGTAAAATGATCCAGTTTCACACAGAGGAAATGGTAACAACTTTTCCCAGAATGCCTTATAGCCTAATGGTTAAGACCTTTCCTGGACTTCGGGGAGGTTGAATTTTCTCTGGGTTTTGGAAAAAAACAGAACCGAGGTTTCACATTTCTGAGCACAGAGCCCTAGCAGATTTCTGTTATGTAACTGAAGGATACCAGCCCTGGATACCTTTGATAAATGCACACACTCAGTTCAGGGCCTACTGAAGGACACTCATCAATATCGAACATTTCTTTCAGCTAGCTCTAGGCAGTGCTTCATTTAACACACAGACTGCTTGGCTTATGCTTTTATTAGTCTAACTTAATGGACTATCAGGGGAACCCAGGTGCATTCAGCTTGCAAGGTGTCATGAAACTCACGTGCTTAAATATTAAGTCAGGGCTAGTTATCTTTTTAAGCAAAAGAAAAAATCAGGGTTTTCAAATAAAAAATAATTCCATCCTAAAATCACTATCCAAAAAAACTTAGAGAAATCCATTTCTGTAAAAACTGCTTCCCTTTTTTAGCTGTCTAAAATTAACTGACATGAATTGTTTGGTTTTGGTGGTTTGGAGGGGTTTTTTTTTAAGTACAATGTCTAACTTGTATGTTCCAAAGCTAGAGTCAAAGTATAATATAACTAATCTCAAACCTTAAAACAACGTTTCTGATAAGACAATATTGATAAGCAAGATCCAATATAATTTCAGTTATACATATAAATAAATTCATTTCCAGCTTAAATAAAACAGAGTAATATGGGAGAGATATTTTAAGTAGCTGCTTGCTCATAACCACAGGCCTGGTGAGAGATACAAGACACAAACCTCCACTCTTTAAACCTCCTGTAGTTTGCAGTGCTCAGTACCTGTTCGCCTGTGCTAACATTTTTCTTGTTGATGGTTTTGGCTTCTAAATTTCAATATTACAGATGTCATCGGCTTTAACTCAAAAAAACCTGTCTTATGCATAAATTCAGGTTTAACTGGCTTCTGTTTGATTAGTTGCTATTTTTCTGACTATTTGTATCTTGTGTCTTGTGTCTTGTTTATTTACTGTATCAGTCATGTCCTCATTTTACATTGTCTCACAACTCTTTACAGTATTCATCAACAGCAATCAAATCCCTGAAGAGATTTGTATCTCTTTGTTTCAAAATTATTGTTGTTGGTCATGGAAAGGGAGGGCTAAGAAAGAGGAAAGATTCCAGCATGTGATTTTCTCATTAAGGCAAAATGGAGTCTCAACAGAAAGACTTGTTTTACTTTGGAATTATTCTTGAACAAAGTGATTGCAATTTTATTACAAAAAGCAAACATGTCATTTATGCATTTAATCGATATTTTTATTTACACTGATAAGTCTAAAGGATTGTTTTATTTCAGATTTACATGCACGAAATAGCAGACAGCTTCCATTTCAGCTATTAACATAGTTTATAATTACCTTTGGCCAAAAAGAAAACATCTCTTTCCTTACAATCTTGACTCTATTTTAAACTTATTGTGATACTTGTCACTATTCACTGACAGATAAAGCAGATAGGTACAGAAAATAAAAACTGAACTTTTGTGGAATTGCATGACTTTTGCCTTTAGGCTACTTACCTTAGATTACACAACATAGTTTATTAATCTTTTTTGTTTAAGAAAACCCCCAAATTCATGTGCGAATGGACTTGGGAAAAGGGAAAAATAGAGATATTTTGGGGTTTATGCTTATAGTTAAAAGAAGTTATTATATGCATTATACATACACACACACATACACACACAAAGCAAATTTTGATTTAGTCTTTTAATTTTTTTAAGGTTTTCATTTTTCAAATCAATGCAATAGTTGAAGATATTACTATAGTCTTTTCATCAAAAAGTCTTTCTGTAGGTATTACCACAATCTTTCAATGAAGAAAGCATTGTAACACCTTCAGGTGCCTGAAAGTTTCTCCACAACAAATGTCTTATAATTTTCATTTACCTATCATTATTACTTTGAAAGGTATGTGATTTTTTTTGTGCTGTGTTGTGGAACCCTCGCTGGTAAAAGGAATAATAGATTGCAGCACTTTTGGTCTATTCCATTTAACAGACAGAATTTTTCTCTTTTACTTGATGGTTTTCTTCATTCTTTCGATCTGTCCTGAAGACGGACACTTTTGTTTAATTCTTAATTCCATCTGATGACTTTTTCATTAAAAGGAGTAAATAACATCCTGTAAATAATTTTTCTGAGCCAATTACAGTTTTGCTACTAAACCGCAACGGCAGAACAACCTGTTTTACCAGTACTTGAGCTGTTGCTATTGCATGTATTGGAAAATTTTCTGTCAATTGTGGGGGCTCAGACAAAGGAAAAAAAAAAAAAACTAATTAGAAAACTACTATATTTTGAATTGATTTTCTGGTCATGATGAGAGAGGAAGGGTCTGCAAAAATGCCTTTATAACAGAGTATTTAAATGATTTTTCATTGTGTTATGAAGTAATCATCCTCCTTTCTCTTCAAGGCTGGTCAGCGTGTGGAGTAATATAAACTCTGAGAATTATCTCATGATTCCTTTTGTGCCCATCATTGTACTCTTTCCAGTCTTTTTGTTGATTTTTAATTTCCTTGTGTCCTACTGTAGGTACTTGCTTTACATAAATTCCTCTAAATTTGCACCAAATTTAGCTCATTTTCTTTGCACATGAACAAACATCTGTCTTTTTCTAAATTTTACTTTGGTTCATAAGATTTTAAAGGAAACTTTTGTAGCAATAGTTTATTCCTGCCTGCAGCAGAGTTTCTCTCTTTTTTATTATTACTGCAGCAATATTTCTAACTTATCAGGCAAGTAAAAGAGAAGAACATATTACCACTGTAGTTATCAATGAAGAAAAACGAAGAAAGTCTTAATTAACTCTGTAGTTGTACTAATTACTGGCTAGAATAGCTATGTACTTTCCACTTTATTAAAAACAAACAGAGTAGGACTGAATGTAAATTAAGAAAAAGGAAATTCTGCAGTGTTGCTTCATAAGAAAGCTTGATGTTTCAATATTATGGAGATTTGTGTGACTGAAGAAGCAATTGAAAAGTAATCCAATCTTGGTATATTCCTTAAAATCACATTCTTTTCACTTTTTATAAATTTTAGTTCACCCTGATTTTTCTCTGCAGAAATAATATGAGAAAGAAATCTTACACGTTCTGGATTATCTAAACCATACCTCAAATATCTTTTACTCATTTGGAGCTGACAGCTCCCATTCACCAGTGAAGAGAGCCTAGATGGCTTTGATAATTCTACATCCATACAGTGCAATTTTTCTTTGGGAAAAGTGGAAAGCAAGCAAAGAAAAAATCTAGTCTGTCATAAATTTAGAAGTATAGAAATACCTATTTAAGCCTGAGTGAGTTATCTTAAGCTCTCTATATAATCAATAAAAATAGGCACCTTCAGAACACAGCTCATCTCATTCTATCTCTCTGTGATAAATTAAAAGACTCATTCCCAGGAGATGGAAATTTCTTTTTTAAACACAGCTGTTCTGAAGGTTCACAGAATCTTAAAAGCATAGAAGAAACAAGTAAACTTCAGAAAAAGAATAGATGTCTGTATCCCTTTCCTTTTTGATCGATATCATTTTTACCAAATGAATAAAGACTTCAGGGATGATAATTCAATTTTACAAGTACCCACATCCTAAGATGCTTGAGATGTTATTGAGATTCCAAGTTACCTGTTTAGGATTCGTAGATATGACATGGGACCCAAAGGAGATTCATCCTCTTCTGAAATAATAACTAGAAAAAGGAGGAACAACTTTGAGTATATTAAATGATGTTAGATATCTATGATTAGGCATCTGGTGGGACTCAGCATGCTGTAACTTCATGTGTCTACAATGCCTTTATGTGAACTAGTTGCTTGAGGTCCCATTGTGCTCAACAAAGATTAAGGGAAGAAATCACCCCATAAGCATTTAGTATCATTTTAGATGTTCTAGTATATGAAAGATATCATTTGACTTGTGTGACATCTTGCTGACACAAGTTTTAAGAGAAAATCATAGCCCTTGCATATCCTAGATAATCTAAGATACTTGAAATGGCACTGAAATTGTTGTCATTTGTTTAATCAATTAATGTATATGTACCATATATGTGTGCAGGTATATGTTTGTGTATGCACTCATATATATGAAGAAACTCCCAAAATAGCCTAATAATATTGCGTGGATAAGCAGTAGTATTTTACAGTTAAAAAAATACAGGAAGAAAGAATGTAAAACACGTGCGTATACAAAAAATGTGTTAGTATACATTGCTTTGTGTTTGCAGAAAAATGAGGAAAAAAAGCATATATGAAGAAAAAAAGAGAAAAAAGTAACTCTGTGTGAGAGATTGAAATGTTAATGGTTACTGACTCCCGCAATTGGCCATTTGCAAAAGCAGCAGGGTGCTTTGCTGAGGCCAGGTTTGTGCCACCCATCCCCCAGCCAAGGAGGACGAGAAGAGTTTTATGTGTGTGGTGATGAAACCTCTGATCCCCATAAGACAGAGGGGGTGAGCATGCACCACCGGAGGCTACAAGCTGGGATTTGAGCCAGATAAGGGAGAAGGCTGATAAGAAGCCGACCCTGCAGAGCGGGGATAGGGTTTTTTATCATGCAATGTCCTCTCTTACACAACTGGCTCACTCACAGAACTGTTAATATATTTACGAACACTGATCATTCAGTGTCGTTTCTCTCTAATCTGCCCCAAGGGCTCTCTAAACAAGAACCTGAGTTACCCTTGCCTACAGGGCCGGGTGGTAGCTTAAATTTACATGAGAGATTATTCTTACACTTTTTTCCGCCCTTTTTTTTCCTGCAACATTTCAACCCATTTAGGAAATAATTTCTTTGGTGTAGTATCCATGTTTGAGGAAAGTACTAATCATACCCATGGTCTAATAAGTCTAATAAATGACATCTCTCATGGACTTGTGCAGAAAACAGGTATACTGCTGAATATGTAATTCTCAAAGTATTTTGTGAAAGCAAGACAGCTATCACTATAGAAATACTGAAATCCTTTGTCACATTCACTAGGGACAAAAGGGGCTTATGTGAAAGAAAAAGAACAGAGATCTTTTTGGAGACTTGTAGACTGTTGACATCATTTGAAATGCTCAGTGTGTCAAACTTATTGATCAAAACATCCTAAACAACTATTACATTCTTTGAAAATAACACAAAGACCTTGGTAAAATGTATTGACTGACCTCTTTTACTTTGAAGTCACAGACTGCTTCCTCATGGTGCACTGGCTTGCTACTTATTTTTCCTTGTAAGACATATTGACAACAAACATTAACTCATCAGGACCAGGCCAATGATACTGAAGCAGGAATGAAACAAACCTTTTTTTCCACCAGCCTGCAAACTGTGCTTGTGCCTGTTTATGTGTACTCATGTATCTATCTGTCTATCTGTAACTGTATATTTTCACTTTTGGAATGCACCCTAGCAGTACTAGCAATGTCAAATTCACTTTATGTATGCCTCATGCTGTACACTCTACTCTCAGGTTCTGGCCGAAGCTGAGATTCAGCACATCTATTGGTTTTCCCAGAGACCTCTGTGGTGATAACAGCTCTTCCTGGTTTCTACACAACTGATCTGCTAAGCTGTTAAGAGCTGTTCCCTAGGTTCCCCCTACAGTCATTAAAAATAGGCAAAGTCCTCTGACCTGCTGTATAAGCACATGGCTGTGGGTAAGCACACGGCAGTGGGTTTT